>OZ025303.1:153428576-154028576 GCA_964019185.1 Maratus speculifer
CGATGTGTGGTTATTGGATAACGCTTTGTCATTAGAGAATTTTAAAGAATTATTTAATTCTTTTTAGAGCTTTTTTTGAAGTCGGTTGATATATATATTTTTAAAACCATATTTTATGTTATTTCTTTAATAATCAGTATGTTTCCTTTATGGTACCTATTGAGCTTATAAATTGTTCAAATGAATTTTTATGTTATCTATTGCTCGACTATACTGTTCAAGTCCATATTTTTGTTGATTTGCTCTCTTTTTAAATAATTTTGTGGATTATCCGCGAAATCGGCTTATCTACGGTAGTCGCGACAGTCGAGAGTTTACTGTAGTTTATTAATATATTTTTTATTTATATTTATAATTTATGTAAAACATGATGAATAAAACATACTTTTCATTGCAATTATTATTTTCTTTTAGCCAAAATGCCTTCAAGTTATAGAAAATCTTTCAGAATAAACATAAGAAAAAAAAAATTTTGCAATGCTAAAATCCAAAATAGTCATTCAATACTGTGAGTACTTTAAGCAAAGTTTTAAACAGCGAAACATAAGAAAGGAAAATATTTGCATAAGGAATTGTTTAGCCAAAGTGAATTAATGCATGTTGCTTTTAAAGAAAACACACAAATATTTTCTTTTACAAACTTATTTTTATTTAAATAAAGTATGCTATGCATTACAATTTCCCCCCTTTTTTGAAATCTTTACCAAAAGATATCTATTTCGATATTGGCTAAAACTATACTTCGTTAGAGACATAAGAAGCATCATAGATTTTTAAATCATTAACAGGTCTTAATGTGTTTCAAAGATCATCTTTCTACATTTACTTTACTGACATTTACATTACATTTACTTTACATTTACTTTACTGACTTTACTTACTTTCTACATTTACTTTATAAAACTCTACGCTAAAAAAGAAAAACAATATTTTACAATATTAAAAGTATTTACAATATTATTTAAATAAAAAGAATTTTCTTAATGAATTATTAAATCGATTTGTTAAATAAATTGCAAGTCAACTGTAAAGTTACTTGCAAAACAGCATATAGGAGTTTCAATGTCAGTTCTGCAAATGTAATATTTTTAATGCATATTGCATAAAATTAATTTTTCCTACAAAAACGCAATTTAAAGTTTTTAAATTACATAAACATTTATTAAAGTAAAAAATATGTCGAAGGCTTGAAACATTACAAGAATTAAGCTAAACATTTTGTTTTTTAATGATGTGGTGAAATTTTCATGAGCTGCTTTTTTTCTGGTAATTTTTTAGATAACTAGGTGGTTCTATCCCGTAAGACCTACGCTCGTTGGGATGTCATAAACTCTAAAAACACATTAATTTAATCGGCTTTTAAAAGATGCGAAAAAATTATCTATGTATTTTGTTTTTATTTTTAGCTCACAGGCTATCATAGCCTGAGAGCTTATGTGCCCGTCCGTTCTGTATGTACGTTCGTATGTTCGTATGTTCATGCGTAACGCGATAACTCATGATAAAAATATCGGATCCACTTGAAATTTTGTATATAGGTATATCCTGATAAGGCGCTTCCCTGATTAGTTTTTGGAGTTCATTCGATATGTATAAGAGGGGGAACGGGGGGCTCATGCCCCTCCCCTTAATTGATATAAACGAGATTTTCATGCAGAATTAACAGTTTTTGTTCAAAATTTAGATATAGGATCATTCTGATGAGGCGATCCCGTGACTGTCATTAGGTGTTCATTGAAAAAGTATAAACAGGGGGAACGGGCGGCTCATGCCCCCCCCCCCCCCCTTAATTAATATAAACGGGATTTTCATGCAGAATTAACAGTTTTCGTTCAAAATTTAGATATAGAATCATTCTGATGAGGCGATTCCGTGACTGTTATTAGATGTTCATTGAATAAGTATAAACAGGGGGAACGGGGGGCTCATGCCCCTTCCCTTAATTGATATAAACGGGATTTTCATGCAGAATTAACAGTTTTCGTTCAAAATTTAGATATAGGATCATTCTGATGAGGCGAGTCCGTGGCTGTTATTAGGTATTCATTGAATAAGTATAAACAGGGGGAACGGGGGTTCTAATGCCCCTCCCCTTAACTTGTATAAATGGATTTTTCAATCAGAATTGTCAGATTTCGTTCAAATTTCTGAATAGTTTTGGAAGTTTAATGGTTAAGTATAAAAGAGGAGAATAACTCCTCTTAAATTATATAAATGCTAAATGGGTTTTTATTAAGAATTATCCGATTTGCTCTGAATTTTGGATATAGGTTTTTTAATATGATAAAGCATGTACTTGATAGTTTAGGAGGTTCAATGATTAAGTATAAAAAAGGAGAAAGGGGAGAGCTGTTTCCCCTTCTTATTATTATTTTTTCGAACGGAATTAACGAAAATACAAGGCTGTAATGTACAATTAGTATGCGTAGCCTGTGAGCTCAATGCCATCAGTTTAACTGGGCAATATTCTTTTTTATTTACTTCTTTGGACATGTTTCCATTCATTTCCCTTTGATGGGAAATTTTAAGGTCTAATCAGTTGCTGTTAAACATATATTGGCTGCTTACATGTTTGATTAAATGAGATCAATTAAAAAGTGAAATACACAGAGCCGTTGCCTCCTGATATTTTTAGAACCATGGTATAAGAAAACTTTTTAAAAAACGCATTTTAAATGTATAATTTAAATCTAGTGTAATTTTCACTAAATTTTTCTTTCTCTTTTTAATATTCATGTGCTAATACTTTTGTTGTTTGAAAGGAAATATTATTTGTGCCGTCTAAGAATTCACAACGATAGTTAGAATATCATATCAAAATATGAAATAATTGTCTTCACGCTCTCTATATATTTTAATTATAACTGTTCTGCAGTATTACTTGGTCATTATAAATATGACGTAATTCGTTCATTTGCTGCTGCTTTTAAAGCACATTAATAAATTTATTTATTATTTAAACATATTTCTGTTTTTGATATTCACGTAAAAATACTTTTATTGCTAGAAAGAAACTATTCTTTTATTTATGTTACCTTAGAATTAACACCAATATTTTAAAAGCCCATTTAGAAATATGAAATGTCTCACTTAAATACATTTTTTAATTTAAATTGTTTGCCATATTTTGTGTGTCGCTGTAAATACTATGCATGAAATAAGTTATTAAACCCGTTCGCGACGGCACGCGCATTTCGAAGTGCGCATCTGAGGACGGAGCGAGGAAATTCGATTTCATCTTCAGGGCCGAAGGATTTTGCGCAGCTAAACCTAACTCGTGTAATTTTTTTTTTTTTTTTTTTTTTTTTTTTTTTTTTTTTTTTTTGTAAAAAAATTTTTTTTTTTTTTTTGATGGAACCTTTTGAAATTTATATGCATGGAGTAGGTTGTTATGTACATTCATAAAAAAAATGAGTTATTTTCTACGATATTTTTATATAAAAATGACTTTTTAAATATATGTAATAAGCATTTTAACAAATTATTTAGCCCGAAAAATAGTACAGTACGATCACTGATCACTTATGTAAATTTAATATAGCAAGAAACGAAATATTTTCCGAATTTAAAAAATAATTTTGTTAAAACAGCAATAATTTTGCTTCTAAATATTTTTAAGACATTCCTTAAACAAAATAAGCGTTTTAATGAAGCTGTTTTATTAACAAAAAAGACTAATTAAATAAAACATGCGAACAACTTCCGCATGTTAGTTTTTATTGCTTATTATAGAAACATGCATAAAAAACAAATTAAAAATGTTTCTTTAAAAGTATTTCTGAAAATTCAAAAATTATACGTAAAAATATAATAAATCAAAAAATATTTATAAAATAAAAAATATTGCATAGTAATAAGTAAAAAGTTAATAAAACTATACTTTAAAATAAAATATGCATTTCTATAAATTTGTTCAATATAGATAGATATAGATATGTATAGTAATATATGATAAAATGAAATATTAAATTATATTATACATAATATGAATCATCACTTTAAAATATCGAATTACTTAATGTTCTGCTATAAGTGATACATTAAAATAAAAGTTGTTTTTAGCCATTTTATTTTTATGTATCACTTATAGTATAACATAAGTAATTTGATAAATAATGATTATTCAATAATAAAGAGTTAACTTGAATAATAAATTAAAATACATTCATCAAAGAATTTGTTGATGTTAAAATATCTTTAGTTATATCTTATGTATTAAAAAATATTTAAAACTATAAATAAAGTTATGAAATTAAAAGAAGTTAATGATGAATTAAATTAAATAGTAATTTTAAATATGCTGATTAAAAATGCCATTAATGTTGAAAGTATTTTTGAAATGGAAAATATATGTATAACTGAACATCAAATAATGCATCGAATATATTCAATTATAACAGCTAAAACGGATTTTTGATTCGAAATATGCATGTTAATGTATGCGCACAGTCTTCAAAATAGTCAAAATTTAATAAAAAATATCGCGTAAATATATATTATTAATTTAAAACTAATTAATTTAAACTAGCGTGAAAAGTAAAATCTAATCAAAAGAAGAACGCAGAAAAATATTCTTAATTTAGCAGCGCTGAGAATATTATCAGCGTATCAGCTCTCACAATCAGTATGTACAGTCAGTATGTTTTCTTTCTTTCTTATTTCTTTATTTTTTTAACAGCGAAGATTGCTGAAATAAAATAAAAATATAAAATAGATAAATATTTCCTTCTAAAAGAAAAAAAACACGAAATCATAGTGACATCGAGATAAAAGAGAGAGAAAAAAAGCAATGAATCAGAAGTTCGTCTTGTCATTCATAAACATGAATATGCTTATTAATACGCTTATTTACGTGAATCATATGCTTACTAATGATCCTATTCTTTAACCGCAAATTTTTCCCTCCCAAGTGCAGTATAGTTATTTCCACTAAAGAAAAATAAAGTTTTACTAGACGCGTAAAAAGTTTTATGAAACACAAAAACGTGATGAAAAAATATGCTTTTTCCCATTGTAGTATTTACATAAAAAATTAAATTCATGTGGATTAATAAAATTGTTTTCATTACCTTTTTTAGCTTGAAGGAGAAATCTACTTCCTTAATATACATTCAAATAGAATTAGGATAAATTTTTTGTATGCTAGATTGTGAAAAACAAAGCGTTCCATTTGATCGGCACGAATAGGTGTTGCTCGTGATGTAAGTACATGCATCGCCGGCACGAATGCTAGTCGCGCTTGATGTGAGTGCAATCGGCGCCGGCACGTATACCGGTCGTTCGTCCCCAAGGGGTTAAGGCTTAGCGATACATATAAATTCCATTATGCGTGATATAGTTTAATATCTGTAAATTGCGAGCGATCCCCCATATCATTATGTAATGGGACTCTTTTGGTGGAGTCCTGTAAATGAATAATAACTATTCTTTGTACCACATATTCTTCGTAATGCATATTTTAGTACAATTCGAAAATTCATATCAATTTTAGTTGTTTGAAAAGGTGTAACAACTTTAAAATTCATTTGAAACGATTTTTCCCCATAGGCCGAAATCAGGAATTCACAAACACGGGGTTCGGATCATTTATATATTTTTCTGATAATTCCACATTCAAAGTTTACAAAAATGCTCTAAAAAACGCAAAAAAGTATAAATAAATAAATAATCATTGATAATAAGACTAATTAAATAATTAATCGTAAAAATAAGCTGAAATCACACAACTGCAAATCGAGGCGTGACTTACTATGACATCACAGTTTACGACATGCCAATATTTACATTTTGTTAGCAAGCGGCGATCGTATTTTCTTGATATAAAAATTTATTTCTACTTGGATTTTCATAATAATTCATCATTTGTTTCGCTATTTTAAATATGACGTAATTTTTTACATTTACGGTGATTAACTCATTTTAATGAATTCATTATTTTAATTATTTCTTTCCCTTTTAATATTCTCATGTAAATGACATTTTATGAAGTAATTTTCAATACTTCACGCTTTTAGCTTGCAATTATTTAATTCTCATTTGAAAGTGTTTTTCTGTTCTGGATAATTACGTGTAAATATTTTTTTTTAATTTGGAGAAAATGTTATACTTTGATCATTTGGCAACAATTTAAAATAATAAACTTTTCTAAAATACATAAAAAAAAATTCAAAATACTGATGATTTGTATTTAAAATGGAAATAAATCCTCGAAAAATGAGTAAATTAAAAAAAAATTAAATGTATTCTACACTCCGGGGAATTTTAATGAATAAAATGATCAAAAATACCGGGTGATCCAGAAGTTCCGGGAGTTTTGAAATGTTAATAATTAGCAAACTATAAACAATAGAAGTATGCGGTTTTCACAGAAATGCTTTGAAACTTATGGGATTTGTTTTTTCGATGAAACAAACATATTATGTTAGTTACATTTTTTTGCCAACAGGTGGCGCTAAAATTGATAGTATTATTTTTTATGGTATGATAAAACTCACTAAAAAGAAAGAATTAGTGTCCAAAGGTTATAAATTTTCATTATAACGCCCATAGTTAATAGGTTCCGCCGTGAGCCGATGCAAAACAGCGTGCACAGCATCTTCAGAGCAGAAAGAAAGTCCAGAAGAAATTTCAGTTCATCGTGATTTTACAATTGTACTGCATTCGCACTCACCATGAGCTGATGATTTCCATTGAGTATTGGCAACGAATTCTACCTCATTTACGATTGCAACTGACATTTGGGTACTCCTGCTTCGATTACGATCTTCCAATGAGCCCTTTTCTCAAACTTTGCTTACCATAGCATTTCAGAATTGTAACCGCCATCAAATTTTTTGCAGTTCTAGCTTCACGTATTGTACGATAAGAAAACAACTCGACATGCAAAGAAAGCATGTCTAAACATAGCAGTTACTCATCAAATTTTGTATCAAAATTTCCTTTCAATACAATTTTAACAACTTAAAAAATGCGTTTGAACATAAACCATTCTTAAAACAAAATCTCATCAATATCCTAGAAAAGATGCTTAGCAATGAACTCATGTGTCTACATAACGCATGGTATAGGTACATTCAGTCTTGTACAGCAGCGCCACCTGCTGCTAAAAATTGTAAGTATATATTTTTTTTAAAAGTTCATTCTAAACAAAAATACCACGTGTTTCTGAGCATATATCTGAAAACCGGACTTTTATATTATGCATAGTATCCTAATTATTAACATTTCAAAACTCCCGAAACTTATGGATCACCCGGTATTTAAATTCCTGCCTTTAGTTTTTGTTCCTATTAAACTTTGTTTAATGGATCGACTTTGACAAACTTTAACATTAGATATCTCATAAAATAATAATTATTCGATTAAAATACTGTCTACACCAGCATATTTATCAAACTATAATATTACCAGTTATAGTTTGATATGAATACGAATATGATATGAATATGATGATTATAATATTATCTCTATAATACTACCAATTTTCTCATTTTTGTGTGCAGTAGTTTATTTAGTATTGGCAAAGAAATACCGAAAATTAAAAATGGCGAAGGAATGTTTTCATATATCTTAGATTTATTTTACATATTGATTTATAAAGATAAGCAAATGTTTAGACATACATTACTTTATCTTAATTTCAATACAACAGTATTTACTTTTTTGCCAACCCCAAACACCTGCAACTGATGAATAAAAAACTTTAAAATGTAAACTAAACTGAGACATTTAATTTCGAAATCTAATGTTTTTTTAATTTTTTATTCCCAAAAACTGCTTTGATTGCCTTTCTGTAATATTTAAGGGTCAATATCTGAAATTTGGACGATTTTCTTCCACTGCAAATAATATTTCCTTAATTGTACTAAAACCAAAAACTGAAAAATATAATATATTGTAACATATGTTATAACAATTACCTTAAAACCATATTACCAATATTACCATATACATAGACATCAAATGATTTATAAATACTAAATTAATTTTAAGCTTTAGATAATCGAAATCATCATTTCAATTCTTATCCCCAAATACAAATATCCAACATTAAATATATGCTGCAAAAATTTCGATAAATATTATTAATTTTAATTGTCCAGCAACAGCCCTGTCAAGACTCAACCAGAATCAGAATATTCAAGTTAATTTCGAAGGTGCAAAAGTTATATGTCCCTTGAAGAATTAATTATACGAGAACGACGTTTGTATATGTAACGTGTATGTAATGACGTTTTGCGTTACAACATACCAAGAATTTGGATAAATTTACTTAACCCATTCGTGCCCACCACCTTTTGCGCAAATTTTACTCGGTTGGCACCGCTATTTTTAAAAGAATTATGTTTAGTTCATTAATTACAAAAATATTTCAATTAAATAAAATAAAGATTGCTGTTCTTTTTTACCGGTGTCAAAAACAGTGCTACATACACCTTTTGAAGCATCCCTAAAAAGGGACGCTAGGTTCTAATTGGGTTAAAGAAACATAATACAAGTAATATTCCACATGCCTCAATATTTCATTTTATTTTCCGGATGTAAAAATTGACTTTCACTTTCACTCCAATTACGTGACATTTGAAAATTAAGATGTTAATATTTTTGTTTTATTTTATTTTATTTTATATTCTAGATCGACGGCTGTGTTTACAGTTGAAAGTACTAAGGATTAAAAGTAATTTAATACATTTTAAAATATTTTTTGTCATCTTTAAGTAATTTACACATAGTGTAGTTTTAAGTTTATTAATTTTAATATTATATATTTATACTTATCTAGTATGCAGAATGGGAAAATATAATTATCCCTTATTAGTATAGATTGTATATAAAATATTGTAGTAAATCTATTTGTTCCTGAGGTTAAGCATCTCTGAATCCTTCTGAACACACATTAAGTTATCATAATAGATGGAGCTGACAGAATCATTTCCATTGCAACAGCAACTAAAGTTCAGCTTGCTACCATGGATAAAATTAATTTGGTCTTCTCTTTGTTTTATATTTAGAAATATTTAGTCTTTGTTTTGAATAAGGATGAAAATTTTTTATAGTATCATACATGTTCCCATGTTCAGATCTCCCAAATGATCCGCCGACTGAACATCGATATTTTCTTACAAAATTTTTTGTTTTAGATTTTTTCTTTTTTTCTGAAAATTGCACAGAAAAAATTTATCCCCTTCTGAGGTTAATTTCAGCGCAAATGCTGTAGAATTCTGCTACGAAATTTTGTCTTAAAAATTATTGGTGTTCAGTTCGCAGACCATTTGGGAGTCCTGCACATTTAACTTTTTATTTATAAAAAATAAAGCCATATTTTAAAACTTTATTTATGTAAGATACAAATGTCACATGGCATATTTAATAATTTACATGTGTGAAAAATGATTCAACAAAATTACCGCCCAGCTGTTAAGAAAAAACATCACCTTAGTTTCCATCATCTCAGTCGCAATTATCAGACCCTTATTATGATTTTAACAGCAGAGCTTCCAAGTCTTCGGATTTTCGGATATCAGTGTTTTAATACAGAATATGTTATTTTATTTAATTGGAACATTTCGGCTATTTAAGAGATCCAGATTTTCTCTAAGTTAGTAGTGGTGTGCAAAAAGCCGGAGTATTTGGCAACTTTTGTAACATACATTTTTTCCATAAAAGTTTATCTTACGCATAAAATATACATCCGTTATGTTAAAACACTACAGTCTAATGATGAAAAAACCTATATCATAGTATGTAATAGCGTGTGGTAGTTGGTACATTTATTTTAAAAAATAAAACTTTTGGAATGAAATTGTTCGGTTTTCAGATATTGACCTTTAAGATCTAATCTAAATACCTAATAATATACTCGATAGCATTAATTTACTAAACTCTGCACCAAAATAGGCATATGATGGTGACTTTTAAACACCTAATGGATAAACAATTATAAACATTTCCACTACCAACTGATTAAACAGAAAACATCATTTGGCGCCATAACGTATTTTTTATCACTTTTTTTATAGTATCTAAAAATAAATAAAGAAAGAAATAAACGTAATCCATAGAAGGAAAAATATGCTTATATTTTTGCTGAAAAGTTGTCTTAATGTTAGTTTACAAATTTTTCTCCTGTGCATTGCATCAAGTAAAAACAATTTTTTCATCTAAATAACATGATTTTTAAAGCATTTCTGGTTATAAACTATATCCCAAAATAACATTCTCTCTCGCATCATCTGGGATATTTTCAACAAAATGTTTTAGCAGATATTAACATATATGTAGAAAAATGTTACTATATCATTTTGCTACATGCTACATACTAAGCAAAGATCATTACTTATTTACTCCTCATAACGACAAGTGATAAGCCACTACGCTAAATTTCGTTGGCACTTTCTGTATTAGATATGAATTCTATTTTTATTTTATGTAGAAACAGGAAAAGACATACATTGGATAGCCAAAGTACAGAACATATCAGCATCATCTAAATTTACTAGCAATATTTTACGTTCAATAATGATTATTATATTAAGAAAAAGTAGCTAAAAACAAATAGTGATGTATCGATCAAAATCGTAATATTATTATAAATATGTTAGTACAAATATAATTATGACTATCCATTCACATATTTCTATATTTACATGGTAGAAATTAAAAATCTCTAAATTATAAAATATAGAAAAAAATTTAAATTAAAAGGAAAATGTTCAATTTCATTACTTTTATACAAAGAACTTACACTTTTATATTGCTAATGGACAATGTTTTATATGCTAGTTCAAATAAAGTGTTGTCATTAAATCCATGGAATTATGAATTAAGAGAAAGTAGCATATCCATAAAATAGTGAAGCTACAACAAGTTGTAACCGGCTTCGCAAAGTTTTATTACCATAGATGCAAACATTTTTTAATTATTCCGAAGTCTGATCCAAAATTTGCATTTCCGAACTGGAAAATACATGTAAGAAAATGTGTCTTCTTTGTATGAGATATTTTTCGATTTCATTTTTAAAATTTTTGGTTGAAAAATGCTGATATTTTAACTCTTTCAAGCGCGGACAAATTATGTTAGTAAAATGTGAAATTATGGAGTGACACCGAAATTTACAAACGACTTTTTAATAAATCAAGATCTCCTTAATTTAAGCTTTTATTGTGAAAGCAAGATTTTATTAAAATATTATTGGTGTCAATTGCAAGTTTAGAATTAAAATTAGGTGTGGCCAGACCGGACACACTTCGCCGTAAAGGGTTCGGTTCCCTTCGGGACGGGAATTTTTTACGAAATTTTTAATGTTTTGTCATCGTTTTTTAAAAACAGAAAATTGTACCTTATTAAATCCAGATAATGCTCTGTTTAAATAAGGCAACGTTTACAGTAAAATTTTACTGGTAGAAATAAACAAGGATTCTTAAGCATTTTTGCGGCACATATACGTTTCGCTCGTTTCCAAGGGGTTAATCAGACGCTGTAATAATTTAAGGATGTTATCATCTACGTATTACTGCCAAAGCAAAATCCTATCAGTACATTTAACTATTGATTTTCTCTTCATTTAAACCTTTAATTATGTAGAATTAATCATAATAATCAATCATAAATTGTGACAAATGTCAATATTTATTTTTTCTGCTGGCAATGTATTTCGACGGTAGTCACGTCCGGCGGCGTTTCGATAAATTGTGGCAATCGAAAGAACCCCATCTCAGTGCCAATAAAAATGTTTATAATAAATGGACAAACTACCATCAATGGTTTTAAGTTATGTATTCACATCTTTTATGGAGAATCTTTTCACATAGTATTTTCACGCATACATATTTATAAGTAACGTTACTACATCCTTTTGTTACATCAAAGAGATTTTTTTTACAATATCTTTTAGACAAAATTGGCATATTAAGATTTTTAAATATACGAAACTATATTCAAATTTACTGGTGGAAGTTTGGTGAAATAAATGTCATCTTGTGTATACATTATCAGTTATTACGCTCGCAACTGGTAACTATACAATGGACTGCACTATATAGGGAAATTTTTATTCTCCGTACCATTATTTTGAAAATATTTCTTTGTCGTTTCTAATGTTAAATAAAATCATCATGGAGATTGATAAAAGGATCATGTAAAAATAATAAAATTTTTCCTACATTATTTTATCCATGCAAATTGCTATATATCTTCTCGTCTTTATACACAACTCTATTAGCAAATCACGTCAAAAGAAATTTTTTGCACCAAATATGCGACCTTTTTTTTAGATTTTCTATTAGTATTCATATAATTTTAAGTAGTGTATTCACATCTTTTATCTAGAATCGTTTCATATAATATTTTCAGATACACATATTTATAGAGTTACATTACTACATCATTTTTCTACATGTTACACAACAAGTGAAGGTCATTACTTATTTGCTCCTCATAATGACAATTACTGTGCTAAGTGTCCTTACTCTGAAGTGAATAAGAATCCTAATTTCATGTATAACCATGTAAACACTTATAAAAGAAAACAAGAAAGAAAAAAGTCATGTTTCAAGCAGAGATTATCAAGCCCTTTCCACCATATTCATAATAATATAACAAAACTGAACCTTTTAAAAAATTAAAATATTACGTCTCATTTCACGATATGAAAATGCATAACATATTTCAAAACCGATTATTATCTGTTCCAATCTACAATAAAAAAAATATATGACTTTTTAATAGCCCTATATATGATAGTGATTTGTATCTATTAACAACTTGCATTCCATAATTTTGTTCATTTAACTGATGCATACATTTCAGATAAAAATTTCCCTTCAGCAAATTGCTCTAATATGAAGAACAGTGCGCGAATACTTTTTTGCAGCCCTATATAAATTTAAAAGCCGTCTCCACTTAAAAAAATCTGTAGAAAATCTATAGCTTTTTGGCCCAAAATCTGTGGTAAATCCGAAGGTATTTGGCCCATTATGCAGATATTTTTAAGAATACCTTTAAAAATTCTGCAGATATTTTAAAAATAAAGCTAAGTCTGCAAAATTTCTTCAAATTTCTATAGAATTTCTGTAGAAAGTGGCAATTTCTTCAGATAATCTGAAGATTATTTTTAGCGGGGGTTAAATTTAAAAGCGCATACCGAATTTTAAAACCTACCTTCCAGCAATTATTACGCAAAGACAATATTGTAACAGATTTTTTTGTGTTCCTGTAAATTAATAAAAAATGCTATGAATACTCTGTTTTAACGCGGTCGAAGTGATATTTAATGATTTATATCAGTTTCAATACATTTAAAATAGCATAATATCTTTGAAATATTCTCCGAACGGTTTTCCCATATACCGTTATGTAATCGAATTCTTTTGCGTGTCCCTGAAAATGAACTATTCATCGTACATACTTCATAAGCAATATCAAACATGCTTTAGTAACCTTAACTAAACTTTATTAATTGCATGAAAATTCGAGTATATTCATTGGAATTAGAATGTGGACAGACGGACAGACAAGCCGAATGCATATGCACTTTCTAACTTTGTTGGAAAGTGCTAAAATTTGAACATACTACATAGGCCTTTTATTTTATATCTAATATTTTATATATTATCTTGAATAACGTATTACAAGAATAAACTGCTAAAATATACTAAAATAAATAGTCATGCAATATTTAAACTCTTAATATTACTACTAATTCAATATTAATATAAATATAAATATTATAAGATTATTACTGCACATAGTTTTACACTTTGCAGAACTGAAATTCTGTTGAAAATAAAAAAATGCCTAGCGTAATCTTTATAACACATAACTATTATTCTATTTTTCGCCTTTTGACAATGGAACTTCGAATAAAAAAAGAAGAAATATTATACTGTAGAGTCTACTCCAGAAGGCGGCAACACAGACAATCACCTCATCGAGTTCACGGATGAAAATCAAAGATTAGTTCAATCTCTATTCGCAAATTAATACACAATCGGTCTGCCAAGTCATATCTTGATGCAAAACATAAAAAAAACTCGATTTTAGTGGTTGACTCATTGATTCTTCATTACGTTTCCCTGTTGCTAATTTTCCATGTTTTCACACTTTTCGGTTCAAGGAAGCACAATTGTAAGCCTACGAGTCAGCCTAAAGTGTATTTTAAAATGCAACTTTTTCAAAATTAATGACAGAACAATGTAATTAGCACTTTAATTTAAATAATTTTCCAGTTTACATTGCCTTGTTATCTCCAACAGATAAAAAAAAATTAAAACACGTTTCACTCTGTTCGGAGAACCTTCAATTTACGCATCACCAACAGCTAAAAATTTAAAACATATTTCTACATTTTTGGAATACCCTGGATAGAATTTAAACATGACCGAAAGACGATATAACAGTTACAAAACTGAGCTTTTTAAAATTATTTACAGACAAATTTCATCAGCATAACCTTAATTCGTACAATATTTTAAATACTTTTGAAACTACTGCCAAAACTATTTTTCCTTATAACCCTTTGCACTCGAGAGATGATTCTCCCTGAGCGGAATTTTTTTTTCCGAGCACCTTCGTCGTTCCAAGCCCAAGCTCGCACTCTGATTGGTTGTTGCTCTCGGCACTGTTTTCACGTAACTTGGCGATAACCATACTTGGCGAAAAATACTTCGCTCGTAAGTGAACGAGTAAACCTAAAACCTAACCTACTCATACTTATTCTTCCTTCATTCTTATCCTCGAGGTCCTGTGCTCTTGTGTTTTATTATCTTGTGTTATTTTATAAAATGGCTAATGCTTTACTTATTAATAAACGGGAAAAGTTACTTTGCACTCGATTCGGAATTAAATCAAACTCCTCGACGGAAGCATCTATCGCTACGCCAAATATGATTATCGCCAAGTTACATGAAAACAGTGCCGAGAACAACAACCAATAAGAGTGCGAGCTTGGGCTTGGAACGACGAAGGTGCTCGGAAAAAAAATTACGCTCTCCCTGATCAGTACATGGAATATTAAGAAAGAGGAACTGACATATCCTTAAAATAGTGAAGCTTCAACTGTAACCGCTTTCGCAGATGTTCATTACCAGCGCGACAATATCCCCCCCCCCCCCAGTAAATTTATGTGGAAAATTTCTCTTTATTTAAATGCCTCATTCATGAAAAATTTCGATCAAAAAGAATGACAAAAACTGATATTCATTTTTATTGGTAATAGATTACTTCGGCTGTAATTGTTCTGCCACATTGTGACAACTAAGACAGCCCCCTCCCTATGTCAGGTGTCTGTGAAAAATTATAATACCTAGACTAAATTGACACCTGTAAAAAGAAATTGATATTCTATACCACATTTGTGAGAGAAATTTCTCATCATGAATAATATGTGAATATAAGATGAAATTTTCTATTCAAATGTACTGGTGGAAATTTCCATTCGTGGTAATCAGAAATTGAAAGATAAAAAGAAACAGCCGTCATCTTGTGACAACTTCCTCAGTTACTCCACTCGCAGTTGCTAGACAATATGCTATATGTCTCCTCTTCTTTATTCATAACTCCATTGATCAGTAATGTCCCGTGTAAATGGATGCTCCAAATACCCTGGACAACAGTATTTTAAACTACAGTGAAACTGGTTTAAAATACGCCCGCTTAATATACGAATTATCTTCGGTTCCTTGAAAACTGCCGGGCCCCACCAGTGGCCGAGAGGTTCGGACCTCTCAACTGGTAGACGGCAGGTGCTGGGTTCGAACCCAATCGCGGCCGTCGGCCTAACCGTTCGGAGTTTTCGTGGTTTTCTTCGAACCTTGCGTAAATACGGGTTAGGTTCCCTTAGAAAGACCTCCACGAAGGGCACACCCCCCTGGTCCTATATCCCTAGCGTAGATAATCGGACGACAAAAATAAACCAAACCAAACCTTGAAAACTGCCTATTAAACCTGCGTAAAATTACCCGCTTAATATACGTACGCATAAGATACGATCCCGCTTAATATACGAAGAAATATGATCCCTTGATGTTAAAAAACCCGTTTAATATACGAAATGGTGCTAATGTAATCCGTTTATCACGTGTCTTTGACAGACTATGTAAAATCTTATTTACATAGATGAAAAACATAAAATGCTGTTTTTTTTTTTTTTTTTTTTTTTTTTTTTTTTTACTTTTTTTCATCTTTAATAGAAGAAAGTATTGTAATCTATTTTTTTTTCAACTTCAGTTTTCTACGGATTTACACGTTTTAGGGGTCAGAGATTCCAAGAAATATATTTTTACAAAATGTCTGTCTGTTCGTGTGTTTGTGTTTATGTCTCTGTGTGTGTCCGCATGTTGCCATTCTACCATCAAAAAGTGGATGAAGATATGATGCATAGAGCTGAACAAAATTTTTTGTGAATGTTTTTGGTTGTGACAAGCAGTTCCTCCTTCATTTTTGAAATATTCTGCCGGAAAGGAAAATTGCAATAGCGATTTTTGTGCCATATTAACCGACTAAAAGTGTATGAAGTTATGCATATAATTGAACGAAATTTTCTGTGCAAGTGTTTGGTTATGGCTAGTATGTTGGCCTTGGATTTGAAATAAATCCGCTGGAAGGGGGCGCTATAATCACGATGTCTGTGCCATTTTCTTTATTTTACTCTCAAAAGTTATGCAAAGAACTAAACAAAAATTTTTGTATATGATTATTTTTGGGTATGGCATTTAAGTCCTCCCTGAATTTGCAAAAAATATGTCTATTGTTCTATTTTTCATCGGCTCGTGCAGAGACGGAATTTCGTTTTTACTTCAATTAATTGACTGAAGCAGAAATTTAAAGTAAAAATCAAAGTTGGTAAAGTATTGAATTAAAATTGTTAAAGCATTAACATGTGTAACTATTTTTTTTTAATATTAAAATATACGTATAAGATAGAAAGTTTTGGAATTGGCACATCCAACTAGTTTAATTTGGCAGAGAGTACTATATAAAGGTATTTAATTTTTTTACTGTATAGACAGATATTTAATAAAATTTTGGAGGAAATAAAATTATTCTTTATTTCAATATTTTAAACTTAAAATTCCTAGAATACCTAAAAATTGTTAAAAATTGATAAAATAAGAGTTATAAATGGCTAAAATATGTAAATAACAATGTGCACTGTTTTTACATGCATTATTATTCGAGAATCTATGAAATCCGGATAAGATACGATCCCGCATAAGATACGAAATACTCTCGGTCCCTTAATTCGTATCTTAAACGAGTTTCACTGTATTTTCTTCTTATTATCTAATATATTTTCTTCTTATTATCTTCTTATTACCTAATCTTATTTTCTTATTATCTTATTATCTGTGATAAAACGTAGCGAAGTAAACTGTAAGATGTTAGGAATATCGAAAGCATTTGGTTTTCCGATTTCCGAGGGATACCTTACACCACTAGTGATGAGTCAGGGTCACCTTTCGAGTGCAAAGGGTTGATAACACCTTACAATATAGTTGAAATGAAATGTGTTTATGAAGTCGGTTTCCCTGTTTTTGCTTTAACCCTTTTACGTTCATTGGTTTCTCTACGAAACCACATAAATTTAATTCGATATGGAACAACGACAGCGGAATTTTAATTTTAAAAAATCCATTTTATCATGTTTGTGAAAAATCACATTTTCATATTTACAAATATGTTTGTTTGCAGTTACCGTTTTCAATCATTTATTTCAACATCTTAGCAATGAAAATGCTTTGATCGTTAAAGAGTTAAGTCCTTAAGGGGCAAGCAATAATGTGTCTGTAGTTCTGATCTCTCACCGGAAATTTTAGTCTAGAATAAGAAGAGGCAATTTTTTTTTTTTTTTTTTTTTTTTTTTTGACATTTTGTCTTCAAAACTGAAAATATGAAATTCCGTTAAAAGTTTCTGGTTTGAATCTCCTTTAAATAAGGTGGGATAAAATATATCCCACCGGCCTTGAAGAGGTTAAACCTTTTCGGCGCAGAAAAAGTCCACTGCTAATGTATTAAAATTAATGTTTGACACCGAAATTTGACAATAAAATTTATTTGCAGCTAAGAAAAAAAGGCTATATTTTTACACATTATAAACCGACTTTTTTATGTGCGATTTGAGGATTAAAACTAAACGGTTTCATAAACATTTCACAGTCCCTCAAAGGATTAACTCACAAAAATATAGACCGATTGTCATAGAATGGATATGTGGGACTGGCGTTTAACTATGGCATATTCGGTATTGAAAATGAAGTGTGTAGCATATCCGTTCATTTACGTGGCTACTCAATTCATTTACGTAACGTAAAATGGGGAGATATCGTCTACTGTGTATTTTAATGACAATAAAGTATTTTAAAAATATTGAAGTTGATACGCATAACTGATATGTGCGACAAGTTCTTACCATAAAATACGGTGTGTATAGAACTTATAGTTTATTTGCACTATAAGTTATGCAGTAGACACACAAAAAAATTGACTGTAGAAGAAAATCACGGATAATAGAATTCGTCATACCTTTGAGCAATGATAGCTGGAAGTGTGTTTTCAGTTCTGGTAAGCGTTTTTAAATTTAATTATTTTTTAAATAATGCTTGGGATGAATACATTTTTAAAATCATCTACAGGGTCGCGCAAAAGTTCTCAACAGCATCCGTTTATTCTGAGTAGAAATCATCTATTACCCTATGCGTTTAACTGAACTAAGCTTTACCATATTATGTAATATGCGCAAACGTCTGTAGATCATATACATGGCTGCTAAAAATTATATTTTAATAAATATTCATGGTAATAACAAAAATTGGGTCTTCAAATTTGCAATGCGTTTTCAAATTGTGAATTCAGATGTTAGTTTTTTATTAAGTAAACTGTGAAGTTATACTATACTATTGTGAGTGTGTTGGAAAGCATTTTATAATCTACGCTGCAAGCATGATTTTTCGTTCCTGTTTTATTTCTATTTTCTCAACAGCATATCCATACATAGTAATTTTCTTCTACTCTCTACAATCCTTAGAAAGTAATATTTTTGTGGACGTTAATAGATATATTAAGGAATATTACTACACATCCTAAATAATTTTTCTGTTATGTTAGATAATAATCAAATGTTTATTACTTATTCTCTCTTCGTAACGACACGTGATAAAACATTGTACTAAGCTCCCTTGCGGTTTTGTTGATCATATAAGAATCCTATTTTCATTTATATATATAAAGAAGCACACAAGATATGCACATATGTAACAAAAATAAAGAACAAACCACCGGTACAATTTATCAGTAGCATTAAGTATTTGGACGCGAATAACTCATCAAATAATGCAAGCGGGTAAAATGATTCAAAACATGCCGATATAACCAAATATACGTAGTAGATTTCATGTTCAGTAAAATGTCATTATAAATTTCACTGCTCGTGCATCTTTTTTATGCAAAGAAATTTATAAATTTACCATCGATAACTAAAGTAAAATATTACAAAAAAACTGAATTTAAAATTAATAAAGTTTTAACCTCGGCAATACGAAAGATTTTATTAGTGTTAGAAAATGTTTCATAATCTAATCTATCCTCATGATTTTTCTTTCATGTGTTATTTCTATTTCCTCTACAGCGTATCCATACACAGTAATTTTCTTCTACTCTCGACTATCCTTACAAATTAATATTTTTGTAGACGTTAATAGATACATTAAGGAATATTGCTACACATCCCAAATAATTTTTCTGAATGTTAGATAGTAATCAAATGTTTTTTACTTATTCGCTCTTCGTAAAGACACGTTATAAAACATTGTACTAAGTTCTCTTGCCATTTTGTGGATCATATAAAAGAATCCCATTTTCATTTAGACATATAAACAGGCACACAAGATATGAACATATATATCCAAAATAAAGAACATCCCATGGGGCAATTTATAAGTACCATTAAATATTTGAACACAACTAAGTCACCAAATAATGCAAGTGGGTAAAAAGATTCAAAGCAAGTCGACATAACAATAAGATGCGCAGTAGTTTTCGTGCTTAGAAAAAGATCATTATAAATTTCACTGCTGGTGCATCTTATTTATGCAAATAAATTTATAAATTTATCGTCTGTAACTAAAGTAAAATTTCACACACAAAAAAAGAACTGAATTTAAAATTAATAAAACTTTAACCTTGGCAATAAGAAAGATTTTAGTAGTGTTGGAAAATGTTTCATAATCTAAACTATCGTCATGGTTTTTCGTTCTGTTTTATTTCTATTTCCTCTACAGCATATTCATACATAGTAATTTTCTTCTGCTCTCTACTATCCTTACAAAGTAATATTTTTGTAGAAGTTAATAGGTACATTAAGGAATATTACTACACATGCTAAATAATTTGTCTGCATGCGTAGATAATAATCAAATGTTTATTACTTATTCGCTCTTCGTGACGACACGTGATAAAACATTGCACTAAGCTCCCTTCCCGTTTTGTGGATCATATAAGAAACCTATTTTCATTTATATATATAAAGAGGCAAACAAGATAGGTACATATATAACCAAAATAAAGAACATACTACGGTGCAATTTATGAGTAGCGTTAAATATTTGGACGCGAATAACGCATTAAATAATGCAAGCGGGTAAAGTAAGTCAAAGAAAGTCGACATAGTCATCAGAAACTTATTGGTTTTCCAAAAAGTGGTTTCACAAAAAGATCGTAATAAATTTCACAGCACATGTAAAATTTCAAAAGATTTTTCTTCCTAATTTAACCTTCTAAGACACTTTTTTTTTCAATTTTTAGAAAAATTACTTTTACGTTAATAACATTAACACTAGCTTTCCAAATAGATCAATTAGAGTTTAACGAATATTTCATGGTCTGAAACGTAAGGAATGTTGTTTTGCGTACTATTCAAAATTCTATTTTTAATGTGTTCAGAAAATATTATGTTACATCAAGATTTAATTAATATAGCAAGTTTCTAATACTTTTTGTGTTTATTAGAAATGATTCTTTCAGTAAATTAACCTTTATTTTTAATTTAAAGAGTGAAATATTTGTTTAAAATAAAATATTCCGTTAAAAAATTCCTGTTTAAACATTTAAAATAAATTAAGGAGAAAACAACCTGACAGCTAATTTGGAAAGCACCTTATCACTATAAACCTGCATCCAAAAATTTAAGCAAATCGGTTAATTCTGCAAGAAAAAAACATTTACCTAAATTAAGAGTGCTAGTCACACCAATCACCCAATTATACTTATCCAATGAATTCCCAAAACAAATCAGGAAAGCACACCTTATCAGAATGAACTTATTTTTAAAATATGAAGCAAATCAGTAAATTCTGCATGAAAAATCCATAAACCTAAATTAAGAGGTGGGGAGGTACCTCCCATTTCTCCCTTTTAGACTTACCCATTGAACTCGCGAAACTGATCATGGAGGTGTCAGGTTTTGTAGCATATCATTCTCTTGAACCCCACTGGTCAGGTGGTTCAAGCATTCACCTCCTGTTCTTATGGTTCTCAGAACGACTCCAACGTCTCATTACGTGAGAAAAATTAGCAACCTAATTCAGAGCATTACAAAATATTAAAAAGCAATAAATAAAACCCTGTGTTACTCAATCCCCCCTCCCTCCGAAAAATAGGGAACATTGAAAGACCATTACTTCTACTGAAAACAAAAAGAAAAATAAGAGGGTATTAAAAGAAGTTTACTATCTCTGCAACAAACAAAAAAATACATTAAAAGAACTTTACTTTTTCTGAACCCCCCCCCCCCCCCCAAAAAAAAAAATGGGCATTAAAAGAATTTTACTTTTTTTTGGACAAAAAAAGGGCATTCAAAAAACTTTACTTTTCTGAAAAAAAGGGCATTAAAAGAACTTCACTTTTTTTCTGAACAAAAAAAAAAGGCATTAAAAAAACTTTACTTTTCCAGAACCTATAAAAAGGGGGGGTGGCTTTAAAATAACTGTACTTTTTCTGCACCAAATAGAAAAAGCACTGTGTGCACAAAAAATTAAAAATATAAATAACTGGCATTCGAATGCACCATAAAAATCGAGCTATTTGCGCTGTAGTAAAGTGGCAATCTTTTAGAGATGAACTGATGGCCCACGAGCCCATTCATGATTACAAACGAAGTGATAACAGCCAGCATAACAAATTAAATGGATGAACTGATAGCCCTCGAGCTTAATATACAGAAATAAGCAAAAGCCAACAAATAAAAATGTAAGTTCTACTTTATCTGAAAACAGATATCTCTAAAAAGAATAGACGAACTAAAAGCCGACCAACAGGCCCTACCCTATAGCGCACCAAGAAAACAATATCTTACCACTGAATAATAGGGTGGAGCGAAAAAAATTATTTTTTTTAAATCAAAAACGGGTAGGCACCAAAAGTTGCCTTTATACTAGTACATCAACTGTGTGAAATTTTATCGCTGAAAAAAAAATGGCTTGAGTCTGCGCTTTTGCTCCAAAAATCGAAATTTTGGTTAAAATTTGTCATTTTTTGACATTTTTTCAAAAAAATAAAAAAATTCCTACAGAGCTGGTTATTATTTAAAAATGTTACTTAAACCTTTGTATTTATCTGCTTAACATATTTAAACTATAAAACAATATCTGTAGTCTGCATAATTGGAGAAAATCTGACAACTTTTGGTAAAAACCAGCGTTACCTCTCTATTGGAGCAAACAACGAAATGTTCTTTTGAATGCATTTCTTACCTATCTGCTTACAAAATTATTCTGTATATAACTCGTAGATGTGGCTGCATTTCATATCCCAACCGTTTCAGCCACCCAAAAATCTAGGCCCAGCATTTTATTTATGTATTGAATTGTTATTTTTTCCCGGAGAAGGGCATAAGTTTTCTTTCTATCAAAGTAGTTTACCTCTTCTTTGTTTTCACTGACATTGGATGCTACTGGTGTGACCTGCTACACGTATATTTTTATACCTTGTATAACCAGAAGAGGAAGCTGAGTAATGTATTAGGTATGTTGTTAATTGAACCTATTCAGCAGTCTATTATCTTCATTAAATTCTCATACAATTAATACATTATGATTGGGAGTTCTGTTACCACAACATTTTTTCAATCAATTACATTATATATATAATGATATGCTTAACAATTGATTGTATGAATTCAATTTCTAGTATGCCATCATTTACTGTACCTATTACATTGAATACATTTTGAGAAACTAGCAGTTTAATATTATGACGATTGTGACAGAGGATTGCAAACAAAATTTGCGTGTAATGCAACAATATTTCGAAAGAAGTTTTAGTATTTGTTGTATATCGCCTTCTGTGTTGTTTCGTAGTCAAGTAATTTCTAATAAGTTTTAAGACCTATTCTTTAGGTGTGTATTACATTTGGTATAAAATATCCCGCGGTATAAAGTTTGATTATATGTTTTGTGAATCTATAGACTGTAACTGCTTGTGCTTATATAAATCGGAAAATTTTATTCGCTTTATGAGTTGTTTTTTTGTGCGAGATGTTTTCTAAATTCCTATTCCCCATTTCTTCTGAGAAAGAGCTTTCCTTTTGAATTAGCTTTGCAATCTCCGATAGAAATTTCTAGTCTATTCTGAGTATCTTTTACTTAATTTGAGAAAATAATTTTTCAAAATTATTATCTTTTTTATAAAAAATTGCAATAGGAAGTAAATAGTACGTAGACAAAGATTTTCTTATTGATCCAGTGAATCCATGTAGATTATAACGTTTTACATCGACTTCTCTAATAATTGACGCAGAGGAAATTCGCTGGAGTTGAAGTAGCATATGATCCATTATTATACACAATTCTAACCTTGCCGAATGCAAAATGGTTCACAGCGACAAATAGTATTCTCCTAAATTTAAATGCGTACTTATAGTCGATTAGAGTCTGTACATTCTCTCAAAAAGTACTATGCATTATAAGTTTATGCCCAGGACAGTTCACCATCAAATGTTGTTCACTTATAAAATGGGGATCTAAAAGTATATGGGAAATTACCTGGCTACGAAAACACTTAGAAAACGGCATAAAACTAATTAAAAAAAAAGTTATTTACGACAACAGTTGCTCTGCACGTGCAGGACAAATTCCCATTGCAATTCTCTCTGACGATCATTAGTAATCACATTAAACAGCTCGCTTCTCAACATATAAAAAATGCAAAAGCAGAATAAATGATGGCATACTCATAGTTGAAATACCTGAAATCATCTTTGAAGCAGGTCATTATGTAAAAAAAATATAATTGACTGAAAAAATGTTGTGGTAACAGAACTTCCAATCACTTTCATCAACTGGATGTAAGTTTGATACAGATAATAGATGGCCGAATCCCTTTAATAATATTCCCGTACATTACTCTGCTTGTCATTTTTTTTGTATAAGCTGTAAAAATATACATTAAGATAGCCACAGCAGAATGTGGATATAAAGAACAGATTAACTAGGTGGTTGCATCAAAAACATGTCAAATTTTGAGATAAAGAAAATCACAAATCAATATATAAATAAAACACTGTACTAAGATGATCGAAAAGTTCGGACGGGTGGTACATGAAATACAACCATCTCCACGACGTATTTCCAAGGTTGTTTTGAAAACAAGAGCTGTATTAAAAAAAACAATTCTTTGTATGTCCCAATACAGTGGTAATGCCGTTTTCTTACCAAAAATTGTCTGTTTTGCTCCAGCTATACGGAATAAAGATATTGTCTTATAGTTTAAATATGTTAAGCAGATAAATATAAAGGTTTAAGTAACACTTTTAAATAATAACCAACTCTGTAGGAAATTTTTAATTTTTTTGAAAAAATGTCAAAAAATGACTAATTTTACCCAAAATTTCGATTTTTGGAGCAAAAGCGCAGACTCAAGCCTTTTTTTTCAGCGATAAAATTTCACACAGTTGATGTACTAGTATAAAGGCAACTTTTGGTGACTACCCGTTTTTGATTTTTAAAAAATATTTTTTTTTTTTCGCTCCACCCTACTGAACAAGGAGAAAATATCAAATAGTTACAACTATTAGAGAAAATATCAATTGGTGCTTTCGATTGTGATTACAACAACCAATATACGTGACATCAACTAGCAAGATATGAGAAAATGAACATAAGACCATTAGGAATATATGGGCAGCGGTGGCCCAGATTGCAGAGCGTCATGCTGGTAGACGTAAAGATCGTGGGTTTGAGGCTCACCGCTAGCTAAAAACTCTCCATGTACGCTAACGGCACCTGGTGCATGTAAAATCCGCCGTAGGTGCAAAGTCCTCCATGTTACTTGTGAATTATACCTCTGGAGGTGCCTTGTCAGATGAAGATCTCGTCATCCGATTAAGATTCTAAATTATGAGATCAAACTCGAGTATCGGTCGTCGTACAGGCAGCTCGTATGAGCTCTGTGGAAGAATTAGCGTTATCCACTTTCTCTTTAATCCCTTCCAGTTCCAACATCGTACGATGGAACCAAAACAGATAATTAAAAGTAACCTAGAACAGACCAGGATAGTAACTAATGTTATAAAAAATAATAGCTATGCAGCCACATTCAAGTAGATCTCAGCTTGTGACAATCAAACGGATTCTGCCCCGCAGCCAGGTAAAAAAAAAAAAAAAAAAAAAAAAAAAAAAAAAAAAAAAAAAAACTCATTAGGCTAGGCATATTGCACGTCAGGCAGGGGCCTGGTCTGCGGTATAATAATAATAATAATAATAATATCATTCTCTTTTTACGCTTTGAGATCAGGTGACTGCATTTTCTACCACTTAATTTTAATTCCGAAATGTTACAAAGGCACCGGAATATTCTACCAAATTTATTTGTTAAAAGTTTAATGCAATTTGATTTTCGTTTGTGTCCGTCTCAAACCGAACTCTTTCTTTGAAAAATACTTGTGCCAATGCGACATTTGGAGTCTTGAAGAAAATTACCCACCAGAGTACAAAGGGTTATAAAATTAAGGTTACAAAAAAAAAAAAGTACGCTCTTATCTGATTAGCGGTTGTTTAGTTCTTTAATGTGCAGGGTATAATCGGTTTCAAAATAATTCAGTAAAAAGGAATTTCTACAAGAAAATCTAAAAAGTAAATTTCAATTTTTAAAATAGTGAATTGTCTGTTATGATTTGAACTGAAAATTTCTCTTTTAAATTTCTGGAGGGAATTCAATACGTGGAATTAAAATCCCATGTATCAGGAACACTGATGGTATCTAAATGATACCATAAGCACTTAAGGGTTAAAAAGGATGAATGAAGCTATTTTTAGATTTAATATTTTGCACTTACCTTTAAATTATTTTACAAATTTATTTTTCAATATTTTACCAGTTAATGGTCCTTGCTAAAGCAAATTGATGGTTAGATATTGTACCATTTAAGGGTTGAAGGAAAGCAATGCAGTATATGCGCTACCTACTCCCTTATTAAGAGTAAATTTCAGGTTTTTGCGTGCAATTGCTATTTTGAGATTTCTTACATATGTGTGTAAGTAAGCAACTAATTCTGTCATCTTTAAATTTGTAAATTGGTTCTGAATAAGCTGATATTTGACTTAAACGGTAATTTTGTGATAATATGTAAACTTCTCGTAAATTTTTAGCTGCTATACATATTCCAGTGGCAAGTATATTCAGTGAATTTCATCGCATCTGACTAACTACGGCAGGTCCGTAACTGCCCGATCGGAATTGTGTCAAGAGTGATGTCTTTGGGAATCTCTTATCATGAATATCAAGAAATGTATACAAGTACCCGTCTTAATTCAATTGAGGATGAGTTATAAACCGATGCATTTCTGTCATGTATTGATTTCTATAGGTCGCTAGCTATGCAGAAATTTATAATGCTATAGCTCTGAGTGGGAGAAAACAGAGTTGATGGATGGCAAAGATTACAGAGAAGATAATTTATGCTTGGTAGAAAAACTAATTTTATGGATGTTAGTGCATTCCTGAAAAGAAATTGCTAAAGCTCGGTTGTTTTCAACACCAAGTACATAAAAATAAAAGGGTGTGTTTTGCAGTTGTCTCAGTCTGCAGTTGCAACTTATTAAGTAAAAGCATATCTGTTCGAACTGCTCGAAAGACGAAATCCGTGTCTCTAACTAACCTTTTGACCTCTCATGGTTGAATTTTCTACTGCTTAATTTTAATTCAAAAATGTCACAATAGCACTGGAATATTCGACCAAATTTATTTAAAAATGATTTAACCCTTTCCGGCACGGGCAAAATCTGTTAGTAAAATGAAAAAATATTGTCTGACACCGGAATTTACAAACGAATTTTTTTTGATATTTTGAATACCTTAATATAAACTTTTATTATAAAAGCAAAATTTTACTAAAATATTATTGGTGCCGTTTGCAAGTTTGGAATTAAAATTATGTATCCCAGAATGGGCACAGTGTGCCGTAAAGGGTTAACCTTTTCCGGCACGAGCAAAGTGAAATGAGAAATTATCGACTGTCATTGAAATTTACAAACGACTTTTTTTTTAAAATTAAGAATCCTTATTTTAAGATTTCATTCTGAAAGCAAAATTTTATTAAAATATGACTGGTGCCGTTTGCAAGTTTGTAATTAAAATTAGGTATCCCGAACTGGGCACAGTGTGTCAGATAGGGTTAATGAATATATTTATTTATTTATTTATTGTACATTGTAAATCGATTTTTTTCTTTGAAAGATACTGGTGCAAATGTCAAATGTGACATTTGTAATTTTGAAGAAATTTACCCATCAGAGCTCAAACGGATAAATCCTTTTCAAATGCATATAGTGCGAACTAGGTTGCTAGTTTGGCCTGTATTTTCAATTTTAAAAACTTCGAATTCACATCAGAAATCCTGCAAGAAAGGTTTTTAGTTTAGTTAGCAACAAAACGTCTGCCATTAAACAAAGCAAACATGTTATACAAAACATTTTAGTGTACTGTAAAATCTCAGAATTTTTTTTTTTTTTTTTTTTTTTTTTTTTTTTTTTTTTTTTTTTAAGGCCCTATTTGGCAACCCAGAATATGAGGAGTTAATTTCGATGAGGAATTAGTTACTGGTATTCTTTAAAGCATACTAGAAATTAATACAATCCAATTAGTTATGTTATTGTGAAAATGTAGTCACAATCTTCTGTTTCTTACTATCAGGAATATGGAAGTTTCACCAACTTTATACTGACAACAGGTTACGTAAATGTATTGCAATCTATCATTTTTACCACGCAGATTATCTTTTCTCATAGAGTAAAATAAAAAATAGAGATGAATTACAGTGGCTAAGAGTAATGCCAAATATGTAATCCTAAAATACGCTGCATTTAGCCCAAATACTATCACGTGCTTTCGCAAAAGAGAAGACACTTTCAGTAATGCAGTTTTAACACCTTGGGGACGAGCAACACGTATGAAAAAAAATACAATTAACCCTTAAGGCTGTATTCGAAGAAACGCTTTTACCCCTCCAAATTTTCCGATACAATTTCAGACACATTTTTAAAAGTAGAAACATGAAACTTGCTGAGGGGACTTTTGAAGAGACGTATAAGATGCCGTGTGATGTCATTTTACGCGCAATTCATTAGAATCTGATTTATAAACAATTATCTTTTCAGTATGATCCTTTTTTTAGTTCGTAGATCTCCCGCTTCGGAAAAATCTGTTCAAAATGCCTTTTTGATTGCTTTTTTTGCAATATTTTCTGCATTTGTCAAAGAATCGACAATCACGACACCTTGTATACTTTCGAAATAATAGAATTTGCCAGTTTGATGCAAATAAGAACAAAAATGAATTTAAAAATAAATCGGAAATTAAGCAGTTTGAATCGAAATACACCCTTAAACAACGTGTATACATTCCGTAAAAGGCTTAAGAATACTTGTTTATCCATACCACTAAAATTTTACTGTAAAATTGGTCTTATTTAATCGGAGCATTCTCTCGATTTAATAAGGCACATATCTTAAAAAAAAAAAAAAAAAAAAAAAAAAAAACGGTTACAAAATGTTAAAAAAATTGTAAAAGGCTCCCGTCGCGAAGGGGTAAATTCATAATACAATGAAATGCTATGTGAGAAGGCTTAAATATAAGCAGATCATTTTCATTTAGATAAAAAATGCAAAATTGATGTCAAACTATTCTGTCCCTGTTCTACGTGATTATTCTGTTTGAGACGAATGGGGGCATTTAAATTTGATCGATATTACAGCGCGTTGCACCACCATCTATCTCTTTTCTTCACGATTTTTCCTGCATAGCTAGCGACCTAGAGAAATCAATAAATGAATCGGCCAATTACTCTTTATCAGTTCTATCACTTGCGTTCAGCAGATATTTAACTCTTTTCGGCACCGTGGTACCACGCCGAGCTCACCCAATTTTAATTTAAAACTTGTAATCGGAACCAATAATATTTTTATAAAATTTTGCTTTTACAATAGGAGCTTAATTTAAAAAGTTCTAATTTCTATAAAAGTCATTAGTAAATTCCGGTGTCACTCCATAATTTCTCAGAATTTGTCTGTGCGGGAAAGGATTAAATACATTTCCGTGACCTCCTTGGTAAGAGTTCTCCAACGACACAACTCCGAACAAAATTCAGATCTGGCAATTCGGCACCTTCCTTCGTAAGTGATATCGACTAGATTCTGATATCGTCGAGCCTTTCACATGCTGGGTTTAAGATACATTTTCTGGTCAACAGTATTTGATGTAGAAACTTTGATTGTGAGTTTAATAATATTATAATTAGTTTAAATTGTGCATTTCAAAACTAAAATATTGTATTCCACGTCTTTGTCTTGTTAGTGCTACTAAAGTAGTTAACCCCTGCAGCGTAGTGGTATATCTATAAAACCATTTAATTTTAATTCCCAAACGCCATACTGACACCGGAAATTTGTTTAAAAAATTTTCTTTTTAATGAATGAGTGAAATATAGTTTTTTCTTATTTACAAATAAAGCCGATTTCAAATTCCGGTGTCAGTCATTAATTTTTAACACTTAAGCATTGAATTTGCTCTGTGCCGCAAAGGGTGAAAGCGCATTTTATACTATTAAATACAGAGTTTCCATTGGCATTCTAGAGGAGTCAAATATATTGGCTTTTTCTGAGGTATCTGAAAACGATTAGTGAGGCCATATTTGTTAGAGCTAATGCTTCAATATAGTAAGTTTCTATAAGTTAACCCCTTAACTGGTTTGCCCGAACGCCGCTCGGGCCAGACGAATTTGCTTAATTCATCATTTAAAGCTTTTTGACAATACTATTATTTTAAAGAAAATTTTCATACTATTGAAAGCGGAAAAGTTTAGACTAAATTTTATGAATATTCTATTTAAATAATAGTGGTGTGAGTCCTCTATTTTCGATTTATTGAACGGAAAAGAATTAAACAGTTAACCCTTTGAGCTCTGGGGTGTAAATTTCTTCAAAATTTCAAATGTCACATTGGCACCAGAATTTTGCAAAGAATAAAACCAGTTAACGATAAACATGAAAAAATGCATTAAACCTTTTTCAAATAAATTTGGTCAAATTTTCTGGTGCCATTGTGACATTTCGGAATTAAAATTATGTGGTAGAAAATTCTACCATCAGAGCTCGAGGGGTTAAGGGGTTGAGTATTCTTATTAGTAAAATTCTTTAGTTGCTTCAAACTTGGAACATGTCTTCGTATTTTATTCAACAAATTAAAAATATATATATATTTACTTTTGAAAATATGATTTTTTCAAAAAAACAGTGTCAGCATTTTTTTTTAATTTTTATTTTAAATATTTTAATTATTTTTTAATTAATATTTTAATAAAAATCTGAATCAAAATTGAAATTGAGATATTTCTGTTTTTTTTTATGTAAAAAAATGAAATTCTACAAATAATATTTTGAGTTATACTGATTTTAAATTACTCCACTTTTTTGATAAATTTTTAATGGGTATTTTCATGAGCACTTGTCGTGTAAGTCACATTTTTATTAACTGCTAAATTCTTTTCCCCCGTTATTTTTGAAATGTTTGCATGGCCTTATTCAATTAATGAAATATCGCTTATAAAATAAGTCACATTTTTCCATTCTTAAATACTGGTATCCAAAATCGTAGTATGTGACTTACACGACATGTGCTCATGGAATTACCCAAATTTAAATTTAAAAAAAATGAGAAGTTGTATCATGTGATTTTGTTTACAAATAATATGGTTAACCACCACAAAAAATTTAAAATTTTAACTCAATAAATAAAAATTATTTTAAAATGTTTCCCGGACCACCTTAAAGAAAATTAAACTAGCAAAAGCCATGCTTTGTTTGGATTCGCGAAGCATTATATTATAAAACAGATATTTGAAAGTAAAAATATTTTTTATTATTTTTGCATCTTTATTAAACAAAAACGTTATTTTATGTTTTGGCGCATTTTAATTTTTTATTTATGATGTAAGACTGGCATAGTAAAATATTTTCAAAGCAAACTTTTACAAAATATTTTTAAATTTTCAACTAAAAGCTCTTTTAAAGTTGTTTGAAATATGCATGTTTTCAATCTTTGTAATTAACATCAAATAATCTTTGATAGCTATTATAGAATAATATATTTGAAGAGAGCTTGAAGAAAGTTACTTCGTCAAAATCCTATTTTCTGGAAAAACATTTGAAATCTGCTCTCGTTGATACTATGAATTTTTAACTGTAAAACTTTTTTTTCTAATTTCTTCGTATTTATACATGTTAGCGTATCAGAATTTTTGATATTGTAAAATGTTTCGTAAGGAAAATTTCTTATTGAATGCTTAATTTTGAAGGATTTTCACTCTCGACAACGTTACGTATGTTTTTAAGCCAACTGGTGTCTATATATCCTCAATATCTATAACTGCTTCATCTAATGTTAAACTTTGGGATTTATGAATTGTAACAGCAAAAGCTAACTGCAGAAGAAATTCTTTCCTTGAGCAATGTATGCTTCCATTTTTCTAGAATTTAATTATTGGAGGAATCGGTACGCACCAATTCTTATAAGTTAAATTATTGTAGTATTCAAATTTATCCATGATTATTCGCGATATCTGGTCTGGTGGCTTCTGATTTTCATTATTACGTGCAACAAAGTCTAACGTCCCGTTCACTAAATCTTTTTCGGTCCACAAATAGAAACGTAACATTACTTTAGATCCAAATGATAAAGTAAGAAATGGTTAAGGTTAAAGTCAATTTGTCGTTTCTGAATTGGCCAACTTTGCTTTAGTACATTTATAAAGAGTTTGAATCGAGGCAACAACTTCATGCTTCAATTCTTTTAATTTTTCATTTATATAACAAATTTAACAATTAATTTTATTTGTTTACAATTATTTTGTTGCCACTTTACAAAAAAAAAAAAAAAAAAAAAAAAAAAAAAAAAAAAAAAATCCACAATTCGCGTTTGAAATGAAATACACGCCCTCTCGCGGACAATGTCTGAAACGAAATAGAACTGATACCGTGAGCATCTTCAGCTGAAATCAGTGTTTAAAAGGCCGATAAATAAATAAACAGTTCTATAATAAATAAATAAATAAACAGTTCTATAACCCATGCAACGTTGGGTTCTTTGTATTAAAATTATCTAAAATCAAAATTTTATGCACAAAGTTTAGATCTATAATATAAAAAAGTACATTTGACTTACTCATGGCAAAATAACATGACAGCAACACAATGCTTGCATGATTCGCTTGCTCCATCTGCATGGAACAAACAGCATTACGTAAACAAACGATTATCAGGTCTATACAACGCCACCTTTCGGTCATTACAAACGCGAATACATTTTTTTAAATGTTTGTCATCTGTGCAAACGATTTTGCTGAATAATGAAAACATATTTTATTTATTAAATTAATCATGGTTCTATCTATTATAACTTACTCCATGATTTTTATTTTTTTTTCTGAAAATATGCGCGTTTCATTTTTTATTTATTTGCTAAATTGCGTCCGTATTGGAAATGCATGTAAAATAAATTAATTAAAATAATAATTTTTTTAAGTTATTCTGTAAAAAAATTATATTGTGCAAATCTACAGATCATAATTTATATTTGTGTTTAATTTCAAATCAAAATATTGAATAGTTTTTTTTGTAAAGCGTACGACAAAATGTAATTTGAGTGGGCTAGTAGAGGATTCGCTTCGCTCATCCTAATTATTATCTCTAAAGTAAACACAGTTTTAAAACATTTTTTCTACTAGAGCCAATTTTTTTTTCTAGAAAGAGTATATTTTATTTATTAAATTAATCATGGTTCTATCTATTATAACTTACTCCATGATTTTTATTTTTTTTTCTGAAAATATGCGCGTTTCATTTTTTATTTATTTGCTAAAATGCGTCCGTATTGGAAATGCATGTAAAATAAATTAATTAAAATAATAATTTTTTTTTAAGTTATTCTCTAAAAAAATTATATTGTGCAAATCTACAGATCATAATTTATATTTGTGTTTAATTTCAAATCAAAATATTGAATAGTTTTTTTGTAAAGCGTACGACAAAATGTAATTTGAGTGGGCTAGTAGAGGATTCGCTTCGCTCATCCTAATAAAATGAAACTCGCTATTTAAAAAAATGGTTCCAATCAAGAAATTTGAATTTCAGAAAAGCAGCCCTCTGTCAACACTGTTGTCCTATTTAATAGTTTAACCATGGTACCAACGATATCTTTACCTTTTCAGTTATTGAATTTATCTTTAAATTTTCTTTTATACTTTTTTGACAAACGTGTCTTACATAAAAATGTTCTCAAACTTTTTCTATAAAAGAATGATATGTTTTGTGATATATGTAGTGATATGTTTTGTGAACATGACTCGTTTCCCAGATTTGTACATTCAGTTAAAAATTTTCAAATCCTCGCTTTGGATATCGATGAGGGTAACAATAAACGATTATTATAAATCCATGAAGATAGAAAAATATTCTTTGAATTCAGTTTTACTTTTTTTCTCAATAGTTGTTTATTTTTGTGATTTACGTATTTCTTTTTCACATTTGGTTATAATCTGCAGTTTATATTATGGAGTTTAATATATATATATATATATAAGAGTAATTCTAAGCTTATCGTTTAAATTTTGTGGGGAGGTAGGTTAGTGGGGAGAGGAATTGGTGGTTCAAATTTCATTGGGACATCCGAAAATCCGTCTCCTGCATTTTTGGTAAATACATCAGGAACCGATTTTACATAGGAAATTGTACCCACAAATGTATGCATGTGTATGTAGAGGGCGCTGTATGTACCCAACCTTCTATTGCATCCCAAACTTTTTTTGAGTTTCCTAAAGCTATTCTTACTCATTCTCCTATTTCAACTTTTCTTTTGGATTTCCACGAAGACTTAAGAACTCCAAAAATGTCGTTTATGACCTTTATTCTATCGTTTAATTGGTTCTCTTTTGTATGTGTGTGTGTGTGTGTGTACGTTTTAGCACTTTCCAACAAAGTTGAAAAGTGTTTATGCATTCGGTTTGTCTGTCCGTCTGTCAGTGTGGCCGTATGGCCGTCTGACCGCGCTCTAACTCTCGTAAATATACTCCGATTGTCATGCAATTTTTGGACGTTAATGGCATTTACCCGAGCATGAACCCTATGGAAAATGAAGTTTCTGCCATGATTACTTTATTTACAGAGACAGTCAAGAGTTTTCTATTACATTACGGCCTATGGGGAAAAATCGTTTCAAATGAATTTTCAAGATGTTACACTCTGTCAAACATCTTCAAATTTATATGCATCTACAAAGTGCATTCAAATATGCATTTTGTACAGTATGCAGCGAAAAGAATAGTTATTATTCATTTACAGGGTCACACAAAAGAATTAAAATACATAATAATAAAATGGGGAATTGTTTGCGACATATTTTAATTATGGTAAACGATTTCATATATAATCAAATTGATATACGTTGCTGAGGATTAATATGAGTTATTTTATGCATAATACGTCGTGCATAGCATTTACAGGGACTCACAAAAGATTTCAAATAGTATATTGCATCCGAAGTCCTGTATATTATGGAAGATGGCTGTTAGATGGATGAGATGCATTTTTAATTGTGATATACACTTTTAAGTTTCACTAGATGTATGCATATAATATGGTTTATATAAATGCTAATTGTTACACAATTTAGATATACAGGGTTACACAAAAGATTTCTGAAAGGTTACTGAATATGAAAGTGTTTTACTTTAAGGTGGTTTTTTAAATATGTTATGCCTTTTTTCATGAAGTGCATTTAGTTTACTCAGAAATGTTTGTAGAATATAGATAAAATGATATATAGGGTCACGCAAAGAACTGGATACATGGTCGCCTTTGGATGATAATTTCTGGAAATTTGATTTAAATAGTTTAAAGAGTATTTTTGTTTTAACTAAACTTTAGCAAAACACTTTCGTTTATTAAAAGTACTATGTTTATTACAGGGCTAAACAAAAGTATTTAAGTATGTTTCCATTTATTAGAATAAATTGCTGAAAGAGAAATTTCAACCAGTTAGACGTTTTCTTGCTAAACTAAATTTTACCATTATAAAACCTGTATATTGACCTACAGATCAAATACAGGGCTTTTCAAAAGTATTGAATACATATTTTCATATCGAGAATAATACGCTCTATTCCTGTATAACGAAGTTTGTTAAAGATTTCAAGAAGTGTTGGAAAGTGCTTCATTATCTATGCTTAACGCATAATTTTTCTTACTTGTTTGTTTTTTGCTTTTTGTTTTCATTTTCATTTTATGTTAGTTTTATTTATTCTCTGTTTTCTACTTTCTTTGATGATGAATTTATTAGTCAAGTTTCATACAGAACTGTTTAAAAAACTCTTATATCCATACATCGGCTGCTATCTTCAAAGGGTTCGTTTGTTTTGCAGCATTCATTGCACTTGTTCGTTATTTCGACATGAAATTCTTCATATTTACTGCATTTGATGGTGTTTGTTTAATTTTTTTAGATGTTTTCGATGTTTTTTTAAGAGACAAAAAGTTTTGTGAAAGTTCAAATAAAAAAAGGAAATGAGAGAAAAAATAATACTAGCTTTAGGAAAGTCAAAGCAATGATTGGGACGTAATGGAAAGTGAGTACACAGGGTGTGTTATAATCTTTCTTCATTTATTCTAGCGTAAAATACCGTCACTATTTCTTTCAGTTTGACTTGACTATAATTACGGGTTTTAAATCCCCTCCCTTTAATGCAACTTTTCCCCTTTTAACCCTTTCCGGCGCACTACTCTTTAAAGTTGGAATTTAAAGAAAAAAAATTAGGCAATCTATTTAGGCCTAGAGGAGTACACAAGTATTGTTTTGTAAAGATTGCACTAACCATTTTAATTATACAGCTGTTGCCGAAGTAGTAACTTCCCATAAGTAAAGCATTGATAAGCGCAGTGACAAGAGCATTGCTGTGAAGCGCATATTACAGTAAAACATTTTACCTATTATTTAAAAACAGTAGAGTTTGATATCTGTGGTGCTGCCATCTAGAACTCATAAGAAAGATTTAAAGTAGCCATTAGAGTAGTTTTCGAAATATTCACGGAGTTTTTGTGTCTCTAAACAGGTGGAACTTTAGGTGTTGCTGACCCGGCAACACTGCGCGTTAAGGGGTTAACCTTGGTTTATATATTTTGTATATATATAGTAAATTTAATATGCAGATTTACAACTTAATCATTTAATAAGACGTAAAACTATTTACAAGCATCTATACTACTTAAATTACAACAAGCTTCAAGTTTCAACTTCAACTGACAGAATACGAATTATAACTAATTAAATGTTCAGAGGGGAATTATAGAAAAGCCTGCGTCTTCTATTGGAACTGAAATCAAGTATTCAACTCTCTACATACTCATATGTCCATTTGCGGACATACTTCCCTATGTAAAATTGATTTCCTGACGTATGTTTTACATGCCCATGAACCTTGAACTATAAGTTTTAAATCATCCTGTATATATATACATATGCATATATACATTAATACAACAATTCAGTAAACAAGTTGGAAATCGTACGTGAAGCCTAGCAAATGAGATGCGTTCTTACTATAACGAAGTTTTAAAAATATTCAGATCTTGCTGCTATAGTATACAGAATTCTGATACAGTATAGGGGCCGAAATCTTTTGTGTGTTCCTGTAAATACTATCTGCTTTCTTATATACGGGAAGTAACTTGTATTAAATAAATAAAATATTAAATAATGTATAATCATAAAATGTGGAATAGTTTAATGTAATTGAAACACGCACCAAGCAATATTTCTCCGTATACCACTATGTACAAGAATGCTTTTGAGTGGCCTGTAAATTAATAATACCTCTTTGCATCACAGATTGTTCAGAATGCATATTTTGTATATATTTCATAGATTTATATAAATTCTATTATATTCGCAAGAGTATAACATCATTAAAATGTACTAGAAACTGTTTTTTCCTGTTGACCGTAATGTAATGGAATACTTCTGATTGTCCCTGTAATTTAACTATACATTTGATTTTCATAAAATTTTAATTAAAACGACAAAATTATGCAACAATTATATATTTAAAATCTCAAACGGTTTTGTTGGATAATTTTTGCTCTGTTGTATGCGGACAGACAGAAGGCGGACAGACTGAACGACGACTACAGGTGCTACGAATTTGTATAATTACGAAAGCACCGAAAAGTATTCAGATCTTGGTGTAACAGTATACTGAATAGTAATAGAAAACTTTTGTGTGTCCCTGTAAATACTGCTTTCTCCGTCTCTTTCCAGTCTGCTTTCTCCATCTTAAATAAGACGTCATCACCAAGGCAATCTAGAATCATAATCTTTCGTGGAATATTATTGAATTCCTTATGTATGATAGGATATAGTCTGTACTCGCAGCATTCCAAAAATTTGTATACTTTCCTACCACAATTTTAAAACGATTGTATTTATCGTAGAATTAATTCTATTACGGATGCTAAAGGAATCTGCCATAAAAATTTTCGAATTAAAATACTGGTAGCAAATAGCGAGAATTTTAGAACCGCTGCGAACCGTGTATACAGCAGTGTTGCCAGATGGGCTACTTTTTTAAAATTCAGATTCTTGATTGGCACCACTTTTTACAAATGATAAAATATGCCTTATTCAATGTCATGATAATTAAGGCAAAATAAAAGGTAATTTACCGTTTTAAAAAAGTGGTGCCAATCAAGAAATCTGAATTTTAAAAAAGTAGCCCACTGGCAACACTGGTATACAGGGCTGCCACACGCGACTATTTTTATATTCTTTTCGCACCAATATTTGCTACTCAAAATCTTGAAGTATATAAATATTTTTTCTTGGAAAAGCTGTCAAAATTTACGTTAAGGATTTCTGTTTAGAGAAACTGGTGTCAGTCATTATTAAAAAATAGTCGACTATGACAGCCATGTGTATAACATAATTATAAAAACTTCTACTAATATCTCTGAAGTTTTGATTACATTTTGATATGATTTGAAATGATTCGACAAAATCTTGCAAGGATTATACATATTAGATTTCAAACCATACGGGTTGAGTAGTTTTTGCGCAGATTATGTACAAATAGGCGACCAGACGACTGTTATAGGTGCTATGTATTTATATAGTTACGAAGGCGCTTACAAAGTGGTATTTGCGTTACATAATATAAACTTTATCAATCACCTCACCCCTTCACCCCCCCCCCAAAAAAAAATGAAAGAAGAGTTACAAACTGCCACAAAGTAAAGCTTAAGCAATTCACTGCTGTAGCAGCAGTTGTGTGTGTAGCTTTTTCCGAATAGGATCCACTTATATGGATTTTTATGATTTAATTAATTGACAGTTTTGCCAACCGCACACTTGTACATTAATTATTCTATTTTGATTAATTTTTTTAAAAAATGTTGGGAGTTGTTGGTTTACACTTCCACCCTTCACTAGCAGGGGTGTAGTAAAAATAACAGCGGATATGCGCTCTAAGCAGAGGGTATACGCTCAATGTAAAGAGTGTACTTTTGAGTATGTATATACTATAACTATCTTGAGAAACAAAGGGCATACAATGTTCCTTTAAAAAATCCAGAAGGTTACGGCATATACCCCCTTACACCCTGCACAACATCCCTGTTCATTAGTCAACCAGTCTGAAAAGAGACCTTATAACGAAGAAGAAAATCGCTGGATAACAACACTGTAAAAAAAAAAAGTTGGAAACTGCACGTGAAGCGTAGCAAATGAGGTGCGTTCGTGCGATAACGAAATTTTTAAATATTCAGATCTTGCTGATACAGAAGAGCATACTTTGGATACAGTATTGTGGTCGAAATCTTTGTGTTCCTGCAAATATGCAGGGAGTAATTTTTATTATACTTCATTAACATATATCTTATTCATAAAATGTGAAGTAGTTTAATATAATTAAAACACGCCCCAAGCAATGTTTCCCCGTATAACATTATTTAGTGGAATACATTTGTGTGGCCCTGTAATTTAATAATAAATATTCTTTGCATCACAGATTGTACAGAATGTATATTTTAGTACATACTTCATAGATTCATGTCAATTCTATTATGTTCAAATAAGTATAATACCTTTTAAATGCATTTGAAACTTTTTTCCCATTGATCGTAATGTAACGGAATACTTTTGATTGTCCCTGTAATTGATCTATGCATCCGATTTTCATAACATTTGAAATGACTCGACAAAATTACGTAATAATTATACATTTTAAATTTCAAACGATTAAAATGGATTTGAAACTTTTTCCCTCATATTGACCGTAATGTAACGGAATACTTTTGATTGTCCCTGTAATTGATCTATGCATCCGATTTTCATAACATTTGAAATGACTCGACAAAATTATATAATAAATATATGTTTTAAATTTCAAACGACTAAAAAGCATTTGAAACTTTTTCTCCATTGACCGTAATGTAACGGAATCCTTTTGATTGTCCCTGTAATTGATCTATCCATCCGGTTTTCATAAAATTTGAATTGACTCGACAAAATTATGTAATAATTATGTATTTTAAATTTCAAACGATTCGGTTGGTAGTTTTTGCGTTGTTATATGCGAACAGACGGACAGATAGACAGACGGATAGACAGACGGACAGACAGACGGACAGACAGACGGACAGACGGACGGACTGAGCGACAACAATAGGTGCTACGTATTTACATAATTACGAACACACATAAAAAGGGAAAAAAACCGAACGATTTTACGGAAATTGTTACAGTAATCTAGACGCCAGTACAATTCACTGCATTTTAATGAAAAAATTCCCGTAAATTCCAGAATATTTTGCGTTTTTTCCTGGAATTTATGAAAAATTATCTCGTTAAAAAACAGTAAATTATACTGGCGTCCGGATTACCGGTAATAATTTCCGTAAAATCGTTCGGTTCTTTTACAGTAATTTTTATTATTATTATTATTATTTTATTTTTATTTATTTATTTATTTATTCTTCTTAACAAATAGCTGTACTTCACTTGAAAGAAAATCACTGAAAATTCAATATTTCTTAAATGTTTATTTTGTTATATATATTTTTACGTACGTAACTTGAAAGAAAATCGTTGAAAAAAATTAATATTTTTTAAAGGTTTATTCTATTATATACATTTTTATTTTTGGTGAAACAGAAAAAATAAATACTGATTTAATTTTAATGAAATTTAAGTTGCACCAGTCGAGGTTTCAATTAAAAACATTATCCGAATCATAAAATGCTTGAGTAGTTCCGGAGTAATCAGAAAATATGCTCTTCAATTTCAGAACATCATCTTAAACAAAATCGATTAAAAACAAGTTGGAAATTGCACGTGAAGCGTAGCAAATTAGGTGCGTTCGTACGATAACGAAGTTTTAAAAATATTACTTTCATATATCAATCTCATAAAATTGTAAATAGTGAATTACAATTAAAACGCTCATCAAACAATGTTCTCCCTATACCATTATGTAATGGAATACTTTTGTGTGGCCTTGTAAATCAATAACAAATGTTCTTTGCACCACAAATTATGTAAGATGTATATTATAATATGTACTTTATAGTTGCATATAAATTTTATTAAGTTCGCATGAATGTAACACGATTAAAATGCATTTGAAACATTTTTTCCCATTGACCCTAATGTAACGGAATACTTTTGATTGTCCCTGTAATTGATCTATGCATCCTATTTTCATAAAATGTGAAATAACTAGACAAAATTATGTAATAATTATGTATTTTAAATTTCAAACGTATAGAATATATTTGAAACTTTTTCCCCATTGACCATAATGTAATTGAATACTTTTGATTGCCCCTGTAATTGATCTATGCACACGATTATCAAAAAATTTGAAATAATTCGATAGAATTATGTAATAATTGCGTATTTTAAATTTCAAACGATTAAAATGCATTTGAAACTTTTTTCCCTATTGACCGTAATGTAATGGAATACTTTTGATTGCCCCTGTAATTGATCTATGCATCCGAGTTTCATAAAATTTGAAATGACTCGACAAAATTATGTAATAATTATGTATTTTAAATTTCAAACGATTCGGTTGGGTAGTTTTTGCGTTGTTATATGCGGAGAGACAGACGGACAGACAGACGGACGGACAGACGGACGGATTGAACGACCACTATAGGTGCTACGTATTATATAATTACGAACGCACCTAATGACAGGAGTCTTTAATTTAATATACAAAGGATTAATATTTCAAATTAGTGGCATTTAACCCCTTGACGACGGAGTCTTTTACGAAATTTTTAATGTTTGTCACTGATTTTATAAAAACAGAAATTTGTGCCTTATTAACCCATTAACTCCCGGATTATTTTTTTTCGCTATAATTAAAATTTTGTAATTCCCACCACTTTTAAAAGCAATTTAACTTTTATCTAAATTTATCGAGGATTCTGTCTCGTGAAATAAGGTCTTCCTCTTTACTGGTGGGAAAACCGCTTTCTTGCTGTTTTTGTAACCGTCCTCAAAAAAGGACGCTGGGCGTTAATGGGTTAAACCGTGAAAATGCTCCGATTAAATAAGGTAAAATTTACAGTAAAATTTGACCGGTGAGGATAAACAAGGATTCTTAAGCCTTTTTTGTGGAACGTATACGCAGGGCCTGATTACTAACGGGGCACTCTCCCACCAGGAAAAAGAAATAAAGAATTTTTCCTTATTCATGACAGTAATCTTGTATGAAAAGGGCGTTTAAAGAAGACGAAAATTTCTATAAATTTTTTCTGGTGAGAGAGTGCCCCGTTAGTAATCAGGCTCTGCGTATACGTATCCATGGCTGCCAAGATTTTCCGCTATTTCGGCCCGGAAAAATTTTACAACAAATTTTACTTTTTCAAATAACCGTAATGCGCTGATTAAATAAGGCAAATATTTCTGTTAAATTTTTCCGGGTCAAAAAATCAGAAGAGCTGGCAGCTAGGCGTATCGCTTGTCCCCAAGGGGTTAACCATTTAATGTTCGCATTAAATTACGGTTTAAAAATTCAGATTGGCTATTGCCGTCACTTTTTTTAAAAAGAAATATTCAGCCTATTTAATAAAAATCAACAGGATACAAGAATAATGATAATTACTTATACTATTGGATAAAACTGGTGAGAATCAAACAATTTTGGATAAAATATGTTGAATTCTGAGCCCGTGCATGTCTTCGGCGCGACGATTAAGTGGTTAACCCTTTAACGTTCATTGGTTTCGCAACGAAACCACAAAATTTTAATTCCGATATGCAACACTGACACCGATATTTTTATCTAAAAATATCCCTTTTATTATGTATGTGAAAAATCACGTCTTCTTATTTAGAAATATATTTGTTCTTAATTACCGGTGTCATTCATTTATTTCGACATCTTAGCAATGAAAATGCTTTGATCGTTAAAGGGTTAAAAGGTGAAATCGCACGAGTATTGTAATTTATAGATCTGTCACATCCTTCTTAAGAAATATTTTCTAATCGTTGAAACTTATTTTTATATATTAACTATTACATTTGGCTTTATTGTTTCCACACAGCTTACGTTCTCTATCTGGTCATGACCCACACATTATCACATCATATAAGGATGTTGTAATCCACTTTCATGTTTTCGTCACAATACAAAAACAACTAACGTTATTTCCGACGTATAATCCGCAGTCCAAACAATTCGTTTTTGACTTAGAAATTTTATTCGTTCATTCGACATAAATATTTACGTCGATCTAATAAGTTACATTTTTTTAAACAAAATCAAAAAATCATAATTGTTTGGTCATAATTGTGGTTCAAAAAATCATAATTGTTTGATCTGTTTGTTATACGTGGGAAATAATGGTAGTTCAACAATAAATGCGAAATATGTTTTTATATTGTAACAGAATGAGTTAAAAGATTTTAAAATCCAAAGATATTCAAGAAGGAAAACAAGTACCGTAATTTCCTGCGTATAATCCGCGGATCGAACAATTCTTTTTTTACTCAGAAATTTTACTTAGTACTTGTAGTCAAATTAATGACCGCAATTTAAAATATTTTATTTTATTTTAAAGTATTTCTGGGTCGAAAACTAATTGTTTGATCCGCGGATTATATGCAGGAAATTACGGTAGTAACATATGATTTAATCCACAGGTTCCCAAAGTGTGCTCCGCGGAGCCCTTGGGGCTCCGCCTGAACTTTTCAGGGGCTCCGCGATCTTCCCGGGAAATAAACACACCTTAAAATAAATTAGCATATTGCAAGTGAAAGATTTTCAAAATTATGTAGTAATTTTTTGTGCATGTGTGTGCGTGCCAAAGATAAATATATCGATAACTGGGTTAAAAGTGCAATAATGCACTTCAAAGCTAATAACACATTTGCATTATACATGTATTTATTTTCTATATGATATTTTTGGTTTGAGTGGTTTTTGCTTTATTTTATGTTTCTGTATTTAACGTGTTTTACGAATTAAAGGACATGAAATATCATTTGTGAAATACCATAGGAAAACTGCGATGATATATGCACTGATAATGCAAAAGCAATGGTAGGTCACAATGTTGGACCTATTGCTAAAATTAAGGATAAATCAAAGAAATGTAGCAGTAGCCATTGTATTCAACACAGACGCGCGCTAGTCTAAAAAAATGCCTCTTTAACGTTTGACAGTTCTGAATGAAGTCATAAAGATAATAAACTTATAAAATCAAGACCTCTTAAAGGGAGACTTTTCAAACAAATTTGCAAATACAGCCGAACCTCGTTAATACGCGAATCAGGGGTCCGATGAAAATTCGCGTATTAAACGGGTTCGCGTATTAACCAAGGTCGCGAATTTTCGTCGAGTGGTCTATCTGATAACAATCTATGCGGAAAAACATATTTTTGTCAATTTTTAGCGTTTTTAAGACATAAAATTATATTATTTTATTTATTTTTATCGTGCTTATTAGACAGGAACGTTTGAAAGCTGTAAATTCAAATAATCGTTATTTTCTCAAGTAAAAATCCTATGTCTTTTCAAAGTTAGATTTATTACTTATGACACATAAGATTGAATAAGACAAACACAAAATTTCTGTTAACCATATGTTAACAAATTTGAAATCTTTTTTAGCCATACAGAACAGATAGAGGCGATGATAAATAGCGTTGATAACAATAAAAAGTCAATTGAAAAAAGTAAATTAATGAAGACAATAATGTGATAAAAATTACTTTTTAGAAAAATAGCTGTCAATTTTGGCCTGTTCGCCATGATGTTTTCCGCCTTGTTTAGGTAGTTGAGAAGTTCGCTTGCTGAGAGTGTTAGAAAATTGTCTTAGAAATCTTGTCTAATATATTGTCTAATTATATTGTCTTAGAAAATTGAACTTTGGTATCTGTATCTTTAAAGAATGGAGATGGGGCCGGAAGCGTAGATTCATCATCTTCTTCCTCTTCCTCCGGTTTGTCTGTCACAGTTACATCGGCGATGATATCATCCAGAATTGTAAGTTGGGGGGGGGGGTAACTAGATCTTTGTCAATATTAATGAACGTTTCTAAATCGACAAAAATTTTCCCTAGAGTTTCATGTGTGGCCAGCCAATTTTCTTCAACTTTAGGGTGCGAGATTGGCTCTGCGTATATTATGTCCTCACTACTTCCTAAACCCGCTTTGTGAAAACAATTTGTAATTGTTGTTGCTGTGACACTCTCCTATGCTGCAGTAAGCATGTGCATAGCATCGAAGTCTGTAATTGAACGACACACGTAGCAAGAAGGATTGCTGCCATGTTCCATTTGGTGAAGGTATCGCCGTATACGACGCGAGTCTTGTAATATCTTTGGCGCTGTTAATTATTCCTTGGTCCATTGGCTAGGTGACACTAGTCGAATTTGGTGGTAGAAATTTCACTTGGACATTATTCAGGTTTTCGTTATCTTTTGGATGCCCAGGGCAGTTGTCCACAAGCAATAACACATAGCATGATTTTTTTCTCATACGCCGATCAAAATTACGAAACCATGTTGTAAGAATGTTGCTCGTCATCCATACTCTACGCTGGCTTTCGTACAGGTAGGGAAAATTCTTTGCATTTTTAAAGCATCGCGAGTTGACCTATGACCAGCAGCTTTAATTTATCAGATCCATCATAGTTGACACCGAAAAGAATAGTAAGACGCTCTTTGCTCAGTTTGCCTTCATGACATGTTACCCCTTTCATGGCCATTGTTTTATTGGATGTCAGTTTGTAAAAAAGCTCAAATTCTTCTATGTTGTAAATATCCCGACTTGGGTAGTTTTTTACCAGCTGCGGAAGCACATTAATTTTCAACACAACACAGTGAATTACAAAATTATAAGTAAGCAGTTGCATATGGAAACTGAGAGGAATGTGTCCTCCTGATAAGCTAGTGATCTGTACGACGCATATTTCTAACAGAGGCGAGACTGGTTGGGAAGATGGAGGTGTTAGTATTCCACTGAACGTGGACATGGGATGCGGGGGTGGGCGCTTGACCAACTTTATTTCCCACTTGCACCCCTTTAATCAAAGGGGAAAGTGCAGATGGGATCAGTTAAATCCTGTTTTAGTTATTTTATTTACATTATTTAAAAGGCAAATTAAAAAATTATTACTATTATTATTTTGTAATAGCAAATGAAGATTTTGATCACAGGCATGCTCATTTTTATTTAATTTGTAGTTATGAAAGAAACAATGAACATCAGATTAATAAAATATAGTCAATAATAATATATTTAGTATTATTAAGTGAGGAAAATTTGCGTAAAATGGTTGTTTTTCATGTTTCATCGACGTACGGTGCTGTAATTCACGTTTTTCAGAATTGCTTGCTTTTCACACTATTTTTGAGGCTCTCTCACGTCTAAACCACTGATCAGAGAAAAAACTTTAAATACATAAAATGTAGGAAATTTTGCGCTCTTTAATTTATGTATTGATTACTTTTATGTAAAATGCAGAATTTTGAAGTTATTTAGAAAAAACGAAAAAAAAGCCACGTTTTTGCCAAAAAAACGTGTTTCCAGGGAGAAATTTTGTTGGATAATGCCAGATTCGTGTTCAGCGACCCAAAAGACATAAAAGGAACCAAAATTCAAAATTATACCAAAACTTGCATTTATTTTTTACCAAATGCCTGGACTATATTATTTAGTGTCTCCTCGAGACGACATCAGGATTGAGGAGGTTAATACAAAAAAATAAAGTTTTAATCCTCATCTTTATTTTATTTTGTCCAGTAATAGTAATGTTATGAATTCAGAATTACTGTATCATCAAAGTGTCAAACTGAGAAATTGTTCCATTGTTGAAAATTACTGGCTCAGATTTTTTCCTGCAGATTTTTCTCTGCTCCATACGCATAAAAAACATTAATTTGTAACTAACAGAATATCATTGGGTTCAGGGGCTCCGCCTTAGAAATTCTTCCAAAAAAGGGCTCCGCGAGCCTAAAAGTTTGGGAACCGCTGATTTAATCTTTCGTAATTCACTTCTATTTTGTTTTATTTTATTTTATTAAATGTCAGTGGCATTCCTGTAAACGATAGCCGGCCTTGACTTATAAATCATAGATGCCTAAATCTGTAATTATTCTGCAGTCTCTTCCAAAATCAGCATGTTTTTAACCACTTAGCCCTTTAACGGACAAACCATGTTCATTGCTTACATGTTGTAATAAATGATTGACACCGGTAACTGCAAACAAATATATTTAAAAATAAGAAAAAGTGATTTTTCACATACATAATAAAAGTTTTTCTCTTAATTATAATTCTGGTGTCGTTGTTGCATATCAGAATGAAAATTTTGAGGTTTCGTATAGAAACCAATGAACGTTAAAGGGTTAACTGATTCTTTTTTTTACGTTCAATAAATAGAAAATATTCTAAACATTTCTGGATTTAAATAGTATCAAACTGTAACTAAAAATATTTGTGGTGTAAAGAAGGTTTAAGTGGTGGATCAAACAAACTCCTCATTCCCGTTTGTCGCACAGGCAAGTCAGTTAAGTGGTTAATCGGAAAACATATAAATAAGGAAATGTGTCCTTTTACAATAAGATGCATTTCAGATTTCATAATGAAAATTTTTGTTAAAATATAATTTCCAATTGAAACCGTGTTCATCTTGGATCAGATTCCGTAATAATTAAGAGATGTTGGCATAAACTATCACGTCATATAACGGTGCTGTTGCCAACTTGCATGATTTTGTCCGACAAAAAAATCTAACATATTATTCAAAATAAATGCAAAATATGTGCTCCTGTACTAATAATATAAGTAAAATTAAAGCGCCTGAATTGCAGAGAAACTGAAGAAAAGAAAAAAAAGCCGGAACAAATTATTTAATCTATGTTTGTAAAAAATTTTCCCCCCCACACACATTTTGTAATCCTTCTATAGTAAAAAAAAACTAGCCTTAAAAGGAATGACTCCTGGAATGATGCTGATGTGGAAGATTTCCGGAACTAACGAATCCGGGTTGTCCACTCCTTCCATGAGCCGAATAGACCAATCAGGAAAGGGCTCCGTCTATGCATCGCCGTATGGGTTACCATAAAGAGAGGAAAGGTTACCATCGCCAACAATCGCCAAGTTTGTCGCCAACTTGGCGATATATCGCCAAATTTGGCGACAAAAATTAGTTGTCAAAAGTGACGCCAACTTGGCGATAACTGTAATATTTCGCCAAATTTTTAATTTCTTTACAACACCAGTCGTTTGATACATCATTTGAGAGGTTTGCAACAGCTTATTCATATAATGGATGTCTTGTGTGTTATCCCCCACTCTGCTCCCCAGGGGGGACACATTTTTAATTTCTTTACAACACCAGTCGTGTTACACAAGATTTGAAAGGTCTGCAACTGCTTATTCATATTATGGATGTCTTGTGTGTCACCCCCACACTCTGCTCTCCCCAGGGGGGGGGGGGTCACATTTTTAATTTCTTTACAACACCAGTTGTGTGCCACATCATTTGAAAGGTCTGCAACTGCTTATTCATATTATGGATGTCTTTTGTGTCGCCTCCCACTCTGTCCCCCAGGGGGGCACATTTTTAATTTTTTTACAACACCACTCGTGTGACACATCAGTTGAAATGTCTGCAACTGCTTATTCATACCATGGGGTATTGGCGAGCGCAGCAAGCAGGGGTAGCCAATAATTTGGAATCGCGAAGCGATTACGCGGGGGGTTGGCGAGCATAGCGAGCAGGGGGGCGGTGCCCCCCTAGTATACGTACATTTTAATTCTTATTTAAACTATTTTTTAATTTAATTATTTAATATTTTTTTCCGGTTTCTCTGCATTTTGAAATTGTCTGTCAAAGAAAATTGTGTTTATTTAATCTAATTTTCAGACTCCAGTTTTTATAACTCTGTTTCCTTCTTATGTTCTCAAGTATAACGTTAGAGAAACAGCAATTTTTTTTCTTTGTGGTATTACAAAATCCCATTACATTACGAAAAAAAAGAAAGAAAGAAAGAAGAAAAAACTCATCTCCAATCGAAATATCTATTTCACGCTAACTCACAAATCGACGGAAATTGTTTTATTGTACATTCGAAAATCAATATTGTTTTAAAATAAAGCTCAGTTCTGGTGATCGATATTTTTTATCCGAATAAATTGCTGATACTACATAAAAATGTGTCTTGGAGAAAATCATCAACAATGTGAATGAATACCTATAAATATAAAACAAAAACACACGGTATTGTCTTAGTACCATACTTTCAGGATTTTTAAAGGAGGTTTATTTAATTACCTATGTTCCTTAACTACGTTTCTAATGAGAAAAAAACCTTTAGTTTAGGTTTGCTACGTGAACATGACATAACACAAATTTATTATAACACTTTTCTACGCATGTTGAGTATTGAATTTCCTGCGTATGATCCGCAAATCAAACAATTCTTTTTCGACCCAGAAATTTTATTTTGTAATCGAAATTAAATATTTATTGGACTGTAAAATTTTAAATTTTATTTTTAAAAAATTTCTGGGTCGAGAAATGATTGTTTGATCCGCGGATTATTGGTAGGAAATTATGGAACTTGTAATTATTGAAAATGGAGTGAGCAATGTTTTATAGAAATGTGTCTATAGATAGGAATTCGAAATTATTCAGGCTATCGCATTACAAAATTTTGAACGCAGCATCTTCTATAAGGTCTATTGTATCATTGGGGAAATCAAGGGAATTATTGTATCTTGTACTGATTTAACAGTTTTCTTTGAAATGAATAAAATAAACTCCTATATTTGGCAACACCCATTTAAAGATTTCTTAATTACTAAAAATATTGAAATTCCTTTGCATGAAAAAAAAGCTGAGAAAACGTGTTCCCATAGCCTTTAAATACACAGGGTATTTCACAATTATATGATATAAATGAAATATAAGCAGATTCCATGTAGGGATGTAGATGCGTAAGTGCAGCATTTAGGCAACACAGAAAGCTGTTAACCCTTTAACGATCAAAGCATTTTCATTGCTAAGATGTCGAAATAAATGAATGACACCGGTAATTAAGAACAAATATATTTCTAAATAAGAAAACGTGATTTTTCACATACATAATAAAAGGGATATTTTTAGATAAAAATACCGGTATCAGTGTTGCGTATCGGAATTAAAATTTTGTGGTTTCGTGGCGAAACCAATGAACGTTAAAGGGTTAACCTTTTCTGGCACGGGCAAATTCTGCAGTAAAATGAGAAATTATCGATTGCCACCGGAATTTACAAACGACTTTTTTAGAAATTAAGAATCCCCTAATTTAAGCTTTCATTGTAAAAGCAAAATTTTATTAAAACATTATTGATGCTGTTTTCAGGTTTGGAATTAAAATTAGGTATCCCAGACCGGGCACAGTGGGCCAGAAAGGGTTAAGGTAGGGATGCATGACCAGTGGCGCCCGAGCTACAATGATACCACTATTTTCATGCAGAATAATTCTCCTTATAATAATGACATAAACTTTGTCATTAACCCCTTGGAGACGAGCGACGCGTATACGTGCCACAAAAAGGCTGAAGAATCCTTGTTTTTCCCCACCTGTAAAATGTTACTGTAAAAATTACTTTATTTAATCGGAGCATTTTCTCGATTTAGTAAGGAACAAATTTCTGTTTTTAAAAACCGGTGACAAAACATTAAAATTTTCGTAAAATGCTCCGGTCAAGAAGGGGTTAAATAAAACAAATATTTCTTGTCAGATATTCTGGTGTCAAACAACTTTCTGGCAAAAAAGTTGTGCAGCACTGTGTTAAGAGGACTTATATGATGGGAAGAAAAAAGTGGAATGCCATGTTATCCTACGGGAAATAGACTTATATTCCTTCTTCATTTAAATTTTTAAATTTTGACAATATTCTTTAACCCTTTCCGGCACGCTGTGCCCGGTCTGGAATACCTAATTTTAATTCTAAACTTGCAAATGGCACCAATAAAATTTTAGTAAAATTTTGCTATTACAATAAAAGTTTAAATTATGGGTTACAAAATATGTAAAAAATTCGTATTCAATTCCGGTGTCAGTCGATAATTTCTCATTTTGCCCATGCCGGAAAGGGTTAACACGCAGATCGGGATGTTCTTTATCCCTCTGTAAGCTTAAATTATTTTAAAGATAATTATGAGTATTTTTATTATTATTATTATTATTTATGCTAATATTACAAACATTCAGAAAAGTAAAAAAAGGTTTTCTTTACTCGTTTGTAACTTATGACTGGTGAAATATATAAAAATTTGGAGCATACAGATGTACAAAGAATTTTTCAACCTACGTGCTAAAATAGAATATAGTTTAAATTTCCAAATTTTCAAATGAACAAGTGGGATAAGTAATTATTCCGTGGGATAACATGATATTCCATTTTCCCCCAACCACACAAGTTCCCTTAACCCTTTAAGGGCTGAAGCATTTTCATTGCTAAGATGTTGAAATAAATGATTGACACCGATAATTGCGAACAAATGTATTTGTAAATATGAAAAAGGGATTTTTCACATACATAATAAAATGGATTTTTCTAAATTAAAATTCCAGAGTCGTGTTGCATATCGGAATTAACATTTTGTGGTTTCTTGGAAAAACTAATGAACGTTAAAGGGTTCACCCTTTCCTACATTGATAAATTCTGTTTATAAAATGAGAAATTATCAACTGTCACCGGAATTTACAAAAGATTTTTTTAGAAATTAAGAATTACCTAATTTAAGCTTTCATTGTAAAAGCAAAATTTTATAAAAATATTATTGGTGCCGATTGCTAATTTGGAATTAAAAATAGGTACCCTGAATAGTCCAAGAGTCGATAGCATAAAAACCTATGTCATCGATCACAAGAAAAAAAAATATTTTATGGAAGAGTAGTAATAGACGAATATAGTGATCCATGTCTGCCGGAAGGGAAGAGATGTATAAGCAAAAAATTAATACCACTAGTGTCTCACTCCTAGGTTTATCATTGTGTTTTCCGGCTCCCAGTTTTCCATGTTTTCATATCTTTGATTGTACGACAAACACAATGTCAAACCTACAAATAAACTACTACTAGTATTGATTTTTGGCTTATGCACCACTTCACTTCCAGAAGACATGGATCATTATATTTCCCTATTTTTACTCTTCCATAAAATAAAGTTTTTAGCTCACAGGCTATCATAGCCTGAGAGCTTATGTGCCCGCCCGTTCTGTATGTACGTTCGTACGTGCGTAACGCAATAACTCATGATAAAAATATCCGATCCACTTGAAATTTTGTATATAGGTATATCCTGACAAGGCGCTACCCTGATTAGTTTTTGGAGTTCATTCGATATGTGTAAGAGGGGGACAGGGGCTAATGTCCCTTCCCTTAATTGATATGAATAAATTTTTCATGCAGAATTAAGTTTTCTTTCAAAATTTAGATATAGGATCATTCTAATGAGGCGATTCCGTGACTGTTATTAGGTGTTCATTGAATAAGTATAAACAGGCGGAACGGGGGTTCTAATGCCCCTTCCCTTAATTTACATAAATTGATTTTTCAAGCAGAATTGTCAGATTTCATTCAAATCTCTGAACAGTTTTGGAAGTTTAATGGTTGAGTATAAAAGAGGGGGATAACTCCTCTTAAATTATATAAATGCTAAATGGGTTTTGATTAAGAATTATCCGATTAGCTCTGAATTTTGGACATAGATTTTTTAGATGATAAAGCATGTCCTTGATAATTTAGGGGGTTCAATGTTTAAGTATACAAAAGGGGAAAGGGGAGAGCTGTTTCCCCTTCTTAATTTTTTTTCGAACAGAATTAACTCTTGAAAATATAAGGCTGTAATTTACAATTAGTATGCGTAGCCTGTGAGCTCAGTGCCATCAGTTTAACTGGGATATATTCTTTTTATTTTTTTTCTTGTGCTTGATGACATTAGCAGGTTTTTGTGCTGTCGGCTCTTGGACTAGAATTAGGCACACTTTGCACACTCTTCTTACATCTAATCATAATTCCAATCTTGCAAACTGTACCAGGAATATTTTACTAAAATTTTGCTTTCACAATGAAAACTTGAATTAAGTCGTTTTTAATTTCTAAAAAATATATATTCATAAATTATGGTGTCAATCAATAATTTCTTATTTTACGGACAGAATTTGCCCGTGCTAAAGGATTAAGTTCGGCGGATGAATGTGATGTGCTTGTTTGAATCGTCATTTCTTCACTGATTTCGAGCATGCATCGTTACACAATTGCGGAACTTGACGACATACATTTAATGCACCGGTTGATCCAGAAGTTCCCGGAGTTTTGAAATGTTAATAATTAGAAAAACATGTACAATAGGAAGATGCGGATTTCAGACTTATGCTCAGAAAAGCGTGGGATTTTCGTTTATAATGAAATTTTTTTAAATAAATTGTTAACATTTTTAGCATCAAGTGGCGTTAGTATACAACATCGAAAGTTTCTATACCATGCGTTAAATAAGCAGATGAATTCATGGCGCAACATCTTCCCTAAAATAATTGCTCAGATTTCTCTTTAAAAGTAATTAATGTTCAAACTCTTTTTCGAAGGTAAAGGAAATTGCATTTAAAAGAAATTTTGATACAAAATTTGATGTGTCTCCAGATCTTATTTTTGTGACTTTTAGTTGTGCAGCTACTTGAAGTCTCATGTGCACAGAGATCGGCCTATGTCATTGACCCAGCTGAAAGATGCTATACATCAGAACATTTCAACACCCCCTGATTTGTTTTTTAATGTTGTGCAGGCTGTTTTACATCATCTCAGGACGGTACTTATAAGTGATGGGCGTCATACTGAAAAATTGTAACACTTCGACACTGATAATCTTTAATAAGTTGTATCATACTATAGCAATATTATATTATTCAGTATAGCGCCACCTGTTGGTGAAAAGTGTAACTAATATAACATATTTTTTACATTAAAAACAGAAATTCCAAGCGTTTCTAAGGATTTTTGTGAAAACCGCATCTTTCTATTGTTTATACTTTATTAATTATTAGCATTTTAAAACTCCTGGAACTTCTGGATCATCCAATGTAAGGGAATGGCTTGTAACCAACGCATGTACCACATCTCTTAACCCTTTCCGGCACGGGCAAAATCTGTACTAAAATGAGAAATTATCGACTGACACCGGAATTCACAAACGAATTTTTTAAATATTTTGAATTCCTTAATTTAAGCTTTTATTGTATAAGCAAACATTTACTAAAATATTATTGGTGCCGTTTGCCAGTTTGAAATTAAAATTAGGTATCCCAGACCGGGCACAGTGTACCGGAAAGGGTTAAGTTTATCGAAGGGCTATCCTCAACTGTGCTTCTTCTATTGTATAAATCCCGTGATATCTTACAGTGCTAATATGATACTTACAAGGAAAGTCTCCATATGGGCATACTCCTAAAAATCGGAAAAATAATGAATATTCTTCTCATGTGGATATATACGTTTATAAAAAAATTTATATTGTTAATTATGTTTTGATTACAATTGTAATCAAAACATAGTGGTGGAAAATTGGAACACAGGTGAAGCTCCATCAATATCCCTAAAATTTAATACTATTTTTCAAATTATTTGATGACCGAATTTTTTGAGTTTTTATTACTCTTAAAAATACTGAAAAAAAAATCTGTGGTATCAATAGGCTCCACATCTTTTTCAGTTTTCAATCATTGATATATCCACGAAATGTATCCAGAACCGGTGACATTTTAATTTAAATTCAAACCATAAATAAATTCAGTAGAGTAGAACGAAATGTATAAATTAGGTTATTTTTTTTTAACCGTTCAGCATAAATAAGTCATTTATGTGAATTCAAGGTATTCGGCTGCAAGTCAGTGGTCGTTTATTTAGAAAATTATAACAATATTATTAAAAGTTTGGTGTGTTCTTATGCGGGCAAGCATTTTTTCCAGCTTACTGTAAGTGTCGAACATTTGCAGTAACTTTTAATATTTATAATATAAAAATGCTAATCTTGGATATATAATTTTTTTAATTTCCATTTTAACATTTACAGAACCATTTAAAGACATAATTGAAACTGACTTTTTGTAATAAAAATATTTTCTTTACACAACAGAATTTTTGGATAGGCATTTTCTTAAAGCATTTTGCAACGATCATATCTATTACCTTTTATAATCTAACACTTATACTTCATGAGATGTAATTTTTATCTCTAATAAGTAAATTTATGTTCAGATGTAAAACTACTTCTATTATTTCATTGCATGCTGTTATTAACCCCTTCAACTCCATTTTTGGTTCACCTAATCTTAATTCCTAAATGCCTGGCCTTCTTAAACTCGCGTAGAGGTGGAGCCTATTAACACAACAAAAATTTTACAGTATTTTTCAACACAATAAAAACTCTGAAATATTGTCATCAAATAAGCCGAAAAATATTACTAAATTTAAGTTGTATTAACAGGCTCCACCTCTAACCTTGGGATAACAGGGGAATTGAATAAAGATTCTGGTGCGAATTTTGATTATACTATCCCATTTTTATGTAAAATTTTTATATTTTCTGATAGCTCTTACATTTGATTTAGTACCAATAAAAATAGGTTGAAATTATTTAACCCCTTGAGGGGCAAAGCACTTCTGTTACTAAAATGTTCAAATGATTGCTTGACACCGGGATTCACAAACAGATTTATATGATAGAAAGTAAAAGCTGTTTTTCGCGTACATTGTCAAAAGCAAATCTTAATACTGAAATCCCGGTACCAATGTGGCATAAGGGAATTAAAATTAAGTGGTATATATAATATACCGGTGTCCTTCAAGAGGTTAACTTGAAATTATGCTATACAAAAATATGTTTCAGTTCTTATATACAGAAAAGTTTTCTTTTGTATCATTTATTTCCATCATTAGCATTTTACTTATTAATTTGCATTAGTTATTTTTTCCTTTGTTATCTAAGAGGAGGTATGTATTTGGTCGTATGTATTTGGATAAAAATTGTTTACACCTCATGTTGACTAAGGATTATATTTAGTTATTAAAATAAATAAAAAATAAATAATTACAACAGAGTAATGTTATAATTTCACTTATTAAGGCCCCACACTAGGCTCAGAAAAAACCCCGAATGATAATATAAAGTCTATGGGGGCGTTCTTTTCAAATACTTCACTCAAATTTTAATATTTTTACCTGTTTTTTTTTTTGTTTTTTTTTTTTGCATACGATAGCTGAAAATGATCTACAACCGGCTTAGTTTTTACTTTTTCGGTTTTGCTTATATATTTTTTACATTATACTAGTTTCTATTTCAGAATCGGTTAAAACCGGTTTTGAAATTTAAAATATATATATATATTTTTTAATCTGAAACCAGAACTGAAAAACTAAAAACTAGGCCGGTTGTGAATCGTCCTCATCTATCCTATGCAAAAAGAAATTCATGTAAATATTAAAATTTGAGCAAGATTTTTGAAAAGAACGCCTCCATAGACTTTACATTATTATCCGGATCTTTTTCTGTGCCCAGTGTTGGGCCTTAAAAAAATATATGAAATTTCTTATTCAAATTAAACTCATCTAATATTACCTATCACCAGAAATTTAGTACAGAAATTTTCCTGTGTGATGTTAGCGAAATTTAGCTTTTTGAATTAACAAGTAAATCTGTTTATACTTTCCGGTGTCAATCATTTATTTCAACAATTTAGAAATGGAAGTGTTTTGTTCCTGAAAGCGTGAAAGAACAGATAATATTTTTAAAAATTACAATTTGACTTATCTTATATGTCCTTTTTTTGTACATACATGACACGCAGGGAAGTTTCAATGGACCGTTGAAACTTGTGGTTTTACTTTGATTTAAGGTAAAGATATAAAAATCAAGTAAATTGCTATATTACTACAAAGACGACATTTGCTTTTCAAATTTCATTTCAGATTTGACATTCAATATATTTTTCAAAACTTAATAATTTTTCAATGTATGGAAAACTCAGAAACATGTTGTGCACAGTCCTACAGTTTTTAATATAATATCTAGTTTCTTTTCGCATTTTCTTTCCATTTTCATTCACTTGGGATGATATAAGCTTTACATTCCCTGAAAGGTTTTTTTTTCTTTTTTTTGCCCGTGGAAGGTATAACATCTAGAAAATGGCACTGATACAAACGACTTGATGTTGCGTCGTCCGAAAACCGTCCCTGTTTATGGACACTTCCTTCTGTATAATATTTTTCATTGTTTTCATCTACTAAACTGAGTCTGAACTTTAGATCAGATTTTCTGCTACCTTCTTTCTTATAAACTTGAAAAGCATCGAAAACGTCTTGGTCCAATAAATGAAAGAATATCTTTTTATAACATTTCTTTCCACAATCTCTAACTCCATGGTAACTTGAAAAAATTGATCTGCTATATCAACACTTCCCATAGTTTAGTTAAAATCTACAACTACTTTTGATTCCCTCTTCGTTCTCTTATTCTGAGTTATAACTTCAACCATTTCGGAATTATGTATTGATGATAACAATGTCGCATCTTTCTTGTCTTTCCATTTCAGCGCGATAAGTTTTCTCCGTCTAAATGCATGAACTTCAAAGATTTTAATTTGTTTTCTCCCCAACTTTCTGGCATATTTTTCCTGATATTTTTGACAGTACCAATAGCATACCTTCGGCTCTGATTTGAATTCAAAGCGTGGAGATGCGTAATCGGTAGTACTTGACGAAATTTTAAGCCACTGATGGTTTGGAAAAGGAATATCAGCATCGTCATCACTAATTTCGGTTTCTGATTTTTCGGATTAAAAAACATCTGAAAAAATAGAACCTTTTAATATATTTCCAGACATTCTTGCGCTAAAATCGTCCTCTTCACTTGAGCTACTCAACATTGAAATTTATAAAGCGATAACTCAGATGTTTAATCAGATTTGAAATAACTGCAGCACGTGCTCAAATGCGTACAATTTCTTAAAATAAGGCATTCCGATGCTATAACCAAATTTGTCTGCTCGGTGCAGCCATTTACTGAGCACTTAAACTTTAAACAATAGAAGTGATGTATATTCCATTCAAGTTAAAAAATATATATATTCCACACCAGATTTTTTATTTAGAGATCTTTAACTTTTCCATTTAACTTATTTGTGCGTTTTTTTCATATTTAACACTTTTTTAAAGAAATTTCTGGTTTGAATCGAATAGATAGCAGTTAAATTGACTGCTAATGAAGCTTCTAGTATTTCTAAAATCACGAACGAAAAATTCAGAATGAGATTCCAGAAAAGTTTAGCTAAAGTCAATAGAAGCGCAGCTCGTAAGTTTCACGGGCGCAACGAAATTTGTTCATACATGATTGCCCGTGAATGCCTCGTGCGCGACGATTAAGTGGTTAAATGCAGGAACTTTCATGATATAAGATTTTTGTTAAGAAAATATCTGTGCCAAAAAACTTCCTGGTCTGGAAATTTCAACACCCGTACACACCCTGTATATGTTACGCGAGTGGAACATGATGGTATTTAACCCTTTGAGCTCTGATGATTGAATTTTCTACCACTTAATTTTAATTTCGAAATGTCACAATGGCACCGGAATATTAGACCCAATTTACTTGATGAAGGTTTAATACATTTTTTCGTGTATATCTTAAAGCTAATTTTTTTTATTTTCAAAATACTGAAGCTAATGTGACATTTGGAATTTTGAGAAAAACTTAACAACCAGAGCTCAAAGGGTTAACTGGTTATATCAGTTTTTTCTTAATTATATTTTTTAGCACTTTCCAACAAAGTTGAAAAGTGCTTATGCATTCGGTTTGTCTGTTCGTCTGGCCGTATGGCCGTCTGTCCGAGCTCTAAGTCTCGTAAATATACTGGGATTGTCATGAAATTTTTGGACGTACTGCCGTTTACCCGAACACGAACCCAATTGAAAATGAAGGTTCTGCCACGATTAGTTTATTTACAGAGACAGTCTAAAGTTTTCCATTACATTACGGCCTATGGGGGAAAATCGTTTCAAATGAATTTTAAAGATGTTACACTCTGTCAAATTTATATGCATCTACAAAGTGCACTAAAATATGCACTTTGTAAAATATGAATTGAAAAGAATAGTTACTATTCATTTACAGGGCCATACAAAAGAATTTCAATACATAATTATAAAGGGGGGAATTGTTTGCGCCATAATTTAATTATGGTAAACGATTTCATGTATAATCAAATTGATATACGTTGTTGATGATTAATATGAGTTATTTCGTGAATATTACTAGTGCATAGCATTTACAGGGACACACAAAAGATTTCAAATAGTATATTATATATATCCTGTATATTATAGAAGATGGCTGCTGGATGGATTAAATGCATTTTTAATTATGATATACGTTTTTAAGTTTTACTAGACGTATGCATGTAAGGAACCCGAGTCTTGGCTTACGTTCGTGGGAGTTCCGTCATCATTCGAGGAGAGGGATGTAGTCGTGGAGAGAGTTCATATCGTAGTCGTGGAGAGATTCGAGAGGTCGGGCGCTACAGCTCATAGGTCCGTCGCGTCAAGCGTTGTAGGTGCCGGGGAGAGACTTTGGAGATCGCGCCGAGTCAATCGTCCGAATGGCCGGGAAAGATTTTGGTGTTTTACCATCGATAAGCCGTTATTTTTGTTGAATCATGAGGTGTGATTGAGAGACAAATAACGACACAACATTTTCACTTGGGGCCTGGTTTATTAATCCTTTTTGGCAGATCTTTGGGAGAAACCAGGTCCCTGTGACTTGACGCTTTCCTTTCAAAACTTCGTTTCTTTGGGCAGCATTTTATTAGGCAAGTGTTAGGTCAAAAAAGCCGCTTGTTTTAGGCGCTCCCGCTATTTAAAGGCCGTTAATTCGCATTATTTCTACCAGGTCGCGATACTAACTAATGGGTGTTACTCTAATTTTAATTGGTTAAGAAATATCTGGGCACTATGACGTTGTTAGGTGCGGTTTTCCAGGGTTTCCTTGCTGATCCTACAAATTAAGAATTGCGTTTACGTCAGCTTTTTTAATCTTAAAGAACATCCAAAAATCATCTCTGAGAGTAATAAATGTTAGGTTGGGAAAGAACATTAACAGGGGCAAACTAGCTTTAAGTATTAGAATTAAGGTTACAAGAAGGGGCATTTAAATTTTAAATTTTAAAAAGGCTATAGGTTTTATCCTTTCATATCCCCCCCCCACTAAAACAAGAGCCACAGATCTTGCTTGCAAGGTCTGTGGGTCTCAGCTCCCCTAAATATTTTACCTGGGTTTCTTCTTTATTATTAAGTGGGTTTTTTTTTTTTTTTTTTTTTTTTTTTTCCTCAGTTTTAGAACGTCAAGCCAGGTGGACCTAGTTTCTACATTATTTACAGGTTACATGAAAAAGGTTATATGAAAACATTATTCTTTACATAAAAACACTATATTACAACAAAAGATTTGTCAATATTTTGGCATTGAATAACATGAACACTAATGCTAATACTACAGATAATGTAACTGATATTACGGATAAGGTTACTGATAATGCTATGGAAATGCTATGAATAATGGCACTGATAATGTGTGATGAATAATGGTACTGACACTGTGACGGATAATGCTACAGATAATGTTATGGATAATGCTATGAATAATGGTACTGATAATGTGTGATGAATAATGCTGCAGCATTTAAGGGACATTCTCGAGAAGGACAACAAAAAGAAACATTAATCAAAATATCAACACTTAAAATAATGAAACACATATTGACTAAAATACATAACATTTAAAAAATAAACTTTTTTTTTTTTCTACTTAATTCTTAGGTTGCATCTTTTCTAACTATGTACAGTATCCAGTTTTAGGCTTAATTCGAGACTAACTCCAAAATACAAAAATGTCAGACCTCTGAAAACTATAGCTACTAAGTAAAAATATAAATTTGCTATAATTTTCACCATGCCCAGTGTTAGTGGGAGATGGGTTTCAATACTTTGTGGTGAAAGGTCATCCCAAAAAAACATGCCACTTGCACTATAGAAAAGGAAAGTGGGAAACTGACATTCACCTACAAAGGGCAAGCGAAGCAGTTTTGCCAGATTCTCCGTTCAACCTGGAAAGAGAATCTGGGAAAACAGTCCGGCTAAAGACGGGTGGTCAAGGAGCGGAGGACCCTTATTGACGTAACACATTTCATCATATACTAATAACATTAAAAAAAATTTAACAGTGCTTTTAAACTGTAACTTTCATCCTTTACCGCTGGGGGTTGAGGGTTAACATCCAGCTGGGTCCTCTTCCAAATACTAATGATAGAGGGACGATAGAATAGCAAAAATAAAAAATTGAAAGATGAAAGAGATAGATGGGGTTTATTCATGGTTGAGTTTGAGATTTTGAGGAGAATGGTAGTATCTTAACTTGGATGAATGGACAATTTCAGAATTTCTCTTAAAATGTGGGCTGGGTTTATCAATTTCAAAAGTGACTTCAGAAAGTTGTTTCAGAATGGTGTATGGTCCAGAATATGGGGAAGTTAATTTACGGGTATTAGGATAATGAAATTCTTCATACATTACAAGGTCACCAACTTTAAACTTTACAGGAAGGAAACGAGCATCATAGCGGACTTTATTTTTTTTATGGTAAGCAATTGTTCTTTCTTTAGCCAATTTTCTAGCTTCATCAACTGGAGGATAATAACTATTATTTGGCAAAGGAGGATCATATGGCAATTTTCCTAACAATAAATAACTAGGGGTAAATTGAGTTACAGAATGAGGAGTATTGTTATATTCAACTAAGACTTCATCTAACAGTTTAGTCCAGGGTACTTTCTTAGAAGAAGAATTAACTTTACACTTTAATCTGGTTACAATAGTCTGATTTAGGCGTTCAATTTTTCCATTCGTTTCGGGGTGGTGACTACTTGTCAATCTGTGTTTAACATTGTAAGTACGAAGAAATCTCTTAAATCTGGAAGCGGTAAATGCTCCATTTCTGTCAGTTAACAATTTTTCTGGTACTTGTAGTTGAAATAATTGTTTCAAAATGTTTGTATAAGTTTCAGTAGTTACACTTTTTGAAGGAAAGCCCCACACATAGCGAGTTGCATGGTCAACCACTAAATGCAAATATTTTTTCGTAGAATTGTAGTAATTAAATCCGCCAACAGAGTCCAATGCCAAGCATTCAAAAGGTATATCTGTTGGGGGCATCAATTGTAACATGCCAAATCTTTTTTGTTTACATTTTTTGTTTATTTGACATGTATGACAATGTTTTACAAAATTTTCAATGTCCTGATTGATATTAGGCCAATAATACTGTGGGGAAATTAAATTTATCATTTTATAAATACCAGGGTGGCCAAATTGTGTGGGGGTTTTTTCTAAGAGGGGTAACCGTAAACACATGGGGACAACAATCTTATACAAACTTTTCTTTTTAATTACAACAACATCATTTACTTCAGTGTATTTTTTACCATCTGCTGTTACATTTTCCTTTTTCTGGCTGTCTCTTACTTCATTCAAGTCAAGGAGATGTATAACATGGTGTACATTTTCTGAAACAGGTTGTCTTGATAGCATATCAGCTTCAACATTAGTGGAGCCCTTTTGGTATTTGATTTCATAGTCAAACATACTAAGTTTGAGAGACCAGCGGAAAAGACGTCCTCTTAAATTTTTAACATTTTTGAGCCAGGTAAGTGCCGCATGGTCCGTATGAATGACAAATTTTTGACCATGTAAATAATGATAAAATTTATCCAAGGCATCCACAATTGCCAAACATTCTAATTCCGTTATTGCATAATTTTTTTCATAATCTCGAAGATTTCTAGAGTGATATGCTATTGGGTGTAATTTTCCTTTTTCATCTACCTGTTTCACAACACACCCTACTCCAAGACTTGAGGCATCTACAAACAGTTCACAAGGCACTTTGGGATCAAACAATCTTAAGATAGGTTTTTCAATCAAAGCCTGTTTTAGTTTCTCAAAAGAATATTGACAATTTTGGTCCCATACATAGGGGACATTTTTCTTTAATAATTGGTTGAGAGGATATCTAATTTCGGCATACTTAGGGATAAATTTATTATAGACATTAATAGATCCCAAAAAGCGTTGCAACTCTTTTACATTGGTTGGTGGTTTTAATTTCTTAATAACTTCTACATTTGGATTGTCAGGGGTAATACATCCATTAGAAACTTCATAACCAAGGAAATTAATTGTTGATTTAACAAAATTACACTTTGATAACTTTAATTTGAGATTTTCTTGGACACAAATATTAAATAATGTCTCTAAATGCATCAAATGTTCTTCCTCATTTTGAGAAAATACAATAACATCATCAAAATAACTACAGGCAAAATTAATTTTGTACTTATTAAAGATTCTTCGGAGTGTGCGGTTGAATATCCCAGGTGCGTTTTTTAATCCGAAAGGTAATCGCAACCATTCAAATAAACCGAAAGTGGTCGCAAATGCCAATTTTTCGGTGTCTCGAGGGTGGATAGGTATATGCCAATATCCACTGGCCAAATCGAGAGTGGAAAAGACCTTAGCTTGTGCTAATTTATCCAAAAGGGTATCAATTCGGGGTAGGGGTTCTGCGTCTGTCTTGGTAATAGCGTTTAATTTTCTGAAATCTACACATAAACGAGTTTTCTTCCCTTCTTCGCGCTTGTAAACTAAAGTGACAGGCGACGAATAAGGGGAACAACTCTCTTTAATGATTCCTGCCTGTAACAAACTTTGGACTTGGTTTCGGATTTCTTCCTCTTCTTTGGGTGATGTACGGTAAGCCCTAAGTGAAACGGGAAGGTCAGAGGTTAAATGGATTCTTTGGGGTTCTATATTCACACAGCCTACATCGTACTTATCTTTTGCAAAAATACAGACATATTTGGCGAGAAGAGCAGGTAGTTGTTCTTTAGCCAACTGAACTTTGGGCCCATGGTCAGAGGTTTCAAACAACTCCTGTTCAAAATTTTCTTCAAATATCTCTGCATTTTGGATCTCTGCTTTTAGAGGGTGGATATATGGTTGTGACAAATGCAAAGTATGGTGGGATGATTTTTTTGAAATATTACGCATAAGTGATATTTTTTTGTTATTCTGATGGATTTGCATTTTAGAGCAATCAATATTTAATCTAAACAATTCACAATGTGGTAGCCCAATTAAAACATATGGTAAAGAGTTATGAATAATAAACAGTTCAATGGTTTGAGTTATTTGTCCTAATTGCAAACTGACAAAGCATTTTTCTTTCAAAGCTAGAACACCTTGAGTTTGTGCGACTGAAATACTCTTTTGAACTTTAGATATTTTTAGATTAAATTTATGGGCTAAATGGTATGGCATTACACTGATAGAACTACCTGTATCTATCAAACATGGTAATGAGCTTTCACTTTTTACATGAGTAGCTGTTTGACAATTGTTCATTTTTTGTTTGGATCCATTATGTGTTTTGATATACCCGGGTATTATTAATTGTCATTGGCTCTCTTCTGTATTTTGTGGAAACTCATTATTAGTCTGATCTAGATTATGGGTTGAAACACTTGGATTTGGTGCTAGGGCAGTAACATTCAGCGTTTGTTTACGAAAAGGGCAATCTCGCACCCAATGATAAGCATTCGAAATGCCCACATTTAAACAAACTCGGCACGGCGTTGGTGGCAACGTGGCCTGATAATGTAAGTTTGGGCGTTGTTGATCGGTCTGCATAGATCTTGTGGGAATTGGTTGCATCGGTCTAAATGTATTTCTTTGTGGGTTTGGGTTAAAATGTCGAAATTGAGGTGATTGGTTTGGGACACGATAATTCCATGGTCTGTAGGAATTTTGTCCATGGTCAATGTGGGATTTAAAAGGTTTCCATTGTCGATATTGAGGGGGCTGCTGAGGGTTAGGCTCAGTCTTCCTGTCTGTTTTATCTTTCTGCTCTAACTGCAATTTACTTAATTTAAATACTAATTCTCTCCATTCATTGACATCAGCAGGCGCATTTGTCACTACCAACTGTTTCATCTCTACTGGCAGTCCATCCGTAAGACCGTCCAAAATGAAACGCTGATCTAAACCTAAAGTGCGTCCTACTTTAGTTTTTTGGTGGTAATATTCATTTAAGTCACCTCCAAATTTAAATTTGATCTGGGAGAAATCTGTCAATGATAGTGTATCAGGAGTAGTGTAATGTTCGGTAAACAATAACACTAACTCTGACCAATGGAGGACATGAAGACAGTTGTTGATATATAAGGTAAGCGCGGTATCTTTTAGATACTTTTGGATGTTGCGGATTTTCCACAAATCATCCTTGTGTTCCTCTACACAAACTGACTCAAAGTATCTCAGCCAAGGAATCCATAACATCTTCGAGTCCGGAGAAAATGGCACAATTTCTGGATCTTTTCGACATGTGCCTTCACTATTACCTGAGGACTGAGAATTTGCTGCATTAATTTCCTTTTCCGGAGTCTCGGGAACCACACCATCATTTTTTGAGGGGTCGCCTACTTTCTCTGATTGTGGGGTAGTACTCATGATGTTTACAAATAAAATCTCACAAAATCATAATATATTCCACATAGTAACACATACAAATAACATTAAATAATTCCAAATAGTAAAATAATAGTAACCTGATATTTAAATCATTTTTTATAACTCAAATTATGAATCTTAATTTAAAAGATAATTTTTATTTATCTTTTTCAACTTGAAAGGAGCAGAACTAAACAAATGCAAAACGAACTTTACAGCAAAAATTTAAAATAAAATAAAAATATTTTATCATGTTCATTCTTAGTTCACAGTTCTTTTTCTATGATTAAAATCTTAACTACATACTAAAAATAACTTTTATAAAAACACAAAGTACAAACAAAAAAAAATCAACTTTACTTTTTTTTTTTTTTTTTTTTTTTTTTTCAATAAAATGCCTGAATTTGCTCCTTCTAACTTTTCATATTAAATAAAACATCTTACCTGGAAAAATAATCCGCGATTGATAGAAAACAAATGGAGCGGGAAAAAAAATAAATAAAAATAAACGCGCACATTCTGTCCTTTCTTTTTTCTCTTTAAATGTTCAAACTATCGGAGTTCGATCCGCGATACTTCTCCTTTCCCTTTGAAACAAAATCCTTGCACAGCTGATCGCGGAGCGCGGCGCAGTCACAGGGGTTGTAGAACGACAGTCACGTTACACCACACAGCCGTATTTATCGCGTCTTGGCGAAAGATCATGCCGTATTCCGGCTAGTCTTCGGACTGAGAGGACATCTGGTACCGCTTGTATCCGCCGATCACGTTCCTGGAAGCAGAGCGCTTTTTCATCCAGGTTTCGTTCCGCTTGTCAGGTTTTTATCCTGCCGACTCTTTGTAAGGAACCCGAGTCTTGGCTTACGTTCGTGGGAGTTCCGTCATCATTCGAGGAGAGGGATGTAGTAGTGGAGAGAGTTCATATCGTAGTCGTGGAGAGATTCGAGAGGTCGGGCGCTACAGCTCATAGGTCCGTCGCGTCAAGCGTTGTAGGTGCCGGGGAGAGACTTTGGAGATCGCGCCGAGTCAATCGTCCGAATGGCCGGGAAAGATTTTGGTGTTTTACCATCGATAAGCCGTTATTTTTGTTGAATCATGAGGTGTGATTGAGAGACAAATAACGACACAACATTTTCACTTGGGGCCTGGTTTATTAATCCTTTTTGGCAGATCTTTGAGAGAAACCAGGTCCCTGTGACTTGACGCTTTCCTTTCAAAACTTCGTTTCTTTGGGCAGCATTTTATTAGGCAAGTGTTAGGTCAAAAAAGCCGCTTGTTTTAGGCGCTCCCGCTATTTAAAGGCCGTTAATTCGCATTATTTCTACCAGGTCGCGATACTAACTAATGGGTGTTACTCTAATTTTAATTGGTTAAGAAATATCTGGGCACTATGACGTTGTTAGGTGCGGTTTTCCAGGGTTTCCTTGCTGATCCTACAAATTAAGAATTGCGTTTACGTCAGCTTTTTTAATCTTAAAGAACATCCAAAAATCATCTCTGAGAGTAATAAATGTTAGGTTGGGAAAGAACATTAACAGGGGCAAACTAGCTTTAAGTATTAGAATTAAGGTTACAAGAAGGGGCATTTAAATTTTAAATTTTAAAAAGGCTATAGGTTTTATCCTTTCATGCATATTACATAAATGCTAATGGTTACACAATTTATATATACAGGGTTACACAAAAAATCTTGGAAAGGTTACTGAATATGAGCTTTATTTACTTAAAGGTGTTTCTTTAAATATGTTATGCCTTTTTAAGATGAACTGCATTTAGTTTACTAAGAAATGTTCGTATAATATAAATGAAATTATATACAGTTTCACGCAAAGAAATAGATACATGCTTTTGGATGATAATTTCTAGAAATTTGATTTAAGTAGTTTAAATAGAATTTATTTTTAAACAAAATACTTTCGTGTTAAGGGTACTATGTATTTCACAGGACTAAACAAAAGTATTCATGTATGTTTCCATCTATTAGTATCTATCAATATAAATAGCTGAAAGGAAAATTTCACCCAGTTAAGCGTTTTCCTGTTAAACTAAATTTTACCATTATATAGTCTATATATTAACCGGTAGATTAAATACAGGGCTTTTCAAAAGTATTGGAATACATATTTGGATGTGAACAATAATATGTTATTTCCCTGGATAACGAAGTTTTGTTAAAGATTTCAAGAAATGTTTTCATAATCTATGCTTAACACATGTTTTTTCTTACTTGAAAGATAATATGAACGGGATTATTTACGAACATTTGCTAGAATTGTCACAAAAACTCTCTATGGACGTTTCCATATATTTAATGGAAAATTGTTTGCACTTAATTTTCACTAGGTATTATACGCTTTAGTTAATAAATAAAGGTTTATTTGAAACTAGTATTTTCGGATTCATGTGCTTCAAAGACATTCAAAGGGACATATCAGAACTTTTGTAAAGTAATATTTGCCTTATGTAATGAAAATGAAATCTATCGTCGGATATTGTGCCCATTATGTTTTGAAATTTCGGGTATATAAAATCCCTGAATTCTTTCATGCCTATATTTATTACCAGAGCGATGTTATGATTATTCAAGTCAATAAATTTTAAATGATGTGCCAAATCGGCTTGTTTCACTTAATGCATCCAGAATATGTCAAATTTCTATAATGTTTTCCCTTTAACTGCATCACAGCAAGCTCCTTTTACACAATTTTTAATCATTTGTCACCAGTTTCTCAAAGCAGAAAAATTTGCCCACTTGAATCGGTAAAGTGTTCGGGAAAAATAAGGCAAAATTTACGATCACTATTCTCTAGTGTGAATAATCAAGGATTCTGGGCAGGCATACCGGTCGCTTGTCCCCAAGAGTTTTATACTTAAAGCATAATCAGCTTTAGTCAGTAAAAGGCGTTAACATCTGAAAATATCTTCTTACATTTTTGTTAATTCCACTAATTGAAGCACGTTTGTATTTTCTAGTATTGTCTTAATGGCACCCATTTTACTTAAGTGACTTACTTAAAAATAATTTTCTCTTGTTGACATTTTACTTGTTTTACCAAAGAAACTTTGATAAACTAGTTCGGAGTGAAGTAGTAGCAAACAATTTTTATTAATTTCAAATTTTGATTACATGAAATAACAGTTGGTAAACAGTTGGAATTCTTTTAAACTTACACCGTAAATATCATACAGTGTATTGAATATTAATTTCTAGTCTGCAGTTGCGATGTAGACGCAAATTAATTCTCCGTTTTGCATCAAGACAATCGGTTGCTAGTAAGTGATCGATGCTATGCTAATTAAATATTTCGCAATGAGCTGTAGAGTGCCGTTATAATTTTTTTATTTTAGCTATCTTGTTTGGCGTCGTTTTTTGAAAATGGTAAAACTGTCTTATTTAGCACTTTCCGTCGTGGGTGCTAGGTTGCCAAATTTGGCCTCTTTTTTAAATCTGAAGTAATGCATTCACACCAAAATATCTGTAAGATATTTGTACCTTTAATAATAGAAACTTCGTAATTACCAAAAGTAAAATTTTTTTTATTCCAGGATTTCTGATGTGAATTCGAGGTTTTTAAATTGAAAATAGAGGCCAAACTGGAATCCCAATTGGGAGAATTCTGTTTTTGAAATGGTGGATAAAAATTTCCTTATTTGCCCGTATTTTAAAAAAGGGAAATTTTAATTAAATATTCTGGGTGCCTGTACACTTAAAATTAGCGATCCTTTTTTCAAACAATGATCTTTAAAACGTTAATGTCATGCTAATAAGGGGGTCGAAAGTAAGGAGAATTTTACAATTTCAAATAAAGGGGTGAAAATCAAGAATTGTGAATTTAAGCATAGTCGCCAACTAGATACACTGTTATACATGAGTACAATATTTTCAAGAGTACGATTGTTATTAATGTGTCTATTTAATTTTCGAATCATGGTTGCCAATTTAACCACCAATTTTTTAAAATAAATTCTGAATTCGAGCCAAAAATTTAAAAGAAGTGTTTTTTGTTCTATTTAGTAACAGAATTTATATAATTACTTAACAAAAGATATTTCTTCCAAAATTTCCGGTAACAATCAGAAATTTTGAAAAAAAAAATGGTGGCCAAACTGGTCACACTGATTCGAATAGTATTTTTAATAAATGGTAAACCTATTGTACATATTTTTTTAGTTCTCTTATTAACCCCTTCGCAACTGGAGCCTTTTACGAAAATTTTAAAGTTTAGTCAACGATTTTTAAAAACAGAAATTTGTGTGTTGTTGAATCTACATAATGTTCCGACTAAATAAGGCAAATTTTGCAGTAAAATTTTACTGGTGGGGATAAACACGGATTCTTAAACCTTTTTGCGCCATACGTGTCGCACATCCCCAAGGGGTTAATTCTGTGCATTCCATTGTCGCCGCTTCCACGATATGGTAAGGTAGTTGAAAACTCCGTTGTCGCCGCCGTGGCGACATGGTAAAGTAAGTTTAAAACTCACTTGTCGCCGCTGAGGCAACATCATTTTTTCTTGAAAAATTTATTTTTAGCACCTGGAGTAAAGGAAAATAGAATTTACTTTATTTATTCAGAGCATTTTTGAATTTGTGAACTTGAAGGGAAAAAAAGAGGTGCTGACCGAATAAAATTTGTGTAATGTTGCGGAATTGCTGGCAACCCATAATCAGAATTTTCAGTTTGATTTTTGGCGTTTTTTCGAGTTTTACTGCAATTTTTTGACATTCGGACATTCAAATTTTAGTTTCAAAGTTTTAGCATAATGTAGTAGATTTCGCCATTTTTTATTTTAAATTTTAGCGATTTTCTATACGAATTTCAGCGGTCTTTTAAGATTTTGTACGTTTTACGCCAGTTTGTTTATCAATCTCGAAAAATTTCCGATTACAATTATTTATTCATTCGAGATTCTGCAATTTTTAAATATTTACCGATTTTTAGTACATTTTCCTATGCGATTTTTAACGTTTTATCCATAGAACAGGGATTTTTTTCGACATTAAAAATATGTTGTTCTTTTCACATTTTTAGCCTAATATAGTAAAACGATGATGAATATTAAAGATTTTCAAAGCGATATTTAGTAATTTTTCAAAAATTTCTACCTTTTACGTCGATTTTTTGTCAGTCTCGAAAAATTTTTCAATTACAATTATTTATCCGTTCGAGTTTTTTCAACTTTTTAATATTCAGCGAATATTAAATTAAAAAGATAGTAAACCTATTATATATATATCGATATATATATAGATATAGCTAAGATATTGCTTCTCTTATTACCTCTGTACATTCCGTTGTCGCAGCTTCGACGACATTATAAAGTAAGTTGAAAACTTCGTTATCGCCGCTTTGACGATATGGCAAGGTAAGTTGAAAACTCCGTTGTCGCCGCTGTGACGCCATGGTAAGGCATGTTGAAAACTCCGTTGTCGCCGCTGTGACGACATGGTAAAGTAAGTTGAAAACTCCGTTGTCGTCGTTGTGAAGACCTGGTAAGGTAAGTTGAAAACTCCGTTGTCGCCGCTGTAACGACATGGTAAGGTAAGTTGAAAACTCCGTTATCAACGCTGTGACGACATGTAAGGTGAGTTGAAAACTCCGTTGTCGCCGCTGTGACGTAATAGTAAGGTAAGTTGTAAACTCCGTTGTCTGACATCATCTTTCCTTGGAAATTTGTTTTTAGCGCCAGTAGTAAAGGAAAATAAAATTTACCTATTTAATCAGAGCAATTTTTGAAATTATGTACTTAAAGGGAAAAAAAGTGGTGCCGACTACATAAAATTTCTATAATGACGCGGAGTAACTGGCACCCCAACAATCAGAATGGTGCGGAATTGCTAGCAGGGCTTACTCTTTTGAATAAGCGCTGCAGGTTAAAGCTCATCAGCGGTTAAAAATTAACATTTAAAGGAAAAGTGGAATAAACCGGAACATAAGGAGATAGTGAATATGCCCCCCCCCCAAAAAAAACATCATTAATGTGCAGCGCCGTGCGAAAGACGCGGTTTCCCCGGCGCGGTAATTTACGGGAGGCCAAATTTATACTACCAACGTCATTTTTAGCCTGTCACGAGAACTTCGGGAGAGGGGCGCCAAACTGAGACCTTTTCCCTGTGCGCAGTTTTTTCTTAAAACGCCCCTGTTAATGGGCTTGAATATAAACGTCATTTTTTTTCCTGGCACAACTCAGGAGGGAAATATTTCTATTCGTAAAATGTAAAATAGTAATTGATTGTGACCAGCATATTCAAGAAAAAATATTTGTAAACAAGTAAAAATATAATTTCACGTACTCAATTAAAGGGAAAATTTCTTTAAAAAATTCGGGTGCCAATGCGACTATTTAGGGATTAAATCTACGTGATGCCCTAACGATATGACCAACCTTCAAAGAGTTATAAGAATCCGCAAATAACTCGTAACTGATCAATAGTTTTGAAAAAAAAAAAAAAAACTTTAAATAGCGCCTATATTTTTTTTTTTTTTTTTTTTTTTTTTTTTTGCATTTTTTACAGAATTTTTATTTTTTTTTTATCACCGATTTTTTAAAGCAGAAATTTTTGCTGAATTGAATTAGAAAATGCTCGGATTAAATAATGCAAAATTTACAATAAAGATTTACTGGGACGAATAATAAATATTGTTGGAATATGATTGCCTGTATGTATTGCCGACAAATCATGATTGGCAAGAACCGGTTGGCCGTATGACCTACGGGCAAATCAGGGAAGCAGTTAATGAGGTATTTTTCCAAAAGCTGTGCAACGGCAGAAATCGACATAGTATGCTTATACAAGGTTTGTACCAGTCTTCTCTCCACATAATCTGCAATTATATTGAAATTTATCAATAAAGAGGAAAAGACATACTGTCCACCAGTTGCGTCTGAAGTAACTGAGAAAGTTGCCACATATCAGATCAACAGGATTACCGTAGTTTTCGACGTATAATCCGCAGATCAAACAATTCTTCTTCGACCCACAAATTTCTGAATTAAAATCTATCATTTTTTAGATCGCGGTAAATATTTGGCACCAATTACTATAAAAAATTCTGGGTGAAAAGAATTGTTTGATCCGCGGATTATGCGCCGGAAATTACGACATCAAGAACAGGTTGTCACATAATGACGGCCATTTTTTTGCATCGTATCAACGCTTTCTGATTACTAACGATGCAAACTAGAACCAATAAATATTTGAATAGAAACTTTCACCTTGCTTTAGCGGCTTATTGTTACAAATTTATCTTACATACTTGGTAAATATTTCTATTTGTTTTTACTGGTGGAATTCGACCCATGTATTACAAACTCTTCCATTGACACAAACTGGACGTTGTTTCGGTTGTCATAATATGATGCATTGAAATGTATCTACAGATATCAATTCGAAATCCGTAAACACAAGTTGCGCAAGGCAGTTGAACGACGAGCTTTTGCATTTATCATTAGCTAGAAAATGGTGGGATTATTTTTAGGTAAAATAAAAATAATTGAAGTATTATCAAGAGATTTGACAGTTATCCGTGCGAAATCAAATAAAGAAATGTCATGTATTTTATAATGCTTATAATCCATAACGTTACAGCAAATACATATATATCACCGTAAGTAGGACAATTGTACCAATAAATACAATAAATAAGATGCATATGTTAAAAAATATACAAACTCAATAATACATATAAACAAGAATATTTATACTGAAGAGGGGTGTCTATTAATAAATCAAAATTTTGTTATTCTTGTGACCAGAGTGTCTCAAAAGTGACCAAATATTGATGTAATTTATAGACAGGGAGTGTTTTTGGTTACGAACTAAATACATCAGGCGTCATATAGCCATATAGGCGTCATATAGGGTATCTTTTTTTCCAAAAGAAATATAAGTTTTTTTTTTTTAACTATTTGGAAAAAATCGTTATTCTCGGTAGAGAATTGGGAAATCTAAAGTATATCTGAATGTTTTAATTGGTTGAATTCCGCAACTTATTTAATTTTATTCGTATCCTGATTGGTCCAAGTTTAACGTCCAAAATTGGAATACCATAGAGTAAAGGGAAATTAATAGAGTGGAAGTATAATGTCTTGGGATGACGCCAAAAATGTAACTCTAAAATCCGCTACATTAAGTCCAATTAAGCACCAACAAAATCATGTGCTTGACAGGCCTATCAATTCAAACTGGTTTAAACTCGTATTTTTTACCATTTAAACTGTTATTGAACAGATGACTAAAATTTCGTTTAAAAAATGAGGATTTATGACATTATTGGCTGCAATACATGATCGGAATGCATAAAAGATACAAATAAATCAATCATAAGCAAGAATTACTTGATTATTTTCATCATATGTCTTTGAAATATGAATATAGTAGCGTCATTTAAGATTTTGCTTGAAAAGTTTACAATCTTTCGTTAATGTCTTAAAATTATCTGCACTCAGAAATCTAGATTTCAGATTAATATTAGTTGCTTAAGTTTTCATGAATAATTTAAAAAGAATGTTTTCATCAATATATTTTATATATTGACATGCAATTATTAATATTTTGTTAAGTCATAAACATTTTTCATCTACGTTATAAAGGATTAAAAAGTACTGAAAAAAAAACTTTTAGTAATACATATTTAAGTTCAAATCAAATGTTTTCAATATTTAATTTTATTTTATTTTGACATTTAATTATTTCTAACTTTCCAATTTCTATTATTTTAAAAGCAAATATTTATTTTAATAAAAATTATAATAGAAAAAAGACAATTTTAAAAAATTACTATTTCTTTTTAAAATATGCTTCAGCTGTAATTCATTTCTTTCAATTCGTCTTATTAATACAAAATCCCTACGAAGTGCTTTTGTTTGGGACATTAAAATATGAGTGTTAAATGGTTTCATATTGCAAACATTTTTGTAGATTACTTCACCTCCACCTATCTTTTACCTCCATGATGGTATACTTCTGTTTTTTATTTTATTCGTTTTCTGATTGGTCCAAGTTTAATATCCAAAAATTGAATACTTCTGTTGCCAAGATGACAAAAAGAATAATAAAATCTTTTTAAAAAATTAATAATTTTAAAAAATGTGATAGAGATTTCAAACAAATTTCATTAAAAAGTGCATTTTTTTTCTCTACGCAATGGTGTAAAAATTTTAAATGTGCGATGTTACGAAGTTTAAAAATTTGCAAATCTAAAAATTGTAAAGCTGAAATTTCATTTAAAATTTATTTGTGATGAGTCTAGGAATATTAATGTTTAATCCATGTCGTACGTAATATGCGTTGTTAAGAAGTCAGTCTGATTAACTCCATAAAAAAAGAAAAACAAAAACAAAAAAGAAAAAAATGCACATTTTAACCACTTAATCTTCGTGCCCGAAACATTCACGGGTTGCAAGCTTCACGGATTTTATTCAGAATTGTTTGATTCCCACCAGTTTTATAAAATATTGTAATTGTTTTATTCTGGTATCATTTTACTTATCATTAAATAAGATGATATTTTTTTTCAAAAAAGTGGTGGCAATTATGAATTTGAATTTTTAAAGCGTAATTTAATGAGACCGTTAAAGGGTTAAACAGTCAAAGTTGTGCATCTTTAATCTACTGGGTTTTTTTTATCATTGGTCTAGGAATAATAATATTTAATGCACGGCGTACGTAATATATGACTCGTTATAATCATCCAAAAATGATGTTTATTATTGTTATTAATTTAAATATAGAATTTATTTATAGGTCTTTAAAATTTAAGTTTTTGAAAATATCATTTTCCAAATAGTCGCTGTAATTTGTTGAATTATAATTTTGTTATTCTTTCAGAAAATTAAATTTAGTTTAAATGCATTAAATTTCAAGTTATTTAAGGGAAGATATTTGTTAACAAAATACCAGAACCAGACGATTTCTGGTCTGGAATTTTCAAGACCCGCTCTAACCCTATATATTTTATCCGAGAGGAGCACAATGGTATTTAAATATAGAAAACCAACGAATATAAATGCACAAATAAAGTATGAAAAGGTAGCAAATCGCTATTTCGAATCTACTAACGAGATTCTTCATCAGTGCAAAACTCAGCGAGCTAAAGTAGCAAAACTGAGCTTTTGGCTCTCGATTTGCTACCTTTTCATACATTATTTGTGCATTTATATTCGTTGGTTTTCTATATTTAAACATTTGTGCACAAAGGCTTTATTTGCTATTTTAACAAAATGGTATTTAACCCTTTGCGGCGCAGTGGTTTCATAGATATACCACTTAAGTTTAATTCTCAAACACCACACTGGCACCGGAATTTTGTTTAGAAAAATTACGGTTTATGGAATGCGTGAAATATAGCGTTTTCTTCTTTACAAATAAAGTTGTTTTCAAATTCCGGTGTCAGTCATTTATTTCAACACTTAAGCAATGAATTTGTCCTGCGCCGCAAAGGGTTAACTGGCTATACGAATTTTTTCTTAATTATATTTTTTTTTATAAAATGAATTTTTATTTTATTTATTTACAAAAATTTGTTCGAAATGTCACAAAAACTCTGTATGGACGTTTCCATATATTTAATGGAGAATTGTTTAAAAATCCTTTTCACAGCGTATTATAGATTTTAGTTAACCCTTTATCTACCTTACGGTACTGATAAATATCATTAAAATTACTTATTGTAAAATACTTTTAATACGTCGATTTGTTGTAATACTGTTTAGAATGAGTTACAGATACATTCCTTTATTTTGTTCCAAAAGCATTATTGGTTCCACAAAACAAAAGTATTTTTAAAAGGATGATTTCCTTTGCGCCTTTGTATCTTTTCAGTTTTCTTGGCGCTGCGGGAGGGAGGGGAAAGGGGATTTTTCAATTCTCAAATATTTCTATTGTAAGAACATCATATTTGTACGTTTTATAATTCCACAAAACACTAAGAAAACAACTTAAAATAAAAGATTTGAGTGAGGTTATTATATTGGCCAAAATTCCTGTCAATTCAAATTTAGTTAGCCCTTCTCAATCCTTCAATCCTTCTATAATCCTTCAAAAATTTATTAAATGATTATGTAAATCTTTTAATTTAGTTTAAACAATTTACCGTAATTTCGGGTGTATAAGCCGAAGATCATTCAATTCTTTTTGGACCCAGAAATCTTATTTAGTGATTAAAGACAAATATCTACGGCGATCTGACTAGTTATATTTGTTTTTAATAAAAGTCTGGGTCGAAAAAGAATTGTTTGATCTGCGGCTTATACACCCGAAATTACGGTACGTAAAATGCTTTAGAATCTAAAATTCTTCTGAATTCATAATGCTATAGATAAAGAATTAATAAGAAAATATTTATTGGAAACTAGTTTTTCAGGATTCGTGTGCTTCAAAGATCTTCACAGACATATATCAGAAATTTCGTAACGTAATAATGACTAATTTAATGAAAACCAAATCTATTTTCAAACATTGGGAACGAACGAATTCGTTACGAAATTTGGATGTTGCGACGAGCGATGTTGGGGTTATAAATCTTAAATGTTGTGTCAAATCTGCTTGTTTTACCTAATGCATCCAGACTTTGTGTAGTTTGCATTTTTACTTGAACTCGTTCACGATGAGCATCTTTTACGAAATCTTTTATCACCAGTTTCTCAAAAGAGATACTTTGCCTAAAAACTACCTCAGTAAAATGCTCAGGATTAATTTACGATAATCAAGGATTCTAGGCACGTATACCGGTCACTCTTCCCCAAAATGTTTATGCTTGATACGTAATTAGTTTTAGGCGTTAACATCTAAAAATGTCCTGCTTTTAAATGTCTCTAGTTTGGAATGAGATAGTAACAAAGAATTTTTATTAATTTCTAATTTTGATTCCCAGAAATGCTTGAATAACAGTTGGAATTATTTTAAACTAACACCGTAAATATTACACAGTATATTGAAAATAAAATTCCACTTTTCACAATAAAAGCATTTCTTATAATAATTTCTAGTTGATTCAAGACAATCGATTGCTTTGAAGTGATCGATGCTTTGTTAAATAAGTTCTTCATGTTGGCCTGTGTTGCCAGTAGCTTTTTTTATTTAGTTTTAGTTTCCTGATTGGTGTCACTCTCGGAAAATGGTAAAATTGTCTTATTTAGCTATGTCTGTCGTGCAGAAATTCCTTTTGTGAAATTACAGACTGACACTAGATTTCATAGACGAATTTATTAGAAAATAAAAACTTCCTTAATTTGCCCGTATTTTAAAAAGGAAAATTTTTATTAAATATTGTGGATGCCAGAACACTTAAAATTGGGGATGCCCTTTTTTTTGTGAACACCGACCTTTAAAGTTATAAAGCTTAGCTGACAGTTGTACGGATTTTTCCAACCACTAAACTTTTTGACTTTTTTAAAAGCTAAGTTTGTTTGAATTTCGGTGATTCAATGAGCCGAAATCTTCTGAAAAATTTTAGTGGTATGAATACAAGTTAGCAGCTAAGCTAATGCCGTGCTAATTAGGGCGAAAATAAATGGAATTTTATGATTTAAAAAAGTGGTGATAATAAAGAAATGTGAATTAAAAATTAGCCGTCAGCTGGCAACTCTTTTTTAGATATGTACAGTAATTCCAACAGTATGAAAGTATGATAGTCATAAATGTGCCCAGTTTTCTTTCGAATCAGAGTGCCATTTTTGTTTTTAAAAATCTGAATTCGGGCCTAAATTTAAAACGCAGTTAAAAATTAAAAATCTTTTTTCCTTTATTTATAACTGAGTCTTCAATTACATATCAAAAGCTTTAACTTAAAAATTTTCCGGTATGAATCTGAGTTTTCAAAATAAAAATGGAGATCAAACTGGTAATCCTGATTTGAATAGTAATTTTAAAAATGGTAAAAATTTTATGTGTATTTTTTTTTATTTATTTTATTAACTCTTTGCAATCCATTGTTTCCGCTTCGGTGACATTCTAAGGCAAGAGAAATTTCTGTTGTCGCCGCTGCGGCGACATGGTAAGGTAGGATAAAAAAATCCGTTTTCGCCACGAAGGCTACATCATCTTTTTTTGCAAATTTTGTTTTTAGCAGCAGTAATAAAATAAAATAAAATTTGCCTTATTTAACATTAAAAACACCAAAAATTTCAATCTTTTATTTATTTATTTATTTAAGGAATCTGTACCAGAACTATATTTAAAACTTTTTTATTTATATATTGTACTTGCTTTGCGGGATATATGTTTTTAGTTTTTTAAAGAAATTTCTGGTTAAAATTAAATTATAGATATTTAGTAGCAGTCAAATTGACTGTTCTTGGCGCTACTATAATCAAAGAATTTTCAAAATTGTACGTATGAAGGAAATTTCTTTTAAAAAAGTCATGTCGACTGAATAAAATTTTTGTAATGGCGAGAAGTTGCCAGTACCCCACAGTCAGAATGACGCAGAGTTCTGACAGCCCTAACTACAAATGACGACGGGTTAAAAATTAATTTTTAAAGGAAAAGTGGGATGAACCGATGCATCTCATGGTAACGAGTTTGCGAAAAAACATCATTATTGGTTTCAATGTAAACGTCCTTTTCCTCTGCACGATTTAAATACAATATATTCATTGCTGTGTTAGCAATAAATGAAAAAATTATACGTCCCTTGAAGAATTACCGTGAATTAATCATACGAGAATCAACAGAAATTATTATTAACATTTTGAGATACAAATAATAGCGTTTCTGTAATGAAGAATTCCAACCGGAAAATTTTGAAAATGTTTGTTTCAGAATGGGGAATAGCAATATTACGACCTTTTTCCCTCCTAAGTTAGAAAACTGAAATTTGAATTTTTTTTTTTTTCCGGTGGGAACCTTTATTATTGTTAGGTGGTATATACAGGGTTGTTATAATTAAAGTTCGCCTATTCAGAAGGCTCTACAGCCGGTTCTATGGCTCCAGACGAAACAAAATTTCACTAGTACGTAGTTGAAGAAATGCGCTCTGCGAAAATCGAAAAAAAAATTAGTTTAAAATTTTTTCAATAGATGGCGCTGCGTCAATATTTAAGCCGATATTTGCAGATTTCTTTATTTTTTAAAAAACAAAATACAGGAAATCTGTTTAACAGTTTGTAAAAGTAAACTTCTTGAGATTCAGTATATCAATTTCGGTCAATCCAGATGAAACACACCAAATTACAAAATTTCACCCAATTCTTGAAACAGATAACATTTTATTCAAATGTTCAAGGAACGACGTCAAAGTGACGTCGCAACTTCGAAAATTTGAAATACCCTTCTAACCAACTGACGATTTAAAATTTGCTGATAAAGTGTGTTTGAGATTTCTTTGACACTGGTGCAGTTGATTGTTTCTGAAAAGCATTTGAATCTACGATTTGTGGAGAATGGTAACTTAGAAAAGCACCTCTTATAAAGTCATTTTATCAAAATAACAGCAACGCAGTTGTAACTCTTCGAGAATTCCGGAAATTAAAAGATATTAGACGTGGACTAATGTCAGATTATGTAGTTCACAAAATGGTTAAAAAGTTCGAGGAAACATTAAAACTCGACATTCTTCCTGGCAGAGAACGAAAAAAGGTAGACTTTTCTAGCATTGAAGATATTGCTACTGCTGCCGTTGATTTAGCAAGCCAGTCATTAAATTTGTGTGCTCCATCTGGATTGACTGAAATTGATATAATGAATCTGCAAACATCGTCTTAAATACTGGCGCAGCGCCATCTATTGACAAAAATTTTAACAAATTTTTTTTTCGATTTTCGCAGAGCGCATCACTTCAACTACATACTAGTGAAATTTTGCTTCGTTTGGAGCCATAGAACCGGCTCTAGAGCCTTCTGAATAGGCGAACTTTAATTATAACAACCCTGTATATCCCACCATTTCTAACGGGGATAAAATTACTGTAAGACATCTCAGAACATTTATCAGCTTCTACATCTATATTTATGATGCGCAAGCATTAAATAAAGATGTCTAAAATTAATTCTAAGAACTCTAGAAGCATTTAAATTTATTTATGTGGTATTCTTTAGGTCTTCTTTATGTTTTATTCTTAGTCTCCTATAGGAGACATTAGAACTAACAAGGAAGGTCTCCATACTGGGCATACTCAGAATTTTTTTTGAAAAAAGTATCGATTAAAGTACTCATGTATGTAATAAAGGATCAGTCGAATTTAGCGGCGGAATTACAGAAGAAAGTCTAAAAGAATAAAATACTTTGGAGTATTTGGCGCGAAAGGATGAAACCGCCACGCGATTTGGCGAGCAGCATTTTCCCTCGCCAAAAGCAAACGATTTTAATGCACCTGAAAATTTGTCGTCAATTAATTTTTAAAATACGTGTAAATAGTATTTAATGAATTTAAATTTGATCAATAAAAGAGTTTGACACATAGATATATTCAGTATTATATATTTTTGTTGCTTTTGCTGCAATTAATTAATTTTATCACTTAAAAAGTAATTTCTTATATAAAAAATATTTTTATATTGAAAAGTATTTTTTTCTTACATTTAAGCGTATAACAAAATAAAGGCCAAATGAAGAATACTGTAATGCATTTCAATATCGGATAAGTTTTTGTTTCCATAGCAACAAAATCGAATCGACAGGCTTAATTAGATTGGAGTTAATTTTCAGATTGAAACAATTTTAATTAATTTCAATTTTGTTTTAATTCATAAAATTTCACACTTAATTTTCATTCTAAATACATTATGACAAAAATATAGTTAAAACAAACTAAAGTTGACAAAACTAACGTTATATAAATAAAATTGCTTTAAACAAGTTCAACATGAACCATTTTTAAACTTAAAATGAATTTGGCATAAAAAAAGTATTTTTTGAAATTTATTTTGTAGCCAACCGATGATAAATCGCTAAATAAATGAAATGTTCATTATTTTTTACGAACGTTGTATCGGAGTTCCGCCAAAAAAATTTTTACGAACATATATATTCACATGAGAAGAACATTCTGTAATTTTTTCTAAAAATTATAATATTAATAATCTAAAAATTATTTGATCCGCGGATTATACGCCGGAAATTACGGGACCTAATATGTAATAGGGTGTTCCAATTATATTTTATAACATGTTTTTACTTTCTTCTATCTTTATAGAAAAAAAAAAAATATTTGATTCATGAAATTTTTCGAAATCAGATTTTCGAGGGATTTACGCGTTTTAGGGTTCAGAAAAACTGAAAAACTTTTTTTACAAAACGTCAGTCTGTGGGTCTGTCTGCCTGTATATCTGTGTGTATGTTACAAAAACTTTGTGGACGCTCTGTCTCAAGAACTAATGCACGGAAACTCACAAACTTTTAGATTCTGTTAGACTTTGATATAAACTAGAACTGATTATGTTCTGGTGAATATCACTCAATAAGTGGCGCTGCTATGCATCATTATTCACAATTTCTGCAATAACCATACCTCAAGAACTAATTCATGGATTTTCAAAAAATTTTAGATTTAGTTCGCACTTTATATAACATAATGCGGATTACATTTTGAAGCAAATCGCGCTACAGATGGCGCTGCCATAAGACATTATTCGTGATCATTGCAATAGCTCTATCTCAAGAATTAATGCACGAAACTTCACAAATCATTAGATTCTGTTACACCTTGATATAAACTAAATTTGATTAGGTTTGAGTGAATATCGCTTGACAGGTGGCGCTGCAATGTTGCATTTTTTTTTCAATTTTCACAATAACCATATCTCACGAAATAGTGCATGCATTTTCTTTAAACTTTATATTTAGTTAGTACTTGATATAACATGATTCTGATTACACTTTGGTGCAAATCGCTCAACAGGTGGCTCTGCCGTAATGTATTATTCGGGATTATCGCAATAGCTCTATATCAAAAATAAAATTTTCTAAAACTTCAGATTTAATTAGTCCCTAATATAAATTAATGTTCTTTTCGTTTTTGATGAAGATTGCCCTAAAGATTGCGCTGCTTTGTTGTATTTTTCACGACTTCGCAATCTCAAAAAATAAAGCATGGATTTTCATCAAACTTCAGATTCAGTTAGTACCTGATCAAAAATCGATCATGATTAGGTTTGGTGTACCTTACTTAATATGTAGCGCTGTTATACAGATTTATTTTTTCAGATTTTGCTGTAGCTCTATCTCAAAAGCTAAAACACAGATTTTCGTCAAACTTTAGATTCAGTTATAAGTTGGCAGAGATTGTTGCTGGATTAAGTTGGTTGATATAAACCATCTAACCGATGGCACTGCTATGATGCATTTTTCAGGAAGTATTAACATGCAAAAGATAAAAGAAAGTTTTGAGATTACCACACTTGACTAGTTTAATATGTTTTTATAATATTTGCAAGAAAAATTACGGTCGGTATAGCTGTCAACAAAATTTTAACTAAAACCTTAAAAGAAGTTTTCTCTAAGTAAAATTAGCATTGAAATTAGAATGGATGAATTTTCTGGGAAATGCAATTTTGATACTAAATTTTATTTCAAAATAAACTATATAATGTGAAATTTTATGTGTAACAGTATCGTTACTTCTGCTAATTCTTATACATATGATGGAATTTGAATGAATATTTGGTAGATACATTGAAGTCTCTTCAAGGCGGACCACTGCAGAATTCGTCTAGTTACTTTATTTTTCACGTGAAATACCTGTAATTAAAAAAAAATCTAGTTCAAACGCGCGAAATTTCGCTTTATTTAAGGAGAAATTCCCTGTAAGAAAATACTGGCACCAACGAATTTCGTGGTCTTGAAATTCCAGGATCCGTATAAACCCTTCACTGTACTGCGGTACGCCAGTGCAGAACCGTTGTGTTTGGTAAAAGAAAGAAGTATTCATTTTAATGTGAAAATATATATTTTTCTAATTCCACTTTAGTTGAAACACATTAGTATTTTTTAGTTTTCGTTAATTGACACTAGTTTTACTTAAATGGCTTAGTTAAAAATAATTTTCATGTTTGATACATTTACTATCTCTAACTAAGAAGCTCTGATAAAACTAGATTTTGATGGAGTGATGTAGCTCCAAATAATTTTTATTATATTATTTTTATTTTTATTATGGCAATACCTCACTAGTTATTAAGTTTTTATCTTTAAAAAAATTTTCCAGTTTGCCTCGTACGCAACAGTAGAATTTGGTTCAACTTTTTCACTCAAAAATATTGAAATTATCGCAAGATAAAATTTTAAACATTCGAGTATATCACATATTTGTAATAATAGTTGCTTAAAACTAAAATATCTCAGTACATCAGCTTGAAATCTTGTTTTTGTGTTTGTGCCAGATAAGAAACGTAGAACGTAAAACTCATAAAACATTCTAATGAAAAATGGTGCGCAAAGAGCTAACGCAAGGTTAAATCAATGAAATACTATTTGCATCTGATAATGATGATCAGTCTTTGGGAGTTTCTGAAGATAGCTGGGATAATTCAGCATACATTCCAGTTAAAAATAACTGAAAATGCTATTTCTTCATATGAATCAGACAATGATTGCAACAAATGTGATCCAAGAAATTGACTCAACTGCCACAGGAGATAAATTTTCGTAGGTAATATTAATTTTAAATTTCATTAAAAGTATTATGAAAATTCATTAAAAGTATATTCAAAAAGTATATAGTTATTTCATTAAAAGTATTATATAAAAAATTAAATCAACAAGTGAAATTCAACAATACTGAAGTCAGACCTTTTTCCGCTGGCGGGATATTGTTATGTGCCTGGAGTATATGTTAGTGTGGGGGGGGAAGGAGTGGAATTTCTAAATTAAACAAATTTTCAAATTATCAGTTTAGATATATGTTAATGTTCTTGACGAATGCTCCCCTTTCCCCAAAAGTCTGAATTAAACACTGAATATGCATTATGAGAAACATCAATTTAGAAAAATATTGTTTATTCTCTCAGATGCTGCAGATATCCCTGCTGGATCCATTGCTGATATTAAAAAATAACAAAGGAAAGACAAATACCTGAAGCGAAAATAAAATATAGAGGAAGCAACTCCTTAAGTGTCGAATTTATGGCTGTAGATACTCTCTATCACTTTTTGTCTTTTTTTTTTGAAACCCTGAACTTTTGAATCTTACTTCAAAAGAGAGAAATTACAGATGTTATTGGACATAATGTTGCGTATATAGGATTCTTTTGATCTTATGGTTAGACAACTTCAAACTCTTGTCTCTTAGAAAAGTAGAAAATAATTTATTTACAGATCTTCAGAACAACAAAGTTTTCAAAACTCACAAATATTACTAGACATTCAAAAATAACTGTTCAAATCTATCGTGCAAGTACAGATATAGGTCCCAGAGACTTTTTATACAATGTCTCAACGCTAAATCACATTCAAAACAACGTAGAGAAAACTCAAGCAAACTTGCTTAAACAATCGCAGCTCACTCAATGGCTGACTGATAAATAATAACCACAACAGCTCGTATTGCTCTCCTTATATAGGCTCGTAGCATGTGCTGGAAATTTCCACAGGCTTCTCGAATATTCCAGAAAACCATGGAATAACATTCAATGTATCAGCATATCTAAAGGGGGGTTACCATAGAGAGGGAAGAGTTACCATCGCCAACAATCGCCAAAAGGGACGCCAACTTGGCGATATCTTTAATATTTCGCCAATCTGCCGTAGACATACACTGAAAATAATAGACAAGTTTGCTTGATAACAGAGACAATGTAACAAAAGCTAATATTAGTAAAGGAATGGAGCTTAATAAGATTATTTACATTATTTTACAGTACAAACACTAACTATTTACAAAATTCGTAACAATATGTTTTAGGTAACCAAATAATTAAAGAGACAATGTCTGTCAATGAATTTGAAAAAATCCGACAAATTTCACATTTTAATGACAATACTAATGAAATTTCTAAAGGCATGAAGAGCCGTGATATACTTTTTGAATAAAAGGTCTCTAATGGAGTGTATCAGGGCAGTGGGATTTATTATATACCACCTGATTTAAATAAAGATTCGCAGCAGAAGCTTTTAATTAAATTTTATGTTTCTAACTTTGGAGAAAAACTTTAGAGTTTCAAAATTGATTTCTTTATTTAATTTTTTTTTCTTGAATATTCCGGCGTGAATTCAACATTATAGAAAAACAATTGTTTACCTTTCAAAGGGTTAAATACCAACAATAAAATTTTAATGCATATTTTAATATTTTTGTATATGTAATGCACCAGTATTGTGAGCTTCATGCCACATTTGGTACAAAAATAGAAATATCTCATTGTGTGCTTTGGGACACATATGGCACATACCACAAAAACTCATATTAAAAAAAAAATTATGAAGTCAGAATTTTTTATTATTTTTCCTGCATTCGTGACTACCTAAAGAAATCAAAATAATTTTTTTCATATAGAAAAAAAAATCGTACAGTGAAGGGTTAAAAGAAGAATTTTTACTTTAGATTAAAAGGAAACGTATGTAAGCCAGACCAGAATCAAAAGAGTTAAGAAAAAGAATCATAATTCCTGCATATATTTATCTATATCTCTTGATATAGTGTATCGTTCAGAAATTCGGGTCCGTTTGGGAAAATTAATTCGTACCGAAAAATTCTATGATTTAATTATTAGATATTGCTTCCTATATCTGATGTTTAGTAATTAACCCTTTGCGGCGCAGTGGTTTCATAGATATACCACTTAATTTTAATTCCCAAACGCCACATTGGCACCGGAATTTTGTTTTAAAAAATTACTGTTTATTGAATACGTGAAACATAGTGTTTTCTTATTTACCAATAAAATTGTTTTCAAATTGCGGTGTGTCATTATTTTCAACACTTGAGCAATGAATTTGCCCTGCGCCGCAAAGGGTTAATAGGCAAAATTTACCACAACGAATTGATTTTCCTAAACGGACAAGACTTCCGAACAAACCAATAGAATCCGAATTCGCCAATACAATTCCGACCATTTAAAGGATGCCTGAATTAATGCCTGAATTATTTTCTTCGTTAAAATTCAAATTTTGCATTTTCCCACCACTTTTGAAGCAAGAATAACTTTTATCTTAATTTATCGAGGACACTGTCTTGAGAAAGAAAGTATTTATTTATCCTTCTTTTTTACTGGTGTGAAATGGGCTTACTTGTATATTTCAAAACTGTCCCAAAAATGGGACGCTTGGCACTAGTGGGTTAATTAGAATATTTTCGTTAAAGTTGCAAAGAAAGTTGTAATTTTTTGAAAGACGTACTATTAAATCTTTCTCCATGAACAGTATTGTGTTTCTAAGATTTTTTTAAATAATTTTTTACTATGTGTTTATTGCTCTTTGTATTTGTTTTATTATTTTGTACACATCCTGTACTTTCACTAAGTAAATGCTGGGGGTCTTATTATAGGAATTAATAAAGTTTGTCGCACTATTACATTCTAAATATACCAGATTTCAAGTCTGTCTCTCAATCTTTTTCGGTATATACAGTGTTTATAATTCTGGCTTCATGACGTCATAAAGTTTAAATGCTCTATTACTGAATTTTGTAAAGAAATCTTTATCCTTTTAAAAATGATAATAATATTGATTAACAGCTTATTGCTTCGGATTAAACATCTCGTTTCCTATTAAAATACATTTTTAAATTGAAATTTGAATAAAATAAAGTGTCATAAAAAAATCGAAGATTGAGGAAAACAGGATTACAAATATCTCAGCAATTAATTTTCTGATCTACTTCATTTTGTATGCAAAATGAAGTGGGTTAATTAGAATATTTTCGTTAAAGTTGCAAAGAAAGTTGTAATTTTTTGAAAGACGTACTATTAAATCTTTCTCCATGAACAGTATTGTGTGTCTAAGATTTTTTTAAATAATTTTTTACTATGTGTTTATTGCTCTTTGTATTTGTTTTATTATTTTGTACACATCCTGTACTTTCACTAAGTAAATGCTGGGGGTCTTATTATAGGAATTAATAAAGTTTGTCGCACTATTACATTCTAAATATACCAGATTTCAAGTCTATCTCTCAATCTTTTTCGGTATATACAGTGTTTATAATTCTGGCTTGATGACGTCATAAAGTTTAAATGCTCTATTACTGAATTTTGTAATAGAGCATTATCCTTCCTTGAGCATGTTATCCTTTTAAAAATGATAATAATATTGATTAACAGCTTATTGCTTCGGATTAAACATCTCGTTTCCTATTAAAATACATTTTTAAATTGAAATTTGAATAAAATAGTGTCATAAAAAAATCGAAGATTGAGGAAAACAGGATTACAAATATCTCAGCAATTAATTTTCTGATCTACTTCATTTTGTATGCAAAATGAAGTGGGTTAATTAGAATATTTTCGTTAAAGTTGCAAAGAAAGTTGTAATTTTTTGAAAGACGTACTATTAAAATTATAATTATTATAGACGTATGCAAAATTTATAGTTTTTCACTGTCATGTATATATTCTCATTAATATAAACAATTTCGAAAACATTTACATAGCTTTTATCAGATCGAATATTTCGAGATCCCGAAAAGAATAGTTTCGGATAATCAAGGCTAATAAATTTAATAGGCGTTTTCCCATTCTTACATACTAAGAACTTACGAAATTTCAAGTCACTGTCTGAGTTTGTTTGAGAAAATGAGCGTTTACAGACACACACATATACCGACGAACGGCATTTTTTTTTCCTCTAAAAATATGTTTTTCGGAATCCCCACTTCTGAAACGTGAAAATCCGAAATAAAAATCTTTCAATTTTCAAAACGACTATAAGTCTTAAACTGTGCTACGTATGATTTTTGAGTAAAAAGAAGTTATCTGAAATCCCTGATTTCTTGTTTTTAAAAATATATATAATATTTAAACCCTTGCACTCTGATGTTGTTAGCGCATGTATGTCCCCAGTTTTGCCGTATCTAACAATTTTTTATTATTTTTCTTTCTTTTTAGTAATTTTGAATTCAAAAATTTAATGTTATTTTATTTTATTTTAATTATGAAGGAATGTGTATTCTGGCAAAGAAAAGATAACATTTAAAACTTTTTGGTGAGAATTTGAAATGTCTAATTAAATAATCGTACGCTGAGTGCGTCACATGGCTAAAAAGTTAACCGATTAAGCGCCAAAATTACAAAGTTGATATTTTCAACTTATGAGCCAGGCGTTGTTTGCCACCATAAACTCTGAAAGAGGATTCTTGCTTTATAGGATCTTGAAATTTTATGTCTTTAAGTAAAGTCATTCTTTTATTGAAATATAGTTTTGGATATTTAAATAGCTTGACCTTTTAACGGACAAAGAATTTTCATTACTAAGATGTTGAAATAAATGATTGACACCGGTAATTATGAACAAATATACTTGTATATGTTACAACCAATACCCAAAAAATGGCCAATTCTAGAACTGGCCGGCAACGTTAAAAAATGACTGGCCAATTAGCGAACTGGCCAGATGCAATTGGCCAATTCGCGAAATAGGTATAAGTACTCGGCTTAATTCTTTCTGACATAGTTGAAAGTGTCTATGAATTCAAATAGTCTAGACGTCAGCCTGTCCGTGATCTAACTCGAATAAAGTTTCCGGTTATCTTGTAATTGTCATCGTGTTTGGTTCTTAATTTCGATATTGAAAGGGAAATGTGTACTGTTTTTGGTTAATTTAGTTGGGTACACAAAAATATTTCGTTTCAATATAATCAATGGGAATCATTTTTACTGTACATTTTAATGTTACATTATCTTAATTACAAACAAATTGGTACCTATGCATCATAGTTCGGATGTTGGCCAAGGCTTCTCGGCCAGTTCGCGAATTGGCCGGCCAAAACCCGAAATACGCTATTTATTTCATGTATTTCGGGTTTTGGCCAGGAAGCTTGGCCAGTTCGGGTATTGGCCGGCCAGTTCTAGAATTGGCTAGGCTCCGGGTATTGGCCGCAACATATATAAGAAAAAAGTGATTTTTCACATACATAATAAAATGGATTTTTGTAAATTAAAATTCTGGTGTTTCTATTGCACATCGGAATTAAAATTATGTGGTTTCGTAGAGAAACCAATGAGCGTTAAAGGGTACCGTGACTATTTTGAGTCCAAGGCATTCGGGTCATAAGAAGAGAATGTTGACACTATCCTTGGTCACGTATACCGTCAAAGAACGTTAACCCTTTGTGGTGCAGAGCAAATTCGTTGTTTAAGTGTTGAAATTAATGACTAACACCGGAATTTGAGGACAACTTTATTTGTAAATTAGAAAAAAATATATTTCACGCATTCAATAAACCGGGAATTTTTTTCGCCAAAATACCGGTGCCAATGTGATGCTTGAGAATTAAAATTAAGAGCCCACAATAGTCACAGAAAAATTACTCAAAAAGACCCGGATACCATGTAAAGTCTATGGGAGCGTTCTTTTCTAATATCTCGCTCAAATTTTAATATTTTTAAACGATTTTTTTGCACAAAATAGCTGAGAACGAGCCACAACCGGCCTAGTTTTTACTTTTTTGATTTTGCTTATATATATTTTTATATTACGATAGTTTCATTTTCAGAACCGGTTTAAACCGGTTTCGAAAGTTAAAGTAATTTTTTAAAGAAAATCTGAAACGAAAACTGAAAAAGTAAAAACTAGGCCGGTTGTGGATCGTCCTCAGCTATCTTGTGCAAAAAAAATCATGTAAAAATATTAAAATTTGAACGAGATATTAGAAAAAAAGCTCCCATAGACTTTACATTATCATCCGGGTCTTTTTGAGTACTTTTTCTGTGACTATTGTGGGCTCTTAAGTGTTGAAATTAATGACTAACACCGGAATTTGGAAAAACTTTATTTGTAAATTAGAAAAAACTATATTTCACGCATTCAATAAACCGGGAATTTTTTTTTACCAAAATACCGGTGCCAATGTGATGTTTGAGAATTAAAATTAAGTGGTTTCGTAGGTATACCACCACGCTGCAAGGGGTTAAATGTATGCATATAATATAACAGTTGCGTGAATGCAACACTTGCGGGTGATAGGTCAATCCAAAATACTTTTCTCACTTATGCCATACAAAACAAGCATTTCCGTTTGGAAATTGATTTGCAGCATATTTCATTTCGCAGAAGTTTAAATGAGTCACACTAATCCTTCTTGTAAATTACATAGCTAAAATTTTGACAGATGTTACAATCCGCTTTTCTTTTGCCATGTAATAAGTCAATTGAATGTTTGAAAACGAAAAAATTAAAATTAATAAGCTTCTTTTAAATATAGAACTTATTTCTTAAAATAGTTTTAATTAAAATTTCCCATGTAGTTGTCTTAGAAAATATTCATATGAATGAAGCCAATTTATGCCTAAAACATGTTTATAATAAATTATGTTTAAAAATATTTTCAGAGTAGGAAGATGACCATTTTTATTGGGGACGTTGTAAGATTTTGTATTTTGCAATTAAATGGGAAGTTGTAGACAGAATTAAATAAATGTTCTATCCAAAATAGAATTTCCAGGTGTGGCTCAAAATGCCCAGAATACCAATAATTTCTTACAGTTTATTTCACCTTCGGTAACTGTAAATCATAGCTGCCAACTTTTACGCATTTTTCCTACCACAAAAATTTTACATTATATATTGTCTTATTTAATCGTCGAAATCTTATGATTAAACAAATAGAAAATCTCTATACAATTTTAGTGGTAGCAAAAATGCGTAAATGTTGGCAGCTATGCTGTAAATAATTCTGCCAATAGATAATACGAAGAAAATTAACCCTTTGGACTCCGGTGCCTCTTACACAAATTTTATTCGATTAGCACCACTTTTTTAAAAGAACTTTACTTGAAGTAGACAATCTAAAAAATTCTCTGATTAAATAAGGAAAATTTAATTTTCGTTTATTACTGGTGCCAAAAACAAATTTTGGAACGAAAGATAATTTTGCCGCAACGGAGAGCCAAGGGCAGTGTTCTCGCTGACATTTGACTAACGTTAGTAATTTGGCTAATTAAAAATAAAAAACATTCGCCAAATGAAAAAAGTATTAGCCAAATAGATTCGCCGTGTAGCACAAAAAAATCTTTAATTCTTTAATGTACCCCCTTTTTTTTCAATATGTTCTAAAAAACCCAAGTTTTTATAACAGCGAAAACGATTGTTATTAATCTAATTTCAACTATCCGCTAGAAGTATATGAAAATATGTATATATGCAAATGTATGAAAACGAAAAAGAAAAGAAAAAAAGTATAGCAATTTGGCGAATCTAATCGCTTGATTACTCGCCAAATGGAAAATTGAGTCGCAATTTAGCGCATTGGCGAGCGACAGCGAGAACTCTGGCCAAGGGTCTCGAGCAGTTGGAGCCTTAGTTTACGCCCGACACTTATTGAAACTAATTTAAAGGTTTGTCTTCGCTCCGCAATGCGAAATTTTAAAATGGAGGGCCAAAATCAAAGTCAAGTGTGATCCAGCGACCTCATTGGTCGTGTGGTATAGGTGAAAATCACGAACGTGTTTCTCCATTTGAAAAAGAGTAAGGGGTAAAGTAATTTTGAAGCAATTGTTACCATCTGTTTTTATTTACGATAAACCATCGAAATTAACTCAAGATATTTTGATGACATTATATAAAATGAGAGTGAAAAATAGATTATAAATGAAAACAGGATAAGATTTACATTAAAATTGACGCTACGATTTTGTTTCGAAAAAAGGAGTAAGGCGACATTTCGCCTACCGTTAAGAGATTGTTCTCTGAAAAGGACGCGTCTCAATGCCCAATGAGGTGTTTGGGTTTCATCGGACTGTGATTTTGGCCCTCCATTTTAAAATTTCGCTTCCGCAATATCATAAGCTATAATTATATTATGGAGTTATGAATAAAGAGAAGATGACATGTGGTGATGAGTGTACTAGTTGCGAGTGAAGTAAATGAGGAAGTTGCCACACATCAGATTAACAAGATCATGAACAAATGGTTGTCACAAAATGGCGGCTAATATTTGCATCGTATCAACAATTTCTGATTAGAAAACTACCACCAATTAATTTTGAACAGAACTAAACAACCAACTTGAATGATTTGAACCAACATTTCTAAAATATCCCCCAAATCAGTACTTTTTCCCAAAAAAGTCTCTAACACAAATTCTACACAAAAGAGTAAATTTTCAGCTTTCAATTTTCCGTTAAAAAATGTGTAACTAGTTTAAACTCGAAATTTCCTCCCAAATCAAGCATTTTTTTCCCATTTACAAATAAATAAATAAAATAAAAATAAAAAAATAATAATAAATAAAAATAAAATAAAATAAATAAAAATTAATGGATACTTTTAATATCTCAGATGATCAAAATCTGACATTTTGTGATATTCATCTTTTACTATCTCTTAATGATTTCTAAAAAACGCTTCTAGTTCTGTTGTATATATCTATACTGATAAAATAAATGTTTATAGCCGTTTGTGTGTCTATCTATGATGATTAGAAATATCTACTGCACATATTTCATATGGATTATAGTGAAAAGCAGGTCGCTATGCATATGTGATACATGTAAACTGTAGCATTATAAACGATGAACTCAACCACGAGATTTATGATTGTTATCTATGATTTCTGAATTTCATTTTCGTTTGCCAAATCAAAATCACATTCTAAACAGATCGTGTGTTGTTAGATTTTAAATTTCATGGCTTGCAATAAAGGTTTCTTTACATGTAAGCCCTTATTTTATTCGAAAGGAAGGTGAATTTCTACTTTTTTTTTTCATTTTTTGTCTCTGTCTCTGGTAGATTTAAAGATTATAATCGGTGAGACTATCTATATCTATATCTATATCGGGTATAGATTTAAAGATTATAATCATCACTTTTATCGGTTGCATTAAATTATATGTATTGTTTGCATTATATTTTAAAATATATTTATTTATTTATAGGAAATTTGAATGATTTTTCGATATTTTAATATGCATAATTATGTTTATGTACAGGTTTTTTTAAATTACTTAGTTATTAACAAAAATAACTTCGTTCGAAACAATGGCTATTTCGAACAAGTACTTAGCAGTACTCGCAAAGTGATCCATTAATAGAACACGTACAACCGAACAAAACTTTTAAATTTGAATATCAGTATTTAAGAACAGAATTTTTCTGAATATCAAAATTGAAATTTTGAACGATTGGATAATTCAAAATTAGAACATAAAAAAATGGTGTCGAATATCTTAAAGAATTGTAAAAACGAGTTGGGCGTTAATGGGTATAAATAAAATTTAGAAGATTTTTGTAGATTTTGCTTGTATACTACGTGATTGTTCTAGGTAACTTATGACGTATAAAATAAACCATTAAGCACATTTTAGTATTGTGTTTCTAAGCTTTTTTAGTCATATTCTACAATGTTGAAATCGGGTCGTTTTTTTGCACATACCCTGTATTTTGCTGAGTAAATGCAAGCAAATCATTTCTTCATGGATACTTTTAAAGTGTTATCTGCAAGAATGCTTTTACTTAGCATACACCAGTTTTAGCTAAACTAAAGTCTAATTAAAAAAGGTGCGATATGTGAAATACTCAAGTTACTTGGTTTTAGGGCCATAATAATAAAAAGTGAATATATGTTTAATCTCAAAATACATTTCTTACATATGCCGTACAGAACTAGCATTTACGTTCAGAAATTGATTTTCAGATTGTTTCATTTCGCAAAAGTTTAAATAAATTGCACTAATCCTTCTTCTAAATTACACAGCTAAAATGTTTGACAGATGTTACGATTCGCTTTTCCTTTGCTATGTAATAAGCCCACTGATTAAGTGTTTTCGAAAACGAAGAAATCAAAATTACTATGTTTCCTTTAAATTGAGATCTTATTTTCTTAAGTTAATTTAAAAGCAAAACTTCACATGTAAATGTCTTCGGAAATATTTATATAAATGCAATCAATCAATGTTTAAAATTTTTGTTTCAAAATGTTTCCAGAATAGAAGGGTAACATTTTTTAATGTGGACTTTTTAAGATTATTTATTTTCTGATAAAATGAGAAGAGATAGATTAGTTTTAATAAATGTACTATACAAAATATTGTTGCCAGATGCGACTTAAAATCTTAAATTACTAATAATTTCTTACAATTTATTTCCCTATCGATAAACGTAGATATTTCTGTCATTAGATAACATCATGGAACTATTAAGAAAGAGGAATCGACATAGCCTTAATATAGTGCAGCTTCAACTATAATCGCTTCCGCTTCGCATTCATAACAACCACTTAATAATTCCTACCCCAAATGGGTCTAATCGACCCATAACTATAAATCGTTTCATACGATTCGAACCAGAACTTTTTTCATAAAGAAAGTTGAAAAACAGATTAAGAGTAATATGTCAGTTAAAGCTATTAAAATATTTTAAATAACAATTCTGGTGTGAAATGTTTTTATCAAGATTGAGTAAAAATTGAACAGGGTAGGAAGGTTAGGCCCTTAGGGACGAGCGACATGTATACGTGCCGCAAAATGCTTAAGAATCGTTGTTTATTCCCGCCAGTAAAATTTTACCATAAAATTTGCCTTTTTTAATCGGAACATTTTATCGATGTAAAAAACAACAAATTTCTGTTTTTAAAAACCGGTGACAAGACATTAAAAATTTCATAAAAGTCTCCCTTCTCGAAGGGATTAAATATCCATCAATAAATTTATGTAGGAAATTTCTACATATTTACCCCGGGAAAACGCGCGCAGGACCATGAAATCCCGGAGTGCATATGGTTTTTTACAATTTTAACCACTAATTTTTTAAAGTAATCTTCAACTTATTTTATCGCAGAATTTGTAAGGATTATCTCCGTCGAAATAAAGTGCCTGTTATAATTTCATTTTATTGGTTACAATGTTAAAACCATTCAAATGCCCTGGGTAAGCGCGCGTTTTCCCTGGTTAATTACCTCATTAACTGAAAATGTCAATCAAAAATAATGAAAAAAAACTGTTATTTATTTTTACTGTTTTTTTTTCTGAATTTGCGGCAGTAATTTCGCCTCATTGTGACAACCAAGACCACCTCCTGTCAGTATCTCTGAAAAGACTATAATACTTAGAAAATTTGACACCAGTAAAAAGAAGAAGAAAATTATAATTAAATTTATCGTGAAATTTACTGGGAAAATAATGCGTTTTAAAAAAAAAGATGAATGATTTTTTATTTAATTTATCTGGTGGAAGTTTTCACCAGCAGTAATCAGAAACTGTTGATCTGATCAAAAAAAAAAAAAAAAAAAAAAAAAAAAAACAGTCACTTTGTGACAATTTCTTTAGTTAATACTCCCTCAGCTGCTAGAACAATATTATATTATATGTCACTATATAGATACACTATATATCTACCTGCTCTATATTCATGGCTCCATTTATAACAGGAAGAAAATTAAAATACGTCTGGTGCGTTTGGCGTGTGTTATTTATGACGCCCGATTATCTGCACGAGGTATATAGGACCTAGAGGATGGCCCTAGAGGGTTCGGAAGGGGGAGGTTCTAAGGAAACCTAACCCGTATTTGCTCAAACTCCAGCATTTGGAGCCCCGATTTACGTGTGACACCTGGTAAAAATAATTCAAAGTTTTGTTGAAGCTTCTCCTCTTAAGTATTATAATAGACCGAGAAGTGGCAGCATAGATACCCACCAAATCGAGTTCACGGCTGAAATTTTAGAATTAGTTATAACTAGATTTGCATATTCAAATGCAAATGGTCTGCCAATTCGTTTCTTTGTAGAAAACATCTAAAAGCTCGATTTTCGCGTTTGATTTGTTGGTTTACCCCTGTGTTTTCCTGTATAAAAAGATATGAACCATGTAGGACTAAAAGCATAAAAACATAATGAAAAACATACGAGTCCCCCGATAAAAACAGGTTTTCAGATGTTTTCAACCAAGATATGACTTCGCATACCAGTTGTATTTTAATATGCAAATCAAGTTTTATCCGCTGTTAATCCGTGTTTTAACTAATCAATATTTTTGAAAAACTTTCAAATAATTACTGTTTTACATGTCTTTTACAGAATTTTAATCTTTTACCACCGGCTTTTTAAAAGAGAAATTTTTGTCTAATTGAATCAGAAAAATGCTCGGACTAAATAATGTAAAATTTACAATAAGACTTCATTCGTGAATATAATGAATCATTATTGGAATACTGATGCTCGTACTTGGTACGGGTAAATCATGATTGGCAAAAACACGCAGGGTCAAAATAGGTAAGCGGGTAACACATTTTCTGAAGCAAGTAAGCATGTAAGAATCCTTGTTTATTTCCACCAGTAAAATTTTACTGTAAATTTGCCTTTTTCAACCACTTAACCCTTTGCGGCGCAGGGCAAATTCATTGCTCAAGTGTTGAAAATAATGACTCACACCGGAATTTGAAAACAATTTTATTTGTAAATAAGAAAACGCTATGTTTCACGTATTCAATAAACAGTAATTTTTTTAAACAAAATTCCGGTGCCAATGTGACGTTTGGGAATTAAAATTAAGTGGTATATTTATGAAACCACTGCGCCGCAAAGGGTTAATGGTCGCATTAAATTACAGTTAAAAATTTAAATTTGTTATTTCTACCACTTTTTCGAAAAATAAATATTCTTCCTATTTAATGATAAGTAAAATGATACCAGAATAAAACCAATTTCACTATTCTTTAAAACTTTTGAGAATTAAACAATTCCGAATAAAAGCCTTGAAGCTTGCAGACAGTGAATATCTCGTGCGCGACGATTAGGTGGTTAATTGGAGCATTTTCACGATTTAATAAGACACAAATTATTGTTTCCAGGGAAAAAATTACTAAAAATTTCGTAAAAGGCTCCCGTCACGTGAGGGTATTAACCTGGTCATTAAATATGGTCAAAAAATGCATTTTTTTAACCCCTTAACTAATTTATTCTTTTCCGTTTCAATAAATTGAAAATAGCGGACACACACCATTATTATTTAAATAAAATAGTCGTAAAATTTAGCTTAAACATTTCCGCCTTTCAATATAGTATGAAAATTTTCTTAAAAACAATATTGGTGTCAAAAAACTTTAAACGATGAAATAAATAAATTGGCCTTTCCCGAACGCCGTTCGCTCAAACCAGTTAAGGCCCCACACTAGGCACAGGAAAAGACCCGGATGATAATATAAAGTCTATGGGGCTGTTTTTTTTTTTCAAATATTTCGCCCAAATTTTAATATTTTTTATGATTTTTTTGCACAAGATAGCTGAGGACGATCCACAACCGACCTAGTTTTTACTTTTTCAATTTTGGTTTCAGAGTTTAAAAAAAAATTACTTTAACTTTCGAAACCGGTTTAACCCTTTGAGCTTTGATGGTAGAATTTTCCACCACATAATTTTAATTCCGAAATGTCACAACGACACCAGAAAATTTGACCAAATATATTTGAAAAAAGTTTAATGCAATTTTCTTTCTTTCTTTTTTTTTTTGTATATCGTTAATCGGGTTTTTTCTTTGCAAAATACTGGTGCCAGTGTGACATTTGGAATTTTGAAGAAATTTACCCACCAGAGCTCAAAGGGTTAAACCGGTTCTGAAATTGAAACTATCGTAATATAAAAAATATATAAGCAAAATCGAAAAAGTAAAAACTAGGCCGGTTGTAGATCGTTCTGAGCTATCTTGGACAAAAAAATCATGTAACAATATTAAAATTTGGGAGAGATATTTGAAAAGAACGTTCCCATAGACTTTACATTATCATCCGGGTCTTTTTTAGACAGTAGTGTGGCGGCTTAAGGGGTTAAATTTAAAAAAAGTGGTGTCAATCAAGAAACATCAATTTTAAAAAAGTAGCCCACTGCAATACTTATTAGACAGTCGACATAGTACCAACGACATTTCCTATGAAATATATTATTTGATAATACAATATTTGAGCAAACGTCACAAAATTTGTATTTACATCGTTACATAAAGAGTTAAAAAAAACCTTAAAATATTTAAATGTTTACAAACGGAACTCATTTAACCCTTTGCGGGGCAGGGCAAATTCATTGCTTAAGTATTGAAATTAATGACTGACACCGGAATTAGAAAACAACTTTATTTATAAATAAGAAAACGCTATATATCACACATACAATAAACCGTAATTTTCTTTAACAAAATTCCGGTGCGAATGTGGCGTTTGGGAATTAAAATTAAGTGGTATATCTATGAAACCACCGCCCCGCAAAGGGTTAATAGGGGCTATTACGTCATGCGCAAAATTTCCAAATACTTAATACCGTCGATGTAAAAGGCCTAAAATAGCCAAGTTACTACGCGAGAAAGACTTATAATGGTGAAAATTATTTCACATCGGAATTTCAAATAATAGAACCAAACACTTTCAAATTTATTAATATATTTGCAAGTAAATGTTTAAAAAAAAGAAGAAAAACTTTAAAATAATTAAATTGTTCCATGGGAAACGAAATTAACACGAATTATCATGTCATATATTATAATTATTCATTTAAAATGATTTTCTTATACACAATATTCAAGTGACGCCGAATCGGGAATAACTTCATTTAAAAGTAGTGCTGCTTGAGTAATTATACTCTCCCTATACTTAAATATAGAATCTTCAGTTAAACAAATTGAATAATCCCCACCTTTTTCTAATGATTAAGATTTCGATACAGAATATGAATATTACACTATAACTGCAGCTCCAGTTATAGGTGTTTTAAGCTAATATGATGGTCCCGATAATGTTAACCCATTACTGCCTGAATTATTTTCATCGTTAAAATTCAAATTTTGCTTTTTCACACCACTTTTAAAGCAAGAAAAACTTTTATTTTAATTTATCGAGGACTTTCTCTCGAGAAAGAAAGTATTTATTTATACTCATTTCTAGTGGTGTGAAATGCGTTTACTTGGATTTTTTTAAAACTGTCCCAAAAATGGGACGCCAGGCACTAATGGGTTAAATAATAGAACGCTTAGCAGTTTCAGCCTCTTCAGGATTTTATATTTATAATACACAAAAAAAGTTGGGTTTCTACAAAAAATTGTACAACACTTCCTTCACATACCATAAAATGATAACGTTTACGATACAAAATGTGTGTAAGTGGCCACAATTTTGATAACTATGCATTTGAAAATATTTTCTAATGGTCAATATTCATGTGACGTCAAAAATGGAGCAACTTTTTTTAAAAATTATCGCTGCTAACCCCTTCGCGACGGCAGTCTTTTACGAAATTTTTAATGTTTTTTCACCGGTTTTTAAAAACAGAAATTTGTTCCTTACTAAATCGAGAAAATGCTCCATTCAAATAACGAGAATTTTACAGCAAAATTTTACCGGTGGGAATAAACAAGACTTCTTAAGCCTTTTTGCAGCATGTATAGGTGTCGCTCGTCTCCAAGGAGTTAACCCTTTCCGGCGCAGGTAAATTCTGCTCATAAAATAAGAAATTGTTGATTGACACTGGAATTTAAAAACGACTTTTATAGAAATTAAGAATTCCCAAATTTACGCTTTTATTGTAAAAGCGAAATTTCTATAAAATATTCTTGGTGCCGTTTGCAAGTTTGGAATTAAAATTAGGTGTTGCCGGGAGTGGTAACACTGCGCCGGAAAGGTTTAAGCAATTATAGTCTCGCTATATTAAAATTTAAAGGCTTATAATAATAATAGTGATAATTTAAAAAAAACCCGCAAAAATTTTGTATAAAGATTACAATTCTTATACATAATACGAGTGTTTTGCTATAATTTCACCTCGAGTTCTACATTTTTAAACTAATATAATGGTCCCTGATGATGTAAAAAAGAGAATGTTACGTAGTTACAGCGTTTTCAAAATTTTATATTTATGATACACAAAAAATATATTGGGATTCTAAAAAAATCATAGAATCCATCCTTCCCATCACATATAAATATCACGTTTGCGATACGAAATGAGTAGAGGCAGTCACAATTTGGATACAAATTATATGTGTTTATGGTTATCGAACCCTTATGTTCGCCCAACACTAAAATTTAGCGGGTTAAAAGCTGGGGGGAAAAAACTGGCATAGTCCGCGAAAGATTATATTTAAGATATAAAATATGTGTTTTCTACAATAATTATATATCGACTTATAAATGTCGTCAGGAATATACAAAGTGTGTGACGTGATCTCATTAACATTTCTATCCTGAATGGGTCTAATCGACCCATAACTATAATTTGTTTTATATGACTCGAACCAGGAATTTTTTCATAAAGAAAGCTAAATAACAGACTCAATTAAATAAGTCAATTAAATATATTAAAATATTTTAAATAATAATTCTGTTGTGAAATGTTTTTATCAAGATTGAATAAAATTTGAACAGGGTAGGAAGGTTAAAACAATGACATAATCATCAAAAGGGGTGGTCATTATTAAAAAAGAGTATTGATCACCATCAAAAGAAAGTTAATGCTCATAAAAACAGTGTAAATGACAGTGTCATTAATGATTATGGACATTAATAATAGCTTGAAAACATGACATTATAAAAGTAGCTTATTTCCCTAAAAGCACAATCGCTAAAAATTTTATAAATATAAAATACTCAAAATTGACAATATACCCTATCAGTGATGACGTCACAGACAACTCAACACCACATATCAGCCGAAAATGCGTTCCAAACAAACAATAGAATCCAGAAAAAGATAGAAATGAAATGTGTTATTTAAGCATGAAGCTACAATTGTAATCGTTAAATAGTTAAAAAGGGTCTCAATTCGGCCAATCAATTGTGGATCGATATGGAAACTTCTCCTAGTTCAGTAAATTCAGTCCTTGTTCCACGTTCTTGTTTTTTTTTTTTTTTTTTTTTTTTTTTTTTTTTTTGAACGATCATATTACAAGTGATTTTGTCGGTATAGTACATCTCTAAAATACTCTGAACTCTATGTGTTTGTTTGGAACGTATTTGCGGCTGATACGTGGAGTTGGGTTGCCTATGACGTCACACTAATAGAGTCTAAAATATCTGTGAGGGAAAAAACTTTCGTCCTATTAAAAATCCCCAGAGTTTTTACTCCTTTTAAAGCTCTTTATAATCTAAGTGGACCGTACATAAACCAAGAAAAAATCTTTATTTTACGGAAGTGTATAGACAAGGAGGTGAAAGCCCTCTTTGAGTTCACGGATGAATATCTAGGATTAATTACATCTCGATTCGCTCATCGAAACGCAATAGGTTTGTCAAGTCATCTTGGTGGAAAGCATCTAAAAACCCGATTGACTCGTAGGTTTAACATTCTGCTTTCCTGCACCCAACAATATGAAAGTATAGAGGATTGCGAGAAAGAAAATATGATAGACCTAAGAGAAGAGTCAACTACTATAATGTAGATTTTAGGTGTTTTTCACCAAGATATGACTTCACTGACCGATTACGTTTTAATATGCGAATGGAGATTTAACTAATCCTAGATTTTCATCCGTGAACGCGATAAGATGATTGTCCGTGCTGTCACCTCCCGGTCTAGTAGTAATAGGAGAATCCATATCTGCCGGAAGTAAAGGTTGCAGAAGCCAAAAATTAAAACTACCAGTGACCGACTCACAGAATTATCATTGACCTTCAATGTAAGATATGAAAACATGGAAAAGCAGGAAAACTCAATAATAAACCTACAAGTCCAACAGTGGAGGTATTAATATTTTGTTTATGCACCACTTCACTTCCGGCAGACTTGTATCATCAGTGGCATAGCTGCCAACTCTTCCGATTTTTTGGCTCGGAAAAATTTAATAGGAAGTTTTGGCTTAATTAATCCGGAGATTACGGCAATTTGAATTTTTAACCACGGGGACAAGGGACCTTTAAAATATATTTTTTATATTTTTAAAATTACACATTAAATATTGTTCAAGGGTACATTATAAGCAGTATAACATATTTTTATCGCAAAAAAATGTTAAAAAAATTTTTTTGAACAAAATACGGAAATTTTTGTAATATTTTAGATTTAACGAGAACTTTTTAAAATGTCCCATGCGCATTCCATATCAATGAATATCTCCAATATTGTTTATACAAGCTTGATTTACATACATAAATATAACTGTGTATCGAATTTTATATATCTGAATATAAAGGTAAGAAACAAATATTTTCTAAAGTTTTCTGAAATTTTTGAGCATTCTTTAGACTATTTTTACAAATAACTACCTATAACTTTTACAATTATTTTTATTTAAAAAAAAAACATGCACAGTTTTATGACATATATTATGATAAATAACTATAAAAAATTTCAAAGCATTTAGGGAAAAAATAATGCGAAAGGAGCATTTTGAAAAGTTCTCGTTAAATCAAAAATATTACAAAAATTTCCCCATTTTTCTCAAAAATTTTTTTTTACATTTTATGTGATAAATATATGCTATAATGCATACAGGGTGATTCAAAAAAACGTGGACAAAATGATATGGCAAATCAAGCATGCAACAAGGATAAAAAATCACATAGGAACATAGGGTCGCAAACTATTTATTGAGTCATAAATACAGGGTGTTTCATTATACAAGATTCGCACACTCCTTGGAATTTCCAAGGACTCTGACACCACTATTAAAAATAAGAAAATTTACATTTAATTTTTAAACCACAACATTCGTAGCCCCCACCTTTATTCACAGATTTTACGATGTTTTTCTGCAGTGAAACACTTCGAAAATATTTTTTAAATTTAGTGGTAGAACTGTGTGAACCCTGTTATAGCTACTCCCGGTTTGAAAGTAATAATTTCGAGGAAAATAAAAATATTTGAACGTAAATGCAGCGATTTGTACCTTATTTTGTGTGAAATGTGATAACGTTCCGAAAAGAATTAAAAAACGTATTGCTCAAGCAATCGCTGATACCGTATAAACTGACTACCACAGTCCAAAATGTAAGGTGACAAGTGCATATTGCTGGTGCGCATAATGCAAACTTCTATCACATTTGTTTAATGTTATCACATTTAAAACAAAGGTGAGAATGTCTGTTAAATGTTTTATTATAACATAGTTCAGTTTTCTGAAATTTATTACCGTAAATCCCAATTTGAGTTAGACCCTGTATTTGTGACTCAATAAGTGGTTTGCGGTCCTATGTTCCTATGTGATTTTTTATCCTTCTCGTATGCCTGATTTGTCATATAATTTTGTCCACTTTTTTTTTTTTTTTTTTTTTTTTTTGAATCACCCTGTGTAATGTACCCTGTGTAATAATATTTAAAGTGCAATTAAAAAAAAAAAGGATTTAAAGGTCCCTTGTCCCCTTAATCGTCGCGCCCGAGACATTCACAGGCTGCAAGCTTCACGGCTTTCATTGCGAATTGTTTGATTCCCACCAGATTTATAAAATAGTGTACTTGGTTTAATTCTGGTATCATTTTACTTGCCATTAACTCCTTGGGGACGAGCGACACGTATGCGTGCCACAAAAGGGCTTAAAAATAATTGCTTATCCTCACCAGTAAAATTATACTAAAAAAAATTGACTTTTTTAATCGGAGCATTTTCTGAAATTAACAAGTCACAAATATTCGTTTTCAAATAAAAAGAATATTGCCCAGTTAAACTGATGGCATTGAGCTCACAGGCTACGCATACTAATTGTACATTACAGCCTTGTATTTTCGTTAATTCCGTTCGAAAAAAAAAATTAAGAAGGGGAAATAGCTCTCCCATTTCTCCTTTTTTATACTTAATCATTGAAATTCCTAAACTATCAAGTACATGCTTTATCATATTAAAAAATCTATATCCAAAATTCAGGGCAAATCGGATAATTCTTAATAAAAACCCATTTAGCATTTATATAATTTAAGAGGAGTTATTCCCCTCTTTTATACTTAACCATTAAACTTCCAAAACTATTCACAGATTTGAACGAAATCTAATAATTCTGATTGAAAAATCCATTTATGCAAGTTAGGGGGGGGGGGCATTAGAACCCCCGTTCCCCATGTTTATACTTATTCAATGAACACCTAATAACAGCCACGGACTCGCCTCATCAGAATGATCCTATATCTAAATTTTGAACGAAAACTGTTAATTCTGCATGAAAATCCCGTTTATATCAATTAAGGGGAGGGGCATGAGCCCCCCGTTCCCCCTGTTTATACTTATTCAATGAACACCTAATAACAGCCACGGTATCGCCTCATCCGAATGATCCTACATCTAAATTTTGAACGAAAACTGTTAATTCTGCATGAAAATCCCGTTTATATCAATTAAGGGGGGGCATGAGCCCCTCGTTCCCTCTGTTTATACTTATTCAATGAACACATAATAACAGTCTCGGAATCGCCTCATCAGAATGATCCTATATCTAAATTTTGGACAAAAACTGTTAATTCTGCATGAAAAACCCATTTATATCCATAAGGGGAGGGCCATGAGCCCCCCGTTCCCCCTCTTATACATATCGAATGAACTCCAAAAACTAATCAGGGAAGCGCCTTATCAGGATATACCTATATACAAAATTTCAAGTGGATCCGATATTTTTATCATGAGTTATCGCGTTACGCACGAACGCACATACATACAGAACGGACGGGCACATAAGCTCTCAGGCTATGATAGCCTGTGAGCTAAAAACGGTGACAAAACATTAAAAATTTCGTAAAAGACTCCGTCTCCAAGGGGTTAAATAAGATGACTATTTTTTAATCAAAAAAGCGGTGGCAATAATGAATTTGAATTTTTAAGCTGTAATTTAATGCGACCATTAAGTGATTAACAGGGTTAGCACTGTTCCTAAAATTTTCGTTTTTCCTACCACAATTTTCGAACGGTAATATTTATTGTATAATACTATTTTAAATGTCAAAGAAACTTTCGATGAAGAATTTTGATTTAAAATACTGGTAGCAACGTGTGAAAAGTTTAAGAACGGTGCGAGCCCTGGGTTAAAATTTTTCATAATTTTTTTCTCGGTCAAAAAAGCGGAAGATGTTGACAGCTATGGTCAGTGGTGTAACCGAGGTGGATTACCAAATGCTCTGAAAACCGGGAATTTTCGAAAGTTTTGTACGCTTTATCTAATGAGGAAATTTTCTGCAATGAATCAGGGGGAAAAAAATCTGACAATATTATTGGTTTTGAATACCCATCCTGGCTACGTCACTGATCATTAGATTCCCCTATTACTACTCTTCCATAAAATAAAGGTTTATTTTAAAATTTTTGGAAAAAGTAATTGTTGTTCTCGGTAGAGAATTGGGAAATCTAAAGTATACCTGTATCTTTTTATTGGTTGAATTATGCAACTTTTTTAATTTTATTCGTTTACTGATTTCTCCAAGTTTAATGTTCAAAATTGGAATATTTCGGTTTTTTTATTTTATTCGTTTCTGATTGGTCCAAGTTTAATGTCCAAAAATGGAATACTTCTGTTGCCACAATGACAAAAATGGTAATGAAGGCTTTTTAAAAAAATTAATAAATTAAAAACAAATTGTGATAGAGATTTCAAACAAATTTCATTAAAAATGCATTGTTTGTTCTACGCAACGGTGTAAAACTTTAAAATATGCGATATTTAAAAGTCGAAAAAATTGCAATTCCAAAAATTGTAAAACTGAAATTTTACTTAAAATTTATTTGTTGTTGGGTCCAGGAATATTAATGTTTAATCCATGCTGTATGTAATATGAATCGTTTAGAAGTCAGTCTGATTAACTCCATCAAAAAAAAAATGCACATTTTAAACAGTTAAAGTTGTCTATCTTCAATCTATTTTTTTTTTTTTTTTTTTTTTTTTTTTTTTACATTGGTCTAGGAATATTAATATTTAATGCACGGCGTACGTAATTTATGTCTTGTTATAATCATCCTAAAAATGATGTTTATTATTAATATTAATTTAAATATAGAAGTCATTTATATATCTTTAAAATTTGAGTCTTTGAAAATATCATTTTCCAAATAGTCGTTTTGATTTGTTAAATTACAATTTTTTTTTCTTTACTTGCTTTCATTATAATTAATAAAATGTAGATAAATGAATGTTTCAAAATACACTAAAAGTAGAAAAGTATTAAAAAAATCCTTAAGTTCACGGAGTTTAAATTAAATTGCTGTTAGTACAATTATGAAAGTTAAATAGACTCCAATGGGAATTTTGCAAAATTAACCAATTATCACCAGTCTCTTTCTTTATTTATTTATTTATAAAAAATTTGGAATATGTTAGGAAATTTACGAAGTATTGTGCATGAATTAAACTACTCAACTGATTGATATTATTGGAAAAAAAAAAATTCAAATAATACCTATATTATTCTACATCATTATATTTTTACAGAATGTTTTCACCGGTTTTTCAAAACAGAAATTTTTGCCTTATTGAATCAAAAAGATGCTCAACATAAATAAATCAAAATTTCCAATAAAAAAATTATTGTTGAGAATAATAAATCATGTTTTTAAATCATCTACCTGTACGTGGTATGGGCAAATCATGAATGGAAAAAATACGTAGCCAATATGACATACTTGCAAATCAGAGAAGTAGTATTTAGAATTGTGATTTCAACTGAACGTGAAATGCATCAAAAACAAGTGAAATTTTAATTAAACCTTACACCGTAAAAATCATAAAATATAGTTAAATTGAAAAAAATTAATTTTATTTACGTCGCCCCTCACAAGCATATAACCGTACCTTGAGTCAATCGGTTTTATGAGAGCAACCGATCGTTTTATTATAGAGATAAGTTCATACGCGAACGTTTCTAATTGCATGTTGAATACTGGCTAAAATTCTTATAAGGTAGGTCTCCATAGTAGCATACTCCAAATAATCTGAAGAAAAAAGATTATTTTTCTCATGAGAATATATACGTTTGTAAAAAAATTTCTACGGAACTTCCATATAGTGTCCGTAAAAAGAAAAAAAATAATAAAAAAGAAAATATTGCTATTTGGCGGTAGTTTATCGGTGGGCGATCGAATGCAATTTCAAAAAATACTTTTTTTTATGTCATACACATTTTAAGAGGAAAAAAGTGTTCCTTTGAACTTGTTTAGATAAATTTAATTTAAATAACTTAAGTTTACTACCAGTTTTAGTTTGTTTTAAATATAATTTTGCTATATCGGTAATTTTATTAAGATTTAACCACCAAAATTTGCGATTTTAAACGAAACTCATTATTTAAATTAATTAAAATTGTTTCAAATTGAAAGTCTAAATAAGCATTGTCGATTAGATTTGTAACAATGGAAACATTTGGCTTTTAATTTTGAATACGCTTGAAAGGATGTAAAAAATTTTTCTTTATATGATTTTTTTTTCTTTTTGCATATGAAAATGTTTTTTCCTGTGATAAATTAAATAACTGCAGCAAAAAGTAATATATATATACAGTCGAGTCTCTCTATAACGAAACTCCATACATCGAATTTATATAACGAATTTTTAGTAGGAACAGTCCCCTTTTCGCATGATTAAATTAAAAACAGTCTCTATATAGCGAAATATCTATCTCCATATAACAATTTTTTTCATAAATTGGTCTTAATTTATTCAGTTTTAAAAAGCTTCGAAATCATATGAAATCAATTTTCCATCACTTAATTTTAATTTATCCTCAGTGCTGAGGTTTTTTCTTTTTTTTACTTCTCTCCTTGTTCTTTAAATCCAACGAATTCATCTCATCTCCCACATACCTTTCCACATCCTTCTCAAAACAGTGTCAATTGGATTGATACACATGTAAGAGAGAAATCAATGAGAGGCACATAAGAGAGGCCTTCAAATGGAGGGAAATGTTAACTACAATTTTTCATGCCTTGCTAAATTTTGAGCATTTCTTTTTGAGAGCGTAACAATTTTAAAATCAAAACAACAAAAAATTACAGATTTCTTCGTCTGAAATTAATGCATGTCTTCCTTATTTGATTTTCATTAAGCTTTCAAATAAATGTCTGTTCTCATTTTTGAAACAGCTTAAAAAATTAAGAAATAAAATGTTAGGTTACTATTTACTTTTAAACATTTTAAATTCTTAAGTCAAAAGATCAAAAATAATATTTGTTCAAATTTCACACAATAAATACGATTTTTAACATCATTCTCTATACATCGATTTTTTTACTGGAATTTTACTCGTTATATAGAGACTCGACTGTATGTAATACATTTGTATATATATGCATACAATATATTAAACTTTCTTATATTTTATATTTAAATTCATTAAATGCAGTTACACACATTTTAACCTCTTGTGTAAATGTATTGGTATATCTATGAAATCACTAAATTTTAATATTTAAACGCCACACTGGCATCGGAATTTTGTTTAAAAAAATTAGGTTTATTGAATGTGTAACAGCTGTTTATTATTTAGAAATAAAATTATTTTCAAATTCCTGTGTCAGTCATTAAATTAAACACTTAAGCAATGAATTTTCTCTGCGCCGCAAATAGTTAAAAATCCAACAGTTTTCATTTCCATTAAAATTGTTTGCCTTTGGTGAGGAAAAGTGCTGCTCGCCAAATCGTGTGACGCTTTTGTCTTTTCACGCCAAATATTTAATAGTTTTTTTTCATCCTTTTTACTGTAATTCCGCCACTAAATTTGTCTGATCCTTTATTACATACACAAGTAGTTAATTAACATTTTTTTTCAAAAAATTCTGAATATCTATAATATATATATATATATATATATATATATATATTTAATATTCATTAAACATATAATGAAATATCTGAGATTTATTTTTTCTTTAAATAGAATTATTTTCTTATAAAAATAGTTGTTCGGATGCATTTTATATCCTAACCCCCCTTTTTTAACCACTTCTAACGGCAACTTTTTGGCTTATTTAATCTACAGATTACGGCAATTTGAATTATTAAAATTTTTCATAAATTTTTTCCAGGTCAAAAAAGCGGAAGATGTTTTCAGCTATGGTCAGGGGTGTAACCAAGGTGAATGGCCAAATGCTCTTAATACCGGGAATTTTCGAAATTTTTGTATGCCTTATCTAATAAGAAAATTTTCTTCAATGAATCAAGGAGAAAAAAATCTTACAATATGATTGGTTTTGGGTACCCATCCTGGCTACGACACTGATCATTAGAATCCCCTATTTCTACTCTTCCATAAAATAAAGATTAGTATTAATATTATTATTATTAATTTGGTATATGTTAGAAAATTTACGAAGTATTGCATATGAATTCAACCAATCAACTGATTAATATTCCAGAAAAAAAAATCAAGTAAAACCTATATTATTCTACATTATTACACTTTTTCAAATATTTATCGCCGGTTTCTTGAAACAGACATTTTTGTCTTATTGAATCAGAAGAATGCTCGGAATAAATAAATCAATATTTACATTAAAAATTTACTGGTGAGAAAAACAAATTATGTTTTGAAATCATTTACCCATACGTGGTATGGCCAAATCATAAATGATAAAAAAACGTAACCAATATGACGTTCTTGCAAATCAGAGAAGTACCGTAATTTCCTGCGTGTAATCCGCGGATCAAACAATCATTTATCGTCCCAGAAATTTTATTGAATAAAATATGATTATTTAGATCGCAGTAAATATTTATATTCAATCACAAAATAAAATTTCAGGGTCGAAAATGAATTGTTTGAATCGCGGACTAAACGCAGGAAATTACGGTAGTTAATTTATTTAGAATCGTGATTTCAACTAAACGTGAAATGTATCAAAAACAAGTGAAATTTTAATTAAATTTCATACCGTAAAAATGATGAAGCATAATTAAATTTAAAAAAAAATTAATTTTGAATGGGTTGTCAAGAATATCTTTACAGTTTGTTCTCAAGACAATCGGTTTTACGACAGTAACCGATCGTTTTAATTTGAAAATACAGTAGAACCCCGCAAACCCGGACCCCGATAATCCGGATCTCCGGATAATCCGGATCGATTTGGCCATTTTTTTTCCAATCTTGAGAAACATTTTTGCTGATTTCTATAACACTAACTTATTTCATCGTCATATTTTGAATAAAAAAAAACCTTTTTCGGAAATCTTTTCGACTTTTTTATTACAAACATTTTTCTGTCTGTAAATATTCAGTAAGTTTAACATAAAAGTGATTTTCCGTAAGTATGCTTAATTTTATTTCATCTTTTTGCAAATCTCCGGATAATCCGGATTTTCGATAATCCGGATTGGGTCTGGTCCCAATTAATCCGAATTATCGGGGTTTTACTGTAAGTTCTAACGCGAACGTTTCCAGTTGGGTGTTGATTGTCGAATGACGGCTAAAGCTCTTGCAAGGAAGATTCCCATGCTAGCATACTCCAAATAATCTTAAAAAATTAAGAATTTTTTCCAGACCGGACACACTGCGCCGGAAAGGGTTAAGGATATGTTAGTTCCTCTTTATTAATAGTTCCATGTGGCTAACGGCTTTGAGTGATGTAAGCGAGGACCTCGCCACAATATGGCTTTTTTACTTGTTTATATATGATTAGGCCCTTTTTAACGCTGGAGCAAACATCCACTGCTACAAATAAATGGAAATTCTTGGGTTATTTTTGACAGAAATCATGAATGTAAAATGCGTTTAAATAAGGAGAAAATTTCCAGTCAAGTTTACTGGTGGAACTTCTTACACGTTATGAAATTCGCTGACATTGACGGGAGGATCGTATATGCATGTAGCTACCATCATTTACGCTTTTTTCCTACCACTATTTTTAAAGGATAAAAATATCTTATTTTATTCCAGTATTTTTGATTATTAAATATGGCAAATTTCGCTATTAAAAATTTGTGATTAAAAAAAATGCGTAAAAGTTGGCTGCTATGATATATGCAATTCCAATGGAACCATTTGGTCTGACAACTTCTGGTACAACTTTCTACCAATAAAAATGTACAGATGTTATTGCCTTAAGAGTCTACACTTGTCACGAGACGCTCAGGCTAATGTTAATCCTATGGGAGCGTTGTTTGCCGATTTCTCTCTCAATCTCTCTTTAATATTTTTAATTTTATTAACTATTTGGGAAATTATTCTTGCTCTCGGTCTAGATATATCTGAAACATATATGAATCCTTGTGATATCCGCATTTTATTCGTTTTCTGATTGGTTTATGTTTAAATCATGCCGTTAGTCATGTATGACTCTGTTATTACAAATGACACATTTTGGTCTTAATAAAAAAAAATTATTAATGGAATACTAAAAGATAAATTTAACGATAAGATTATGAAGTGAGTATTAACACTTTCAAGAGTGGTGGCAAGGTCTAGCTACCTAATTTTAATTCTAAACATGATAATTAGCACCTATACAAGGTTAGTAAGTTTTGTTCCTTAACACGTTCGCTGCCGATCACGCGCCAGCGCGTGATATGGCGCCAACGTTAAGGGGACACTCACGCGCCAGAATGTGATGTGGGTGATATCCAATAGCCAGTCACACACTGTCGCGGGAGAATCTTTTACTGATTCTTTGCTACAAAAAGTAAATCGGCTTCTGGGAAAAACCCACTTCTACAGTGCGGCATTAACTATCATCATCATCACATATTCGCGTAAGCGGTAGCGAACGTGTTAAAAATGAAAGTGAGTTTTTATTTTTTAAGAAATTCTTTTGAATATTCTGGTGTAAATCAATTACTTCAGCATGTTGTGAACATAATTCTTTTGCCCCTGAATGGTTTAATCACACGACGAGATTTTTCCAAAGATACAAATCTCGTTAGAATGGGTTAATCACTTCGTACTTTTCCCTAATTCATCCATTTTAATTATATATCTTCATTTAATTTAGACATAAATGAAATTTGTACTCATAATTAGTGTTAAATTGTTAAGTAGATTAAGTTATTTTTGAAAAAAAAAATAATAATTCACGAGAAATATTTCTTAACCCCTTGGGAATGAGCGACACACTTACGTGCCACAAAAAGGCTTAAAAATCCCCACCAGTAAAATCATACTCTAAACTTTGTCGTATTTAATCGAAGCATTTGTTCGATTTAATAAGGCACAAATTTCTGTTTTTGAAAGCCGATGACAAAATATTAAAAATTTTGTAAAATGCTCCCGACGCGAAGGGGTTAAGACAGGTTCTTAAAAATTAGGAAAAATGAATTACAGAATTTTCTCAGGCAAAATCAGCGTAGGAAGTACGGTCTATCCGACTAAAAAAGTGTCCCTTTCATTACTTAAAAATAAAAAATTTAAATTATTCAGAAATCGTTTTAGTACGCTATATATCGATTCATATATACTTAATTTTAAATACTATTATTATAAAATGGTTTTGAAAAATGACTTAATACAGAGGTTCCCAACTTACGATCCGTGTAACCTCAGAAGCTCCGTCATTCTTAAGTAAAATAAAGAAAATTTAAACTAAACCAACATAATTCAACCACCAGGTTAATTTTTATGAAAACATTTAACCGTTTGAGGGCCGGTGAGATATACAGGGTGTCCCTAAACAAATGGTATATACGCTAGGGGGTGATAGAACACATCAAGACGAGTAATAGTACACAGGAAACCAAGGGTCCCAAACGTTTTCCAAAGGGGATAGCCGCCATTAAAGTTTGGGGTCCAAAATTTCAAATACACATAAAAAACGGAAAAATTGGTCGATTGATTTGCGGTTTTCACTAAAATTATTCTTTATGTTGGTATTTTCTTAAAAATAAATTATAAAGATAAATTTCGAAAAATGCCGATAGAGGGCGCTTTAGACTTTGAAGTAATGAAAAACTATTTTTTGCCGTGATTTTTTGCATCTCATTTAATGGTTTCGTAAGCTTAGACTTAAACTTAAATTTTGAGCTCAAAATCTGAATAGTTGGAAGCGGTTAAGTAGCACAAACTTAACTGTGTTCAGAGGGTTTAAATTTCAAATGATTATAAAAAACGGAAAAATTGGTCGATTGATTTGCGGTTTTCACTAAAACTATACTTTATGTCGGTATTTTATTGAAAATGAATTATAAAGATAAATTTCAAAAAATGCCAATAGACGGCGCTTTAGACTTTGGATTAACGAGATAATCCATCCTAATACTGTTTTTTGCCGTGATTCTTCGCATCTCATTAAATGGTTTTGTAGGCTTAGACTTAAAGTTTGAGCTCAAAATCTGAATAGTTGGAAGCGGTTAAGTAGCACAAACTTAACTTTGTTCAGAGGGTTTAAATTTCAAATGATTATAAAAAGCGGAAAAATTGGTCGATTTATTTGCGGTTTTCACTAAAACTATTCTTTATGTCGGTATTTTATTGAAAATGAATTATGAAGATAAATTTCAAAAAATGCCGATAGAGGGCGCTTTAGACTTTGGATTAACGAAATAATCCATCCTAATACTATTTTTTACCGTTATTTTTTTGTATCTCATTAAATGGTTTCGTAGGCTTAGATTTAAACTTAAATTTTGAGCTCAAAATTTTAATAGTTGTAAATGGTCAAGTAGCACAAACTGAACTGTGTTCAGAGGGTTTAAATTTCAAACGAAACGGAAAACTATAAAAAAAACCGGAAAAATTAGTCGATTCGTTTGCGGTTTTTGCTAAAACTACTCTTTAAATCAGTGTTTTCTTGAAAATAAATTTTAAAGATAAATTTCACAAAATGCCGATAGAGGGCGCCTTACACGTTGGAGTAGCGTACAACTATTTTTAACCGTTATTTTTTTAAATCTCATTAAATGCTTTCAAATACTTAGATTTAAATTTTGAGATCAAATTCTGAGTTGTTGCGAGTGTTTAAGTAGCGCAAAAGTGAAGTGTGTTCGAGGGGGGGGGGGGAAGTTAAATTTCAACTCCTGAACACACTTCAGTTTGCGCTTCTTCACCCCTCCTAACGATTCAGAATTTAAGTTCAAAGTTTAAGTTTAAATCTAAGATTTCGAAAACATTTAACAAGTTTTAGAAAGCATTTAATTACATACAAAAAATAACGGTTAAAATTTGTTGTTGGTTACTCTGAAGTTTAAGGCGCCCTCTAACGGAATTGTTTGAAATTTGTCTTTAAAATTCATTTTCAAGAAGATACTGACTTTAAAAAATAGTTTTATTTTAAACCACAAATGAATCGACCAATTTTTCCGTTTTTTATTATCATTTGAAATTTGAACCCTCTGAACACAGTTCAGTTTGTGTTACTTAACCACTCCCAACTATTCAGATTTTGAGCTCAAAATTTAAGTTTAAGTTTACGAAAACATTTAATCAGAAGCAAAAAATAACGTAAAAAGTAGTTGTTCGTTACTCCAAAGTTTAATGCGCCCTCTATCGGCATTTTTTGAAATTTATCTTTATAATTCATTTTCAATAAAATACCGATATAAAGAATAGTTTTAGTGAAAACCGCAAATCAATCGACCAATTTTTTCGTTTTTTATAATCATTTGAAATTTAAACCCTCTGAACACAGTTAAGTTTGTGCTACTTAACCGCTTCCAACTATTCAGATTTTGAGCTCAAAATTTAAGTTTAAGTCTAAGCTTACGAAACCATTTAATGAGATGCAAAAAATCACGGCAAAAAATAGTTTTTCATTACTTCAAAGGCTAAAGCGCCCTCTATCGGCATTTTTTGAAATTTATCTTTATAATTTATTTTCAAGAAAATACCAACATAAAGAATAATTTTAGTGAAAACCGCAAATCAATCGACCAATTTTTCCGTTTTTTATGTGCATTTGAAATTTTGGACCCCAAATTTTAATGGCGGCTATCTCCTTTGGAAAACGTTTGGGAATCTTAGTTTCCTATTTACTATTACTGGTCTTGATGTGTTCTATCACCCCCTAGCGTATATACCATTTGTTTAGGGACACCCTGTATATCTTATATCACCTAATTTAAACGAGATTCGCATCAAAACTTTTAACGAAAATTTCCGGGAGACAGTGTTGGAAAAAATGCTTTTTTCTTATTTTAAAAGAAAACTTTTCGATTTTTCGGGTGAGAATTCGATATTACAGAGACAGTATTTTTTGCTCTTCAGAGGGTTAATTTTAATTCCCGGATATCATATTCACACTGGAATTTTGTCAAAATATTTTTCCATTTAATATACATGTGAAATGTAGCCCGTCCCCCTCCCCTACCTCTTTTTTTTCAGATAAATGTGTTGGTAAATACCGGGAATATTCATTTATTTCTACAGCTTTTCTTTTTCTTATTTAGATTCTTGCAAGAAATTAGATTTTATGGATATTCTGAATTAGGAAATTTGTCACATTTCTGTCTGACCGGCTATTTTTGCTCTTCCAATCCTCACATTAAAATGTTCTTGAGAAAACAAAAAATAGGAAATTTTTCTGTTATCATCAATCTAATAACCATAAAGTACTTTAAGGGGGCTCAGGGGTTGATCAACATGGGAAAACATGTAAACAGAACTCTCGCTTCGAGTACATATATAAACAGAAATATTCAGTGTAATTAATTTAAACTTTCTGATATTTTAAAGGTATGTTTTTAGTCTTATAAAATTATAAAATAAAGTACTTCAATGTAATCTAATAATAAATATAGCAAAATTTATGTGACACAATTTTCGAAAAAAAAATTATGTGTTATATTACCAACACCAAGATATTTTAACGTGGAATTGACATAAGAACCTAATTTTTGCTTTAAAATGATCCGGCAACTTTACTCTATAGAATGAATTAAGGATATAACTACCACTCAAAAAAATAAATAAATAAATAAATAAAATAAAAAATAAAAAAAAAAACTCTCAAATTTGAAAATTTAAAAAACCCCTAAAAAATACAACTTTTTTTTATTAAAAATACTCAAAGTATTAAACTATCTAAAAAATATTAATTCATTCTATGGATAATGATGTTATATGCATGCAAAAAAAAAAACAATTAAGCCATTTCATCGAATACTTTTTTTAACCCTTTGCGGCACACTGTGCCCGGTCTGGGATACCTAATTTTAATTCCAAACTTGCGAATGGCACCAAAAATATTTTAGTAAAATTTTACTTTTAGAATAAAAACTAAAATTAAGAAATTTAAAATATCTAAAAAATTCGTTTGTGATATCCGGTGTCAGTCGATAATTTCTCATTTTACTACAAAATTTGCCCGTGCCGGAAAGGGTTAAAATATTGGTGTTAGTCGTCAAAAATCAAGTTTTGAGAAAAAGGTACTTAAAGATGAAATTATATGGGTGCAACTATGAAAGTGTTGATTCATAAATGCTTATAACTCCGTTAAAAATGAAATATTTTTATGCGGTTTTTTGCATTGAGTTAAAAATTAATTGAATAATCAAACTAGATCATAAAAAATCGATTTTTTTGAAAAGTTTTCAACCCCTGACCCCCCTTAATGTAATATTTTGTGTTTAAACTTGAGACAATAAATTTCTTTTTCACATTGTGCAATCTCTAAAAAATACGGCACAGCGTTTGTATGGCTCTAAACATTATGAATGATTCGTATTTTCGTAAAGACAATTTTCATAGACGTTTCTGAACATATTGGGGACAATAAGATATTGTTGATATTCGCTGGTAATCCATTTTTTAGGCAAATTAGTTCCGTATAAAATATTCTTTTAAAATATACTTCATGCAGCTGCGGTTAAAGTTGGTGACCTTACCTTTTTTGAAGCAAATTATGCATGTTTTTAAAACGTTAAAATGACTAATTTACAGGTTTTTAATTTTGAAGAAGTTTGTTAATAAATTCTGGTGCTAGTCAAATATTTCATCATTTCATAAATAGAATTTTTCTCTTCCAAAAAGTGTTAACGAAAAATTACTTTTAATTTCTTTGGGTGTCAGAATGAAAATTTTGAAACTAGATTATGTGGTATATGTACAGGGTTCGCACAGTTCTACCACTAAATTTTAAGAATCTTTTCAAAGTGTTCCACAGCAGAAAAATATCGTAAAATCTGAGAATGAAGGTGGGGATTACGAATGTCGTGGTTTAAAAATTAAATGTAAATTTTCTTATTTATTATAGTGGTGACAGAGTCCTTGGAAATTCCAAGGAGTGTGCGAACCTTGATGTAATATGCATTTCACTTCAAGATGTTTAGCATTATGGTGGATTTTCTTAAAGATATTTTAAATCGGAAAATTCTTTGATATCTGAAATATATTGCCTCTAAAAACAAGAAAGAAAAATGTAGTTGTATGTCTAATAAATATGAATGCATCTATATCATACTTCGAAACTCTCCATTCAACTGCATTCTAATCTATTGTTGGTTGTTCCTATCTAACATTTCTTAAATAAAAAATTACCCCCTCACCTTATTACGTATAATGACAGTGTGACAACTTACCATATCTTTGAGCTTTATGATGTACAACAGGGCTGTCTAACCTTTCAGTAAGCAGGGGCGCACCTCAGCTCCTGGTACTCAATGAAGGGCATCATTTTTCATATGACTGAAAATATATATGCATATATTAGTATATTAGTATATATGCATATATTAGTTGCATATATTAGTATATATGCATTAGTATATTTGCATATATTAGTATATATGCAAATTTTAACGATGCGAGAATGAATCTTAGGGTAGTAAACAAAAATCGCCTACGGTTCTTAAGTTACATTTCTTAAATTTCAAATTATGCATTTTTCTATGTAAGGTCTATCTCAAATATGATTTAAAGGTAAGGTACCAAATATTTTAAACATGCCTATAATAAAAACAACAACAAAAAATAAAAATAAATAAACATGGAGATCAGAGATATTGCTAGATTTCTTTTAGGATGCGAAAAGACGTTTTGACTTATTTTGAAGACGTGAATTTACTTTTATAAAAAGTAAGAAAAGAAAAACAAACATGATAGGGGCAAATTCATATACTTGGTTCCAGAGAGATAATCTGGAAGTTCTTTCGTTGATAAAAATCATTTTGCACTGTTTTTTTTTTAATTTTTCTATGAAAATTGAAATGAAAAAGCCTAAAATTTCAAAAATCAAGAAGGATAAATTAAGCTCTTTTATTCATCGTACAAAAAAGCCAGGCCAATGTGACAGCAACAAGATAAAAGAGCTGAAATTTCATGCATATGCATAAATGTGTCTTCAAAGGGGCGTGCGGGGATAAGTGAAAAAGCTTTTTTTTTTTTTGTTACATCTTAGATATTAAAAATATAGCTATTTCCAGTTATTACCAATTCTAACCATCTTAATTAAACTTTATAAACAATAACTAGAAATCGTGAAAATATGCATGATTAAGCCGACCCAGTGGCGTGGTTGGTAGCATCAGCTCCTCCCACACCGCTGGACCCTGGTTCGAGTCCAGCTAGCGGCATGGGTGTCTGTGTTGTCCTTGTGATGTGTATTAAAAATGTATGTACTGTATTTCCTGTAACAATAAAGTGTTCTGTATTTGTTTCTGTGCATTATGGATCATTCGAGGTAACAGCCATTGTAGCTATAGACCTCAAAGCATTGTTCACTCAAAACTCAAACTGCATGATTAAATTTTCAAAGTATGTTTCTGTTTTTTCATATGTTTTCGCAGGTTTTGAAAATGCGTATTTCTCAAGGAAATAAGAATGATTTCAAAGGAAAATTTCTTTATAATGAAATTTTACATTTAAAAAGTACAATAACAGGGAGGCTTTAAAAGGGCGCCGCGTTGGACAGACCTGATGTACAATAAACAAGTTTGAATGATGTATATGTAACTATAATTCCGCATTTGTCTGATTTGTTATTTTGAGATTTTAAATTTTCAACTAGAAAATTTCGGCCGATACACATACCACATGAGCAAAATATAAGAAAAGAATTTTCTTCAAAAAATTTCTGGTATAAGTTATATTTTAAAAGAACAAGATCTGCAATTATTTTTTTTCATATATTTTTATGATTTTCTTTTAAATTTTAACGTTGCAAATTTTCTCAGACGTAAATACAGTTAAAATTTCACTTTTGATCTAACTATCACGGAAGATTTACATTTTTGTAAGATCATATTTCAAAAAATGTTTTTGAAAACTGGTGAATGATCAGCGTTTTCATTAACTCTTTCCGGCACAAACAAATTCTGTTAGTAAAATGAATAATTATCGATTGTCACTGGAATTTATAAACAACTTTTTAAGAAATTAAGAATGCCTTAATTTTTGCTTTTATTGTAAAAGTAAAATTTTATTAAAATTTTACTATTGACATTTGTAAGTTTGGAACTAAAATGAGGTATGTCCGGACTGGGACTGTGCGGAAATGATTAATGTGTATCTAATAACACAATATAGAGAAAAAAATAAATATTTTTATCTAGTGTTCATAAATTCTTTTTTTAAAAAGTCCGCAATATTTTTTTAATCATATTTCTGAATTTCTTTTACTGATGTTATTAATTTTCATAGTTATATTCCATTTTTATGCAGAAACAAAAATTGTTTGTTTAATATAATTCGTTTTTCTTGTTTCACCGACTTCACTTATTCTCTGAATTTCTTGACTTCTGCCCCGAGATAAATCGGGGGTTAAAGCACTGTTTCCCACACCCGTCGCCGGTTAAGTTGTTAAAACTTTAGAGGCTGTTTATAAATGATGTCACATTTTTTTTTTTCAATAGTTCTGACCTTCTTCCGCCGCCTTTTTTGTCACAAAGTGTCACATTTACTATACCCCCTCCTTTCCAATTGTCACATGTCACACACTTCATAAACAAAGCATTACATTATAGATCATGTTTCCAAATTTTTTTTTTAACTTTAATTATCTGTTTTAAAGATTTTTGCGAGCATAAAAATGAAAATTATTCATGTAATATTATAACAAAAAAAATTAATATTTAATAATAAATTAATAGTATTATGAAAAAGAAATTAAAGGCTGGAGTATAGTATTTTGGAATTTTAAATGCAATTTAACATGTTTGGCTTTAAATCTTATCTTTAATTTATGAACGCAAAATACTTTAATTTCAAAACAAATTCAAAATTTAATTAGCTGATTTTAAATGCTTTTATTCTAATCAAAATGCGTGACGTCACACTTCTTACCCCCTCCCATTCCCTTGTGACAAACTGTCATAATTTCACATATCCCCGCTCCCTCCAAGAGTGACATCATTTGTTGACCATCCCTTATAATATATTTCTCTGAAACAAATTAGCAAAGAGAAATACTTTTATCATAGTAAGTACGTACTTGATAAATACTGTATAGAAATATTTTGGGCTTAATCTTCAGCGGATAAATCTTTATTTCTCAGCATGTGATCTCTGGAAAAGACAGCCAAGGTTTTGCTGTTGATTTAACTATCTGGGAAGATTTATGTTTTTGTAAGATCGTATCTCATAAAATGTTTCCGAAAATCGTTGAATGATCGGGGTTGTCATTTATGTATCTACGAAAGCAATATAAAGGAAAAATATATATTTTTAGCTAATGTTCAATATTTCTTTTAAAAATATATCGGCAATATTTTTAAACATATTTATTATCATTATTATTATTATTATTATTATTATTATTATTATTATTATTATTATTATTATTATTATTATTATTATTATTATTATTATTATTATTATTATTATTATTGATGTCATTAATTTTCATGGTCGAATTCCATTTTTATGCAGAAACTGAAATTGTTTGTTTAATATAATTCATTTTTCTTTTTTCATCGATTACACGCATTCGCATAATTTCACGATTTTTCAAGCCTTACGTAATATATTTCTCACAAATGAGCAAAAAGAAATTCTTTTCTGTTAATAAATACGTACTCAATAAATATTTTATAGAAATAGTTTGTGCTTAGTCTTCAGCGAATAAACCTCTATTTATCAGCATGTGATCTCTAGAAAAGACAGACAAGGTTTTGCTTTTTATCTAACTATCTAGGCTTATTTATGATCATATTTATGATCATGTAAGATCATATTTCATAAAAAGTTTTTGAAAACTGATGGATGGTAGGCGTTTCCATGATTGTATCTAAGATTCAATATAGTAAATAAAAAATAAATATTTTCAGCTAATGTTCAGTATTTCTTTTTAAAAATCCTACAATATTTTTAAAACATATTTCTTAATTTCTTTTACTGAAGTCATAAATTTTCATAGTCATTTTCCATTTTATGAAAAAATTGTTTATTCAATATAATTCATTTTTCTTATTCCGCCGACTTCACTTCTTTAATTTTTTTTTTTTTTTTTTTTTGCAATCCTTATAAGATATTTCTCTGAAACAAATTAGCAAATAGAAATAATTCTCTTATTATAAGTACATACTCAATGAATATTGTATAAAAATGTTTAGTGCTTAATCTTCAGCGAATAAATCTTTATTTCTCAGCATGTGATCTCTGAAAAAGACAGCCAAGGTTTTATTTTCGATCTTATTATCTGAGAAGATTTATGTTTTTTTTTAAGATCATATTTTATTTAAAGTTTCTCAAAACTGGTGAATGATCGGGATTTTCATTAATGTTTCTTAGAATACAATGTAAAGAAAAAATAAATACTTTTAACTAGTGTTCAAAATTTCTTATTAAAACAATCCGCAATATTTTTTAAACATTTTTTTTTTAAATATTTTATACTGATGGCATTAATTTTCTTAGTCGAGTTCAATTTTTCGGCATTAACTGAAGTTATTTGTTTAATATAATTCATTATTCTTGTTTCGCCGATTTCATTTATTATTTGAATTGCTTGGTTTTTTATTCTTAAAATATAATTGCTTAAAACTAAAGAGAAAATAGAAATATTCTTCTGATAATAACTAAGCATTCAGTACTTTATAAAAATATTTCGTGCCATACCTTCAGCGAAAAAAATCTCTGTCTCTCATTATGTGATCTCGGTAAAAGATAGCCAAAAGTTTACTTTTGATCTAACTATCAAGGAAGATTTATATCTTTGTAATATCATGTTTCATGAAAAGTTTCTCAAAACTAGTAAATGATCAGCGTTTTTATCAATGTGTCATAGAAAACAGCATAAAGGAAAAATAAATATTTTTAGCAAATGTTGAATATGTCTTAAAAAAATATATCCACAATAATTATTTAAACGTATTTCTATTTTTTTTTTTTTTTTTTTTTTTTTTTTTTTTCTTTTACTGATGTCATTATTTTTCATTGTCGATTTTTTTTATGCAGAAACTGTAACTGTTTGTTTAATATAATTCATTTTTCTTCTTTCACCGACTTCAGTTACTCTCTGAATTTCTTGATTTTTCAATACTAGGGAGATTGTCAATACATGACATAACCATTTTTTGAAGTTTTTTTGACCCCCTCCCCTACCGCACCCTTTGTTGCTTAAAGCATCACACTTCTTTATATCCCCTTACTACCCCTTGTCACTAGTCACACACTTCATGAACAAAGCATTACGTTATAGATTATGTTTCAAAATTTGTTTTTAAGCTTTATCTGTGTACTTTAATGATAATCATGGGCCTAACAATAAAAATTATTCATGTAGTCATTAACGTCAATTAATGTTAAAGAGTAATTAACATCAAAAACGTCATTAGTAAAAAAAATTAATATTAAAGATCAAATGAAGGCAATAACATTTTGGAATTTTAAATGAAATTTAACATATTTGGCATAAAATCTTATCTTTATTTTATGAACACAAAATACTTTAACATCAGAATAAATTCAAAATTTAATCTGTCGATTTTAAATGATTTTACGTTTATCAAAAGGAGTGATACACACTTCGTATTCCCTCCCATTCCCTTGTCAGAAACTGCCACCATTTATTCACATATACCCTCCCAACTTCCTCCAAACGTGACATAATTTGTGGACAACACCTTGTTATACTACCTCTGACAATAAAGTTCGGTGAATGAATTCAGAACGACCGATATGGCAACATTGGGAAAACAAAACGTTGCACCTGGATAGAAGCAAGTGTTGACCATCTTCCCCCACCGTTGTTCAGTTGAGCGTCGTTTACGCTCTGTGTAAGACGTGCTTTACTAAGAGCTTGCTCAGTGGGATGGTTCTTAACTGAGAACAGGAAAATGAACGAACAAAAGATCAATTTAAAGTTTGTTTTTAAGCTTTGCAAGACACCGAATGGAATTCATGAGGGGTGGTGCAAATTGACCAACATCCACCATACTCGCCAGATCTCAATCCTCCAGACTTCTTCCTATTTTCACTACTCAAACTCTCTTTGAAAGAGATTTGACCATATTGCTGACATCTAACGAAACGTGACGAAGCATTTGAACTCCATCCCAAAAGGAGACTTCTTGCGAATTTCCCAGGACATGTATAAAAGATCTCAGCGGTGCATAGTTATTAGAGATGACTATTTTGAAGGCTGGTATGATAATATTCGTTAATATTTCATCTACATTAATGTTACAGGACTACTCACCGAAGTTTATTGTCAAAGGTAGTATATTTCTCTGAAACAAATTAACAAACAGAAATACTTTTCAGATAATAAGTACATACTTAATAAATACAACATTGAAATATTTTGTGCTTAATCTTCAGCGAATAAATCTTCATTTCTCATCATGGGATTTCTGAAAAAGACAGCCAAGGTCGAACTATCGAACTATCGATCGAACTATCTTGGAAGATATATATATATTTAATATCATATCTCATAAAATGTTACTGAAAATTGGTGAATGATCGAAGTTTTCATTTATGTATCTAAGAAAGCAATAAATAGGAAAAATAAATATTTTTAGCTATTGTTCAATATTTCTTTCAAAAATATATCGGCAATATTTTTTAAAGGTATTTCAGTTTTTTTTTTCACTGATATTATTAATTTCCATAGTCCTATTTCATTTTTATGCAGAAACTGAAATTGTTTAATATAATTCATTTTTCTTGTTTCACCAATAACACTTATTCGCAGAATTTCTCGGTTTTCCAATCCTTACGTAATATATTTCTCTAAAACAAATTAGCAAAAAGAAATACTTTTCTGTTAATAAGTGCGTACTCAATAAATAATTTATAGAAATATTTTGTGCTTAATCTTCAGGGAATAAATCTCTATTTCTCAGCATGTGATCTCTGTAAACGACAGCCAAGATTTTCCTTTTGATCTAACTAACTGAGAAGATTTATGTTTTCTTAAGATCATATTTCAGAAAAAGTTTCTCAAAACTGGTGAATGATCGGGATTTTCATTAATGTTTCTATGGAGATAATATAAAGAAAAAATAAATATTTTTAGCTAATATTCCATATTTCTTAAAAAATTATATCGGGAATATTTTTTTAACGTATTTTGATTTTTTCTTTGTTTTACTGATGTCATTAATTTTCATAATCGTATTTCATTCTTCCCCAGATTTTTTTGATGAAAATTATGTGTATTTAAAAAAAAGTCGCATTCTTATTTTAATTTTAAGGTAAAAGTCAATATTTTTTGTAGCATTATATGGTACTTATGAGTACTAATTAGTACTTTTGCTCTCGAAATTAAAATGATATTGTGACAATTTTTTTTTTTTTTTTTTTTTTTTTTTTTTTTTTATGTACATGATTTAATCGAAAAAAACCGTAACAGAAATAGTTTGCAATGGATCTCATAGACTTGATTAATCTATCATGATTGAGAGAATAGCTTGAAATTTATGATTGAGTTTTTAGTATGAATTCTCGAAATAGCTTTGTTTGTTAAAAAAAAGAAAAAAAGAGAGAGAGAGAGAGAGAGAGAGAGAGAGTCTAATCTGCGATTTTAGAAAAATTATTGTCTAGAACCGTAAAATATTTAAACAAATAAATTAACAATATTTCTTTGTTTAACAAAACAACATTTAAAACATGCATCTAAAATTAAAGTCATTCCGGATATACATATAATGAAATAGGTTTTTAAATTAAAAGAATGAAATGTTTGCAAGTTAAATTATAATAGTTGATACGACAAGAAAACATTGGATTTTTATCGTCTGCAATTGGTAAATGAAAAATGAAGCTAAAGTTGAATATTTTATTTAGTATTAAATTCTATACATTTCTAAACATTGATAATCATTATATTATCATAGGAAATATTACGGTGTATACCATTTTGTATAACTTAGCTCATCAAGAATTTAGTAAAATGTGACACTACTTCAAAATTCTGCATTTATATAATAACTACTTACTAAATTTTATGAATCACCTCTTATTACATTAAAAACATAATTAAAATCGAACATATTTTAATAAGCAATGTTTGTATCGCATAGTTAAATGATATTTGATCTTAGTATATTTTATGTTAATATTTAGTAGTATTACATTTATTTATTCTATATTTATTTACAATATTTCACCCCTAAAACTTATTCCACGCAATATTTTAAAGTAACATTTTATAGAAACAAAAAAAGTTATGTTGCCATTCAAACAAAAGAAACTACAATCTACTTAATAATCCTCTTGTTATGCAACCCTGCCGCTAGGTGACGTATACCTTGACCCCGCCTTTAATCTTGCGGACACCTCTTCCACAGGTCTTGGAACGCTTGATATATATGCAGTTTTTCGAAAACCTCTCTTAATTTTTAAAGCCTGAAGTTTGTCCGTTGATAAAATGGCGACATACGGACAAACAGATACACACACGGAGAGACAGACATTTTGTAAAAACATGTTTTTTGGAATCTCTAACCCGTACAACGTGTTAATCCGTCGAAAACCGTAAATGGAAAAAAATTCGATTACAATACTTTCGTCTATTGATGATAGAAAAAAGTAAAAGAACGCAATTTTGTACTTAAAAAAAAAAAAAAAAAAAATAGTTGTATATACTATATAAAAAAAAAATACGCTTTGGCGTGCATTTACGAGAAACAAACTATTCGTTTTCGCACAAATGTTAGATTGAATAGCAATATTTACTGCTTAAAATACATAAAATAACAGCAACAATACGTTAGTTTCATTTTACATTAAAAAAAACTTTCTTGTTTTTGACTCTTTCACTTTATCAAAGCTAAAGTTTTTACTCCAAAATTGTTTATTTTTTCTTTTAATTAGCGTTTATTAGCCTTAATTATTCACAATATTTTACTGAAAATTTGTATAAGGTTATTAGAAAGATGTCGAGCTTTCACAAATCTTGTAAATTTTAATCGAAGTCCCAAATTCACTAATATACTTAATGTATCAAGATTTTAATTTCTTTCATAGTTTTAATGTAACTCTAGATGTAGAATTCGTTTTTTTAAGCTGCTAAAAACCTTTAATAATTTAAAATGTATTTATTTATGTTTATTTTTTAATTATATATTTTTTTTTGTAAACTTTAAAGATATCAGCATTTTTCTATTTTAACTAATTGACCTTAGCGAGCGTCGGAGCAATCATTTTTTTTTTTTTTGTTTGTTTGTTTATTTTTTAGCTTTCATTATTATTATTTTTTAAATTTTCTTATTGCAGATTGCTATAAAAATTGCAACAAGAAGTTGTTTTTACAACTTTAACGAGATAAATCTAAACGAAAATTTTCATAAGGAAATATTGACGAAAAAAAAAAATTCATTTATTATCTATAAAAAAAACACCTCTCCAAGGCCTACATTAGATTTACTGAATGAATTTGGATGAAAATGCTTTTGATACATGTCGTTACTTTTAACTAATTTCAAAAAGAGTCATAGATACAATTAATTTTAATATATTTTGCATTTTATTTCAATTCATAATGAAATAATTCGCATTGTAAAAACATATGGTGTTTTCTTGTTTCATAATATCATGTGGATTCATAATATCATACAATTATATTCATGTTAATGCATAATCATCATTCTTGTTTTCTTCAGTTCATAATACTTCAAAAACAAGAGAAAATTTAATTAAAATTCACACCGTAAAAATTTCAAAATATATATATACAGACAAAATTATAATTTTCGCGGCTTGTGTAAGGAATTTTGTCCTCTATATTCATGGCAATTGGTTACTCTTAACCATGCATGTTAAACACGTGGCCCGCGGGCCACAAATGGCCCGCCGACAATTGATTTGTGGCCTGCCATGGAAGTTCGACATTTTCCCTATGTTTGATTTATTTTAAGATTGATGGAGAAAATACATTTTGTATAAACACACTTTCGCTAGTCGTGGCTGCAATGTTGCTAACTTGACATTTTTTTCAAAATCTGTACTATTAACTCAGAATAGTAATGTACGCTTCATATTGTTAGCACAGTGAGCAAAATTTATATTTGTGTACGTGATTCTGAAAAGATTGGCCGAAAAAATTTGACTTTTAAAAAATCCATCTACAATGCAAACGATTGTGCTCCTACAACGATTGGCTTTTATAAAATGAAGCAGTCACAAAAATTAAAGAAGAAAAGTTAAGATCAGTGTAATAAACTTAATACTGCATTTATGAACTATTATGATTTTACATATTAAGTATTGTATTTAAGTTTTTACGGTGACTCTTTTCAATTTTTCAAGTTTTTCACTTTATTATTCATATATATTTTTACAAGTTTGTATTTTAATTTGTATGTTTAGTTTCATTTGATGTAAAAGAAATGAAATTCATTAACAATTTTAGCACTTTCCAACAAAGTTGAAAAGTGCTTATGCATTCGGTTTGTCTGTCCGTCTGTCCGCTCTCTAACTCCCGTAAATATACTCCGATTGCTATGAAATTTTTATACTTTATTGAGGTTTACCCTAGCACGAACCCTATTGAAAATGAAGTATCTACCATAAATAGTTTATCTACAGAGAGAATCAAAAGTTTCCCATTACATTACGGCCTATGGAAAAAAATCGTTAATATACTCGGATTGCCATGAAATTTTAGGACGTTATTGACGTTTACCCTAGCACAAGTCCTATTGAAAATGAAGTTTCTACCATAATTAGTTTATGTACAGGGCGAATCAAAAGTTTCCCATTACATTACGGCCTATGGGGAAAAATCGTTAATATACTCGGATTGCCAAGAAATTTTAGGACGTTATTGACGTTTACCTTAGCACAAGTCCTATCGAAAATGAAATTTCTACCATGATTAGTTTATCTACAGGGCGAATCAAAATTTTCCTATTACATTACGGCCTATGGGGAAAAACAGTTTCAAAGGAATTTTAAAGGTGTTATACCTGTCAAACATATTAAAATATGCATTCTATAAAATATAAGGTGAAAATGTAGCTATTATTCATTTACAGGGCCACACAAAAGAATTCCATTAGATAATGGTAAAAAGGGAATTGTGTGTGACATATTTTAAATATATTAAGCTTTTTCATGTATAATAAAATTGATGTATGTCACTGAAGCTTAATATAAATTATACGCTACTGTATTGCATAATATGAATTACATAGCATTTACAGGGCCATACAAAAGATTTCAAATCGTATATTCTTTCCGAAGTACCGTATATATGTACGATGATGGCTGATATAGGGGTGAAATGCATTTTAATTATGATATGCGCGTTTATTTTCGCTAAATATATGCACATTATATATGGTGTGTATAAATGTTATAGTTGATATTCAGGGCTACCCAAAAGAGCTCACCAACGTTACTGAATATGAGCGTAAATTATTTAAGCGTGGTTCTTAAATAAGCTACGCATTTTTACGCTGAGCTTCACTCAATTTACTGAGAAATGTTTGCAGAATATAGATAAAAGGATATACAGGGCCACGCAAAGAATTCGGTACATGGACGCCTATGAATGATGATTTATGAGAATGTTATTTCAGTTGTTTTAAAAGAGTTTTAGTTTACAATAAATTTTAGCCTAATGCTGACGTGTAATAAAGGTACATTGTAAACTACAGGGCTGAATAAAAGTATTCAAGTATGTTTCCATCTAATAGTATGAATTGCTGAAAAAGAAATTTCAAGCTACTGGGTATATTCTTGCTAAGCAAAATTTTCCCATTATATGAACTGACATATGAAATACAGGGCTGTTCTAATGTACTGGAATACATATTTGGGTATATTTGGCTATACACTATTATTTCCCTAAATAACAAAGTTTTGTTAAAGATTTCATTAAGTGTTGGAAAGTGCTTCATAATCTATGCTTAACGCATGATTTTTCTTACTTGTTTTAATGTAGCCCGCGACTCTGTATATAATGCTAAATTTGGCCCATCATGGTCAACGAGTTCGACATGCCTGCTCTTAACTAACCATTTGCTTTAAAAATAAAAACACCATAGGTAGCCACAAGCATGATTTTATTAAATAAACAAATATTCCAAGAAACTCAAATAAAACTTACACTATAATTTTCTCTATGCATCAGCGTTCTCAGACCTACAGGAAAAATTCTTATATCTAGGGTGTTGGTGTCCGAGGTTCACGAAGCAGTTCTTTGGTGTTGTCAAGTGTAAATAAATTCACACTAATATCTTTTTTGCGTTATATTAACAACTTAAAGAAACATTTAGTAAATTGAAAACAAGATACAGGAATGCAGTTTCCTGCTGCGGTTACTGGATTAACATATTATCCAAGTATGCGAAATCATAGCGAAGAGAAATATAAGCACCGTGTGTGCTTTACAAAGACATAAGAGAAACTGAACTAAGTTCGTTCACAGTAAAATATTGTCCTTGAAGTAATCAACAAAAATGATTTCACCATCATGTGCAATCAACTACTTATGAATTGCTTTAAATAAACAATGATATTATATTAATATCATTAATGTCACTTTTGAGTTATAAGTAATTTACCCTTTATAATTATTATGATTTTAAAGTAAACAGTTGAGTTAATTAATGTCACTTCTGAAATATGAAGTAATTTAACGTTTGTAAATATTACTGTTTTAGAATAAACACTCTAAACATTCGAACACACTCCCACCCTATCAGGCCTTAGTCCTGATATATAGGGAGGAGAGCTAATTTGTGTACTGGTCGTCTCAAATAAGATCCTTTACACTGTATGGTCACAACACGGACATGTCCGTCTTTTCCTGGATGCACCTCTTTTACCCGGCCCAATGGCCAAGAGTCTGGTGGCTGGGCATCATCAAGGAGTAGCACAACTTGTCCAGGTTGAAGATTACGTTGCTCGACTCTCCACTTTCCTCTTTTTTGGAGCGAGCTCAAATATTCCTTCTTAAATCGATGGAAGAATCCTCTTTTTAAATTTTGCAGCAGCTCCCAGCGATTTCTAGGGTTGCTCGTAATAGATGAGGTCTCTTCAGGTAGCGAGAAAATTACATCACCTGTAAGAAAATGTGAGGGTGTGAGAACATTTATGCAGTCACTATCATTGTCATTTAAATGTATAAGAGGTCGCGAATTCAGTAAGCCTTCGACTTGGCTAAGTAGGGTGGCGAGCTCTTCGAAAGTTAGAAGTGTCGCTCCTATTACTCTTTTGAGATGGTATTTCGTGGATTTTATCGCAGCCTCCCAAATTCCGCCAAAGTGAGGGGAAGAAGGAGGGATAAAATGCCATTCAATGGATTTTTCAGTTAAATATTGAGACATGATTTCATTTTTAGGAAATGACAACCATGCCCTCTGTATTTGGTCGATTTTTCTTGATGCCCCGACAAAGTTCTTCCCGTTGTCACTATAAAGGTGACGTGGGGTACCTCTTCTTGCACTAAAACGTCGAAGAGCTGCTATAAATGCTTCAGTTGTTAGGTCACTTACAGCTTCTATATGGACCGCTTTCGTAGCAAGACAAATAAATAAGGCAATGTAACCCTTAGTTGTTTTTGCACCCCTACCCTTGCTAAATTTAATGGATATGGGGCCTGCATAATCAATTCCGCTGGCAAAAAAGGGGCGTTCAAGATTTACTCGAGGTTTAGGTAAATTCCCCATTAATGGAGGAGTTGTAATAGTTTTCTTATATCTGAAACATTTTAAACATCTATTAATGCATTTGTTGATGAGCTTTTTTCCACCAACTATCCAAAAAGATTGTTTTATAATGTGCGATAGTAGAGAAGGTCCAGCATGTAAAGTGGCAATATGCTGTTGTATTATTAATAGTTCACTCATTTTATGTTGTGATGGAAGTATTACCGGATGCTTGTGATTAAATGCTAACTGTGAATTTTGCAGGCGTCCTCCCACCCGTAAGATACCCTTAGCGTCAATAAACGGATATAGGGAGTGTAATTTGCTTTTCTTAGCTAGAGGTTTTTGTTCCTTGATACATTTTAACTCTTCTTTAAAGTAAGAATTTTGAATCCAAAGAACGATCATTTCTTCAGCAGATTTTGTTTCGTTAGATGTAAGTACTGTTGAAGGGATTTGATATTCATTAGCATTTTTGCATTTTTTAATGAATCTTAGGCAATATGCCAGAATGCGGATAATTTTTGAAAGTGAAGAGTGCTTTTGAAACAAATTATCTAGTACATCATTTGAAGGCTGCATGTGAAATGAAAAAATGGGATCCGATCTTTGCTCAGATTTGATTTGTTCATCGAATTCATCAACATTTAAGTCGTCTTTCGGCCAATTAGATGGGTCTAGAAGTAGCCAGCTTGGCCCTTTCCACCATAGCTCGCATTCCGGCAAACCCTTTGGGTCAATACCGCGAGAAGCGATATCTGCGGGATTTTCTTTTGAGGGAACGTGTCCCCAGTGCTTCGTAGGTAAAACTTCTGTTATTTGAGAGGTTCTGTTCGCCACAAATGTTTTCCACTTGCGGGGGTGTGCGGATAACCATGAAAGGACTACTTTAGAATCAGTCCATGCAAAAATATCGAACTTGTAATTCTTTAGTGTGTCCATAACTGTGCGGAATAATTTAGATAATAAGTGAGCACCACAAAGTTCTAATTTAGGGACAGAAATTTGCTTGATTGGTGCAACTTTTGTTTTAGAAACCAAAAGAAAAGCATTGGTTTTTCCATTGCAAGTTTGTCGGCAATAAATTGCGGCAGCATAAGCTAGTGTTGACGCATCGGAGAATCCGTGTAATTCGAAGGCATTCTCGGATGAAAGCGTAACACATCTTGGTATCGAAAATTGATTGATTTCATTGAATGAATTTTGAAATTTGAATAATTCCTCGGTTAGATGTTCTGGAACAATAGTGTCCCAGTCCCCTTTTGTCAACCACAGTTTTTGATAAAATATTTTTAAAGTTACAGTGCATGGGGAAATTAGACCCAGTGGGTCAAAGATTCTAGCAGATTCTGCTAAAATTTGCCTCTTTGTAAGAGGTGGAGTGAGATTTAGTGAAACCTTGAAAATAAAAGTATCTGAAGAAGAGTTCCAGCTTAATCCTAGAACTTTAGAGCTTCCGTTATCACTAGGAATTATTTCAAAATTCGATTCGGTATTGGAATCATCTTCAAACTCTCTAAGAAATTCCTTTGAATTTGAATTCCATTTTCTTAAGTGGAAACCATGCGCGTGCAAAACATCGGTAATTTCTTTACAAGTTTCTATTGCCTCGCTAACAGTGTTTGAGCCTGAAAGTAGATCATCCATAAAAAAATCGTTCTCTAATGTTTGAGAAATAACAGCATTTTTTGTATAATCATCAGCAATTTGTTTGAGACATTTAGTGGCTAGATAAGACGCTGGAGCTAGCCCATAAGTAACCGTTTTTAATTTGAAGTTTTTTATTTCCTCATTAGAGTTAAACCTCCAAACTATTTTCTGATAATTTTGATCTTCTTCAGAAACTAAAATCTGGCGGTACATCTTTTCTATGTCAGCGCAAAAAACAATTTTCGGAACTCGAAAATTAAGTAAAATTTCAAATATGTCCCGTTGTAATTTAGGACCTACTCCCAAAATTGAATTCAAGGAATTACCTTTTGAAGTATTACATGATGCATCAAACACAACTCTCAACTTGGTAGTAGTACTAGAAGGTTTAATAACCGCATGATGAGGAAGAAAATATTGTTCATTTTCAGAATCGTTAATGTCATTTTGTGTTATTAATTCCATATGGCCTAACTGTATATATTCGCGCATAAAATCCTTGTATTGCTTTTCGAATTCTGGGTTTTCTTTAAATTTCCTTTCCATCGCCAACAAGCGAGAAATTGCGGCAGGTCTAGAATTACCTAATTCTGTCGTAGGTTTAACAAAAGGTAATTTTACTACAAAACGACCCTCGGAATTGATTGAGTAAGTTTTCTGAAAATGTGATTCAACAAATTGTTCTTCTGGAGATAGAATTTGAGCATTATTATTGAATACTTCTTCCATTTCCCAAATCGTTTTAATTCATTATCAATATTAAGTTCATAAATATGTAAATTATGCATTGAATTAGGAGTTGTGTTAAGATGCGGCATTTTTCCAGATACGAGAAAGCCAAAAATCGAATTTTGCGCAATTAAACTGCTCTGAGCACATGTTATTTGACCAGGAAGCAAAATAGAAAAAAAGTAATCTGATCCTAAAATAACATCAATTTTATTTGGAGTCCCAAAATGTGGATCTGCCAAGTTTACATTTTTTAAGTGTGAATAATGCTCTTCACTTATTTTCTCAGAAGGTAATGGAGCTGTTAATTCGTCTAAAATAAAAGCTTTCACTGACAACTTGCTGTCAGCATTATGAATTGATATAAGATCAATCATTACGTAACCCTTTGTTACTGCGATTTTTGAATTAGAAAGACCTTTCACGGGAAATCTGGCATTTTTCCTTTTGAATCCTAACACTTTCATGCATGATTCTGAAACGAACGTAGATTCTGAGCCACTGTCACACATAATTCTTAACGTGTGCTTTTGACCCATGCAATCATAAATATATACTGTAGCAGTGGGCAAAAGTGCGAAAGATGTTTGAACAGAATTTATTGAAGGAGAAACTTCTTTTTTATTATCATCAGGAATCGAAAGGTCCTCTGAATCAGATTTGCTTTTCCGACTCTGTTTTTCATTCGAACGTGAAGTTGACATCGCATAATTTTGTAGCTTATTCTCGCATAACAGCGTATGGTGTTTGAGCTGACAATGATGACAACTAAATGTAGAATTACATTGATATGTGTAGTGTTTGTCAGACAAACAGTTGCTACATAATTTGTTTTTTCTCACAAATTGTTTTCTATCTCTTACATTTAATTTCTTAAATTTAATACATTTGTACAATAAGTGATTAGCTTTACAAAATAAACATTTGATAACGTTATTGGCGGGAGCTTTGTGAAAATTAAATTGTTTCTCTTTTTTATGTAACCCTGTATAATCATTATTATACAATTCTAAAGATAAACATCTGTCATTAATGAACTGAATAAATTGATCAAAAGAAGGAAAATCATCCTTTGATGAATATTGAGCCCATTCTTCACGTGTTTTATTATCAACCTTTTGAAGAAGAATATGAATTAACCAAATGTCTCTCTCTGATGCTTTAACATCGATTGATTTGAGAGCACGAATTACCTCGTCAGAGATATCTGATATATTGCGTAAGTTAAATGCATTAGCATGAATAATGGGAGGTATATCCATAAATGTTTTGATAAGAGCTGCGACAATTTGTTTTTTTTTTGTCGTATCTTGACAATAATTTTTCCCATGCTTCTGCATAACTGGTTTCAGAAATGGGTATATGTTTTATAATTGAAGATGGCTCCTCACCGAGCAAACCTCTTAAGTATTGAAATTTTTGAATATTTGTTATACTGGCATTATTATGCACTAACGATAAATATAAGTCTTTAAATGACATCCAGTTTTTGAAATTACCATCAAATTGCTCAATATTCAATCTGGGTAATTTAAAATTATTAGTTGTATTAACTATAGGTAATTGTTCATTAACAACTTGAGAATGTGCATTCATACTATTTATAGAAAATTTTTCAAGTTCTGATTGCAGTTTGGCTTTGGTTTCATAATATTTTGTTTCAAATTCCTCCATTTCCGAGGATTCTTCTGGTAATTGTGCATCATATTTATCAAAATCGAAATAAGCTGTTTCTAATTTTTCTAATTTATTCAATAAATCATTCTTTTGAAAAACTTGATCAGCGTCAATGAAGTTCGTGATACGTGTTAATGCAGATTTAGCTCTGCCACGTAAATTTATTGCTGTCTTTTCTAAATCTTCTTGACTCATTATTAAAATAATGAGTGAACCAAGTTAAAAAACAAAGCCAAACTGATATTAAACCAAAATGTACTTATCTGAAACAACTGGGCTGAAGGGTGCTCCTTTACGGCGACTTTGAAACGAAGTAATCCATAAAAAGCGATGTGTGCAGGTTATCTCGCCGGTGCCTCCATAATGTTGGTGTCCGAGGTTCACGAAGCAGTTCTTTGGTGTTGTCAAGTGTAAATAAATTCACACTAATATCTTTTTTGCGTTATATTAACAACTTAAAGAAACATTTAGTAAATTGAAAACAAGATACAGGAATGCAGTTTCCTGCTGCGGTTACTGGATTAACATATTATCCAAGTATGCGAAATCATAGCGAAGAGAAATATAAGCACCGTGTGTGCTTTACAAAGACATAAGAGAAACTGAACTAAGTTCGTTCACAGTAAAATATTGTCCTTGAAGTAATCAACAAAAATGATTTCACCATCATGTGCAATCAACTACTTATGAATTGCTTTAAATAAACAATGATATTATATTAATATCATTAATGTCACTTTTGAGTTATAAGTAATTTACCCTTTATAATTATTATGATTTTAAAGTAAACAGTTGAGTTAATTAATGTCACTTCTGAAATATGAAGTAATTTAACGTTTGTAAATATTACTGTTTTAGAATAAACACTCTAAACATTCGAACATAGGGAATTTCAAGTCTAATTGGGTATTTACGGAATTCTTTCTTATTTCTAGAGAATTCTCGAGATACTGATAATACTTTTCCAAAATCTAGGAAAAAAAGGATTTTTTTTTACTCTTCTTTATTAAGTATGAACATGAGAAATTAATAAATATGATATGGGTGATGAATGAATATGTAATAAGGAAGTAAAAGGACGGGGGGAAATTGTTTTCAAGAAACTCCTTGGTTAACGTGGTAGGGGGAGGGGTCGGAAATAGTAATCTGGCACCCCCATTTCGTTTCTCGGAATTTTATATGGCTAATAAATGATCACCACCTGGACTGACCGTTGTTAATTACTCCATCTAAGAGCATTCCTTATTTTGCCATCCCAGCCACTTAAAACAGAAAAATCATTTGCAGATTCTAGCATCTCGATCAGAATTATCAGAAACTTTTTTAAAGTGAAATCATATAGTACTCCTATAGTATAGTACTCATATATATTCCTCACATAGTACTTCATTTGGAAAAAGAGGGCCGGAGGTTATGTAAGATTTTTCTTTCTTCCAGAATATTTTCAAGTAAAACCAAATAAATCATTAATCTGATTTAGTTTTGTTAGAAAACCTCGTATTACATGCATAAGGAAATTTTATTATGATTATACCCGTAATGAAATGTAGTATATGTATAATGTATGTAAAACAGAAAAATGTTAGATGGAAAGATATGCTTAAAAATTAAAAATCCTGATCCTATAAAGAAATTTCATTCGACAGCTTAGAAGTATAAGTCATAACAATGGCGAGCAATACTCCAAATTTCTGCAAATTCGTACTTTGTTCCAGTTTTTTCCCACCCTTATTCAAGGATTATTATTATTATTATAGATTCTTAACGCAAATAATTTTAAGAGATTACCGCAATCAAGGACTCTCTCAGAATAGTGAAAAGGCAATGCCGGATGAAGAACATGAAAAAAAAAAAAAAATTTAAGCGTACTCATGGATTATACGCCAGAAACCTATTTATATGTTTTTATGTAAAAGAATAGAAACCTATTTATACTCCGCCCACGCTGTATTTTATATTTAAACTCCGCCTATCGTCTTTATGATATGTATTCGTTCATAATAAAAGCACTGTACAAAAAAATCTAGCTATTATAAAGTAGGTGGAGTATCGTCTTTGAGGAACCATTTGAATACAGATGTAAATTGTAATAATATTATTTAAGAAAAATGTCTAAATTTTGAATATTGCAAAAACTCGTTTCTTAAAAATAATTCCACCATATTTCATGAATTAAAAAAAGGTTTCAGTAAAGTACATAATTACAATTTGATAGTTTTTTTTTTTTTTTTTTTTTTTTACATTTTTTTCAGTGAAAAACTGTTTATAAAATAATATGTGTTCTTAAAAAGTCAAAATCATACTCAAACCTCTTATATAAAAACAATGTTTTAAAAAAAAAAAAAAACATTTTTCTACACACATTTGTGTGTGTTAAACAGTCAAATATATTTATTTAGCTTTCAGTTGTACGTTGTGTATTACGCATAAACAGAGCCTGATTACTAACGGGGCACTCTCTCACCAGAAAAAATTTATAGAAATTTTCGTCTTCTTTAAACGCCCTTTTCATACAAGATTACTGTCATGAATAAGGAAAAATTCTTTATTTCTTTTTCCTGGTGGGAGAGTGCCCCGTTAGTAATCAGGCCCTGCGCATAAATATTTACAAATATATATATATATATATATATATATATATATTAAAAAAGGAAAAAGAGCTTACAATGAAGTTCTCCATACGGACATACTCCGAAAAAACTGAAAAAAATTACAGAATTTTCTTCTTATGAGGATATATACGTTTATAATAAAAAAGTTTCCGCGCATCCCCCATACACCGCGCATAAAAAGAAAAAAAAAACAGTGCAAATTTCTTAATTTGGCGATTTTTTATAAGTTGGCGATGGAATGCAATTTCAAAAAATGCCTTTTTAATGTCAAATACAGTTTCAGGGAAAAAAAAAGTTTCATGTTGAAGTTGTTTAGATATATTTATTTACATAACTTTAATTTAGTTAATTTTAATTTGTTTTAAGTTTAATTTTGTTACATCGTTATTTATATTCAAAATTAACCGTAGAGTAAGCGTTTGATATTTATAACGTAATTCATAATTTAAATTTATTAACATTGTTTCAAGCTCAAAGTCCAATTGAGCATTGTCGTTTGTCGATTCAATTTTGTTACTGTGAAAAAATACCATTTACGCACATTCTAAAAATCCAATTAACAGTTGCATTAAAATCGTTTGCTTTTGGAAAGGAAAAGTGCTACTCGCCAAATAGAGTGACACTTTCGTCTTTTCACGAAAGTATACTCAAAAGTTTTTCTTTCTTTTTTTTTTTTAACAGATTTTTTAGTGTAATTCCGTCGCAAATTTTTGACTGATTCTTTATTACATACACATAAGTAGTGTAATTAGTTTTTTTTTTTTTTTTCAAAAAATTCGTAGTATGCTAATATGTATCCTTTCCTTGTTAGATTTAGGGCGAAGCTACAGATCATTTCGATTTTCTCACAATAAGCCTTGCCTTTTGACTGCTTGTGTATTTTTACCAATAAATTTTGAAACGAGCAAGAGGCTACTGTTTTTAAGCCTTTTGCTAGAGTTTTGATCGTATATTTGTAAGAAAAGTTTGCGTTACACCGTTAAAATTACCTTTGTCTTTAAAAACTATCTATTTCCTGATAAATGAAAACAGTACATAAACTCCTGCGAAGTTTTCTCATTGATCTGAACTAAACTTTTCTACTAAAAATAAAACCGACTTCAAAAACTACTGGAGAGTGAGATTTATTTTATTTTATTTTATTACATAATAGTAATAAGGAATTAAGAGCACAGTATTTAACCTGCGTATTATTATACTTATCGACAATAATTTAGTTTTTTGGAGTCCGTGCCAGCTAGATAAGTTCAAAATTCATTTAGCCAATGCAAATCGTAAATATATATATATATATATATATATATATATATATATATATATTTAAACAGTCCATTCGGACAGCATACTGCATTTTAACAACTTAATCGTCGAGGCCAAGGCATTCACGAGCTGCAAGCTTCACGGCTTTTATTCAGAATTGTTTGATTCCCACCAGTTTTATAAAATAGTTTAATTGGTTTTATTCTGGTATCATTCTTTACTTGTCATTAAACATGATGAATATATATATTTTTTTTCAAAAAAGTGGTCGCAAAAATGAATTTGAATTTTTAAACCGTAATTTAATGCGACCATTAAGGGATTAAAATATGTGATTGACTGCGACTTTTTTACATAATATCTTGTATAAACACATTAATTTCATATTAATCCTTAATTTAGGGCGCATAATTGTAGCTGCTAATCTCACTTGAAAATACACATTTATAACATCAGAAAAAATGTTTTAAAAATAATAAAGTTAAATATTTTAACTAAATATCAACTTGTAAAAAAAAAAAAAAATGTTATTAGTTTTTGTCTATTTATTAAAAAAGTACCGAACCTATTTTGATTAAACGGAAGTGATACCGATTCGAGAGCAACCTCTTTCATTTAAAATAAAAATCACATGAAGCGGTTGGATAGTTTCGCAGTAATCGGTGAACATACATAAAATAGATATACAGTCGGCTCTCGTTAATTCGAACTCGTCGGGACCACAAGGAATGTTCGAATTATGAAAAATATGAAATGAAAACATGCTTAATATGGTACTATTACAAAGGAATTTTTTTGGAATGTTTTTTGGATACCGGTATTTGAATGCAGAAAATATTCTATTTAGTTGGAATATCCTGCGTGTTTAAAAGAACAACATTTTCTCTAACAAGGAAGATCTCCTTACTGGGCATTTTCAGAGTATGTTGAAAAAAATTCTAGTTGTACTACTTACGTATGCGTATCAGTTAAATTTAGCGGCGGGATTTCAGTAGGAAGGCTGTAAAAAATTTAAATATTTTGAATATTTGGCGCGAAAATATGGAAAACGAAATGCAATTTGGCGGATAGGATTTTTCCTCGCCAAAAGCAAACAATTTTATTGCATCTGAAAATAGCTTGTTAATTGACGCTCAGAATCCTTCATTATTCCCACCAGTTACTTTTTATTGTAATGTTTAGCTTATTTAATCAACACATTTTCGCGATTCAATTACAAATATAAATATATATATTTGTAAAAACCGGTGAAAAAGATTAAAACTTAAGTAAACGACTTTGGTAAAAAAAGAGGTTAAAGAGTAATCGGCAAAAAAGAGCATTTTTTGAAATTCTCTTTCATTGCCAACTGGTAATAAAACGCCAAATAAACGAAAATTTCAGTATTTTTCATAAACGCTCTGTCGAGTTTTTGCCGAAATTTCTTTTATAAACAAATATTTCCATTTGAAAAGCGCATTCTGTAATTTTTTCAGATTTTTTGAGTATGCCCATATGGTGACCTTCCTTGTAAGATAATACTGGCGTGCCAAAAGTCGGAGAATTAGTAATTCTGTAAATAAAGTAAAAGTACAGTAGAACACCGACTAACCGAGCCAATAATGAAGTTTAATTCTTCCTTTCTTTTTCTTTTTTTTTTTTTTCTTTTGTGAATGAACTTTAAAAAAGATCGCCCTTTTTAATTCACTGTCGATGTCTCTAAAATATTTGAAGAAATAGAAAGATATTACACCGAAAGATTTGTTTCTGGAAAAATGGCATGAGTTGTAAGCCACTCACAGAAAATCGAGGCTTTTATAAATGATAACTTCACAACTTATAGATTGTAATAGTAAACTATTTTTACTTTATAACTATAGTTCTTTAAGAATAATTCAAATTATATTTTCTTGCATAGTCAAGTAAAAAATATCAAGCAAGTATATTGTCATATTATTATTATTTATTATTATTATTATTATTATTATTATTATTATTATTATTATTATTATTATTATTATTATTATTATTATTATTTGACATTTCTTTTATTTTGAAAATGCATCTTTCAATATTTAACTTAGTATAGTTTAAAAGCTTTCAATTTGCTTTGTGAAACTTACTAATAGTAGTTAATTTTGTTTCATTTTTTATTATTTGCTGACGTATTAAATACAGCTGTATATTTATATATATACATTTATTATTTAAGAAAACATTATATTGTTTGCTATTCTAAGACATGTTAAAGGGCATAGCCGGATAAGCATTGGAAACATGTCTTTCAATGAAATTTCTTGATTTTTTTTCCAGGTGTGTCTATTTATCTGACAATGCATTTTCCCTATTATAACATTATAAATTACTAATATTTTATGAGGTAAAAAATGTTTATTCGATTTTTTAAAAACCTCTTTTATCAAAAACTAATGAACCGAATTATATGCCATTAATTCATTTTATATAACATCGAAGATGCATAAATGGGAATTTTTGTATAATATTCTGATTATAAAAAGTGAATGAAAAAGCGATTAAAACATTTATAAAAATAACAATCGTATCTTATAGTTGCCAGAAAATCCCCATTTTCTTGCAAAAAAAATCCTCATATGTGACCGCATGTTGTATATAAATGCCGAAAGTTTACGTTCGGTACTACATATAAATATTTACAAAAATATGTAAAAAAAAAAACTTATTAAAATTCAATTAAAGGTGTTATTTGGGGCGGAGCTACTCAACTTTGATATCCGATGAATGTTTGGAATAATGTTAGCGGACAATGTGTCAAATGATTAATTTTAAATTTCATTAAACATATAAGGTATAATTTTAAACACTGTCGATACTGTTTAGAATCCAAAATGATGTTTTGTATCGGAGAAACAGAGAAAAATATTTTTGATTCCAAAACAACATTCTTTGATATCGAAATGTAATTAGTTATTATAATTGTTTTTATTCAAACATTTTCACCACTTTTAACGAAGGCTAATAAGAGTAAATTGTTCCGTTTTATTATTTTATTTTATTTTTTGCACAAAAATAAATATGGATGTTCTCTGCAAAATTCTACTCTATTCACTATATGTCTTAAATTTCCCACTCCACTAGCGTTTAGGTGTGGCTGTGCTCCCAATGGGGATCTTTATCCTAACCCTTGGCTGCGAAATTGGCGTTAGATATTTGAGGTTGCTACATGTAAGACGAAGCGGAAGTGTGCTCTCTCTGGCGATGCAAAAATCTGTTTTAATTAGTCCATTTAAATTATTTGTTTTGATTAATGGTCGCGTTTTTTACATGGTATTAATTTAAATGATTTATTATTTTTAAATTAGTAATCATAATTATTAATGCATAACTAATATATTGCCTAAAACTATTGATATTATTATTAATGATTAATATTATATTAATTAATATACAGTGGAACCTGTCTTAAGTGACACCTTTGGGACGGGCTAAAATGGTCACTATATAGAGGTGGTCACTTTATGGAGTACCTTTCAAAATGGCACATTAAAATATTGTCATCTCAAAAAATAAAATATAAATACGGAAAAATGTACTTTTTTAAGTAATGAACTGATTAATTAACAATAATAACTGATTCATTGATTTAAAATTTGTGGAATAAACGATAATTTACTTAAAATTCACGTTATTTCTTTTGAATACAGTTGAAATTCCGTAGTAATTTATTTTCATAACTCATACCGACAAGGTACTCAGTAATTTATACGCATTTTTATTGTCATTGTAATTGCATAAAGATAATGTTTATATGACGGGTGAAATAAACTTTCCAGTAAAAACCACCTTAGACAAGTGCAGATATCATTACAATAAGGCTCAAATCGGTCTCTTTATACATTAAGCAAATAGTAACTATAAGAGATAAATTCCTGTACTTTTTTAATAGGTACAAATAAAATTTTAGAAAACGACCACTTTAGACTTTTAGTTTGAAAATTTTCAGCATGCAGAAAAATGGATGATCACATTTTACAGATTAAAATAACATTGACAAAAATGGGCTAACTGGTCACTTTACACAGGTAGACACATTAGGGTGTTCACTTTATGGGACAGTTCCCATATTATTTTATATTAACACAAGTGGAATTTTCCAAAAGCGGTCACTTAAGCCAGGTGTCCACTTAACCAAGGTGGGCACTTTAGCAGGTTCCACTGTAATATATTTAATTAAAGATTTATTACATAATAAAATATTTTAGTATAATAATACATAATTTTATTTTATTATATATATAGATATATAGAGAGAGATTATATAATATATATACCGGGTGTCCCAAAAATGACTCATGGATTTTAAAATTCAATAACTTGCAAACGGTGACAGCTGTTAAAAAAAATTTTGCAGGAGGGTTATGTATAATGTCAGGAGTTTTTTACCGTAATTTTTTATTTTAGTTCGCATCTCAAAAAATAGGTGGCGCTGACGGCGATTGAAGTCCAGGTCGACGCTTCACTCAGCGCTGATCACCTGGCCTTCAATCGCCGGCAGCGCCACCTATTGTTTGAGATGCGAACTAAAATAAAAAATTACGGTAAAAAACTCCTGACATTATACATAATCCTCCTGCAAAAAAATTTTAAATAGCTGTCACCGTTTGCAAGTTATTGAATTTTAAAATCCATCAGTCATTTTTGGGACACCCGGTATATATACTAACAGCCAATTTATATTTGCGCATGAAGCGCGAATTCAATCTCTCAACCCACCTAATTTCAGAATTTTAATTGGTTTGATTCGTAATTCATTTTTTCTTTTAATTATTAAATCGTTGAAATGAAATTTTGTTTTATTAACTTACTTAAAATAGTTTGTTTGAAAAATAGTAAAAACATAAATTTGACTCCTAGGAGCACTGAAAAACCCCTTCAGCGAATCTATAGTTAAATTTCTCATAAAAACGAATTTTATGGGGGGTTTTTTTTTCATCGATTTTGATGCTTTGAATAAATAAAGCACCTAGTTGATTACAATGTATGTTTTTTTGTTATTCAGATTTTTGCACTTTCAATACACAGTTATTAATTGATCCAACTAAGGGCATTGCTTATTTTGGTATTCAGCCTCAAAATAATCATTTGCAAATTTCAACATTCCAATCGGAATCACTAGAAACTTTTTAAAGTGAAACTACCTCTAAAATGGTACTTCATTTGGAGAAAGTGGAGGAAGAGTGCTCGATAGATATCTTTCTTCTTGGATATTTACGTGGAGTATTTTCAAGTAAAATCAAATAAATCATTCATCTGATTTCCCTTTGTAAGAAAACCTGATATTAAATGCATGCGCAGAATTTGTTATAATTATACCTTTAATCAGGTCTAGTGCTATGTACAAAGACAGAAAAATGTTAAATGAAAAGATCTGCTAAAAAATTAAACATGCTGAACATCTGATACAGAAATTTTGTTCTATAACTTTTAAGTATAAGTCGTAAGAATAGCGAGAGATTCTCCAAAATTATGCAAATTGGTACATTATTCAGTTTTTTTTTCAGGGATTATTAATATTATTACTGTTACAGATTCTTATTGCAAATAATTTAAAAAGAGGTTTACTGCGCTGAAGGACCATCTGAGAATAGTAGAGGGCGGAGTCGGATAAGAACGTGGAAATTTTGTTTAAAGTATATGTATGCCTTTTTACTTAAATGTGATGATTTTGTTTCATCAGAAATTATTCTTTGGTGAATAATAAATTTCTCTATGTGTATTAATTACCGGATTAAATGCCAAAAACCTATTAAGTTTTTGTATCTGTGCTCCGCCCTCGCTGTTTTTGTATTTAAACTCCTCCCTCGCTGTTTATTTGTATTTAAATCCCGCATTTCATTATGATATGCATTCATTCCAAAAGAAAAAAAAAAAAAAAAAAAAAAAAAAAAAAAAAAAAAACACAACGCAGAAAATCTAGCTACATAAAGTAGGCGTCATCTTTGCCGTACGATTTAATATAAAGAACAGATGTAAATTACATTAATATTACTTTTAAAAGATATCTTTTAAAAAAATATTACAAAAAGCCTATTTATAAAAAAAAAAAAAAAAAAAATCATTGCAATCGCACGTATTTTATGAATTTGAAATATGTTTCAAGGATATTTAAGAAATATAATTTAGTATTTTTTTTTTCTTTTTCTTTTTGCAATTTCTATCAGTGAAAAACTGTGTTAAAAAAAAAAAAAGGATGATATATACTCTTAAAAAGTTAAAAACATACATGACTTCATTTTGTAAAAACAGAGGGTTTTTTTTTTTTTTTTTTTTTTTTTTTTTGTTAAATTTGTACGCATATTTACATGTGTTAAATATTTCTTATGGTTGATTATGTCATACATTCTTTTTTACCTTCAAGTTGTGTGATGAGTATCACACGCAAATATTTACAAATATATACAAACATACTAAAAAAGGAATGGATTGGGGGCGGAGCGACATTATTTCCATTATGTTCCGAATAAACCTTTGCCTAATTTCTGTTTATGTATTTTTATCAATGAATTTGGAAATATTTATGAGGAACAAAATCACTTATGTTGCCATTATATGCTATTTATTTTTACATATTTATTATCAAAATACAATATTTTTTTATTAAAGTCATGTGGTTTTAGAATCTAGGGAAATCTCCGGAATTTTACTTTGATAGTCTAGGGAAAAAATCCATCTGAGAAAGTTACGAATAACTACTTAAATCACGTAGATGAGCACTGTGCCAGTAAGTCTCCGCGGAAATCATCCAGCTCTTTAACTACTTTATTAACACGATAAATGCCACGTCAGTCATCGGTGACGAGACTCACACTGAAATGTTCGTTTTGGCCGCGTCAATCGCCGGTGACTGACAGTGTAAAATATCATATAGAACTAAAAAAATACATATATTATTTTAAGTAATTACTGAAAATGTATTTAAAATTTACTCAGACTTTTATATATTACTACAGGGTTATATAATTAAGTAATCGGAAAGTTCATTGTCAGTCACCCGTGACTAACTTGGCACTGAAGTTGTTAATACACTTGCTTGTCATGCGCGTTTCAAACATTATGCATTCGTATTTGTAAAACATCGCCTCAGAAATTAATATTTAATATTTCTGTTTTCTATGTTCTCTTCTTAGTAGTCAAAATATTTCTAAAATAAGTATTTCATTTTATGTAAAATGTTAAAAACCTATTCATAGTTCTTCAGTTTTTAACATACAAAACTTTAAATTAAACGTAAAAATTAAAAAATATTTTGACAACTAAAAAAAGAGAGAGAGAGAGAGAGTTTTTTAAAAAAGTGTATGAAAAATCTGTCTACATAGTTTTTCGTTAGCTTCTGTACTTCGACTGTTTTAGATTCTTTTATTTAAAGTTTACTTATATATTACTATACACATTTTATTTTTTATACAATTTCTAAATAATATTTAGAAAGACATAAAGTATTTTAAAATCTGTTCTTGATTTCTATCCTAATTACTATTTTATTCTTTTAAAGTCCAATCTTCGAAAGGTATATGATACATTAATGAAATTGTTATTTAGTAATGTGAAGTAAAGAACATCAAACCATCATGTTTGCGTAGAGAAATTCGATGCAGAATAATAAGATGAGATCACGCAATTGTTACTAGTTAATTATTTCAAACCACTATTTTTTACTAGTTTTGTGTTATATAATGTATTTAGCTATTAAACGGCTACCTTTGGCTCGACGGACCAAATTTAAATAATGCGGATGAGCGCTGACCTAGCAGTTCTCCGCGAAGGTATATTCACATCATTCCTTACCGTCTCCCACTAGCATCTTGGTATAGCCTTGCTCCCAGTGGGGATTTTCTCCTAACTCTTGGCTGCGATATTGGAGCTAATTATTTGTGATTCCTGCTAGTAAGACGAAACGAAGCGGAAGTGTGCTTTATCTGGCCATGCGAAAGTCTGTTTTAATTAGTCTATTAAAATTATTTGTTTTGATTGATGGTGACGATTTTTACATGATAACAATTTAAATGATTTATTATTTTTAAATTAATCATAATTATTAATGCATAACTAATATATTGCCTAAAACTATTGATGTTATTATTAATGATTAATATCATATTAATTAAAATAATATGTTTGAAAAAAAGATATATTACATAAAAAAAAATTTTAATATAATAATACATAATGTTATTTTATTATATATACAGTGTGATTCAAAAAAGTGGACAAATTGATATGACAAATCAGGCATACTACGATGATAAAAAATCACATAGGAACATAGGATCGCAAACCACTTATTGAGTCACAAGTACAGAGTGTTTCATCCTAACTTAACTTGGGTTGATGGTAATAAATTTCAGAAAACTGAAGTATATTATAATAAAACATTTAACGGACATTCTCATCTTTGTTTTAAATGTGATAACACTAAAAAAATGTGGCAGAAGTTGTGCATTATTCGCACCAGCAATATGCACTTGGCATCTTACATTTTGGACTGTGATAATAAGTTTATACGGTATCATCGATTGCTTTAGAAATATGTTTTTTCATATCTTTTCGTAACGTTATCACATATCACACAATATAAGTAACATATCTTTGCATTTTCATTACAATATTTTCATTTTCTTCGAAATTATTACTTTCAAACCCGGTGTAGCTAGAATGAAACACCCTGTATTTGTAACTCAATAAGTAGTTTGCGACCTATGTGATTTTTTATCCTTGTGATGTGTGTTCATATGTGTTCCTATGTGATTTTTTATCCTTGTTGTATGCTTAATTTGTCATATCATTTTGTCCACTTTTTTTTTTTTTTTTGAATCACCTTGTATATATACTATATATATATAGAGAGAGAGAGATTATATAATATATAAATCTATATATACTGATAGCCAATTTATATGGGCGCATGAAGTACGAATCCATGCAATAATTTGATCTCTCCACTCACCCAATTTCACAATTTCAATTGGTTTGATTCGTCATTATTTTTTTCTTTTAATTATTAAATCATCGAAATGGAATTTGGTTTTATTAACTTACTCAAAATAATTCTGTTTGAAAAATAGTAGAGCACTGAAAAACCCCTTCACTGAATCTATAGTTAAATTTCTCGTGAAAAAAATTTTCATGTTTATTTCTTATTGTCGATTTTGATGTCTTGAATAAATAAAGCCCCTAGTTGATTACAATGTATGTTTTCTTGTCATTCAGATTTTTGCACTTTCAATACACAGTTATTAATTGATCTAACTAAGGGCATTGCTTATTTCGTTATTCAGCCTCTTAAAATAAAATAATCATTTGCAGATTTCAAAATTTTAATCGGAATCACTAGAAACTTTTTTAAGTGTAACTACCTCTAAAATGGTTCGTCATTTGGAGGAAGTGGAAAAAGAGGGCTCGAAAGCTTTTTTTATTTTCAAGTTAAATCAAATGAATGATTCATCTGATTTCCTTTTGTAAGAAAACATCGTATTACATGCATGGGGAAAATTTGTTACAATTCTACCCCTAATGAAGTAAAGTGCGATGCGTAAAGAATGTGAAACAGAGATAGTAAAAATGTTAAATGAAAAGATCTGCTAAAAAATTAAACATCCTTATCTTAAACAGAAATTTTATTCGGTAATTTTTAATTATTAGTCTTAATAATAGAGTGAAAAATTATGCAAATTTGTACATTATTCAGTTTTTTTTTTCATATTTAGGGACTATTATTATTATTAATATTATAGATACTTATAGCAAATAATTTTAAAAGAGGTTTACAGTAGAGATGTGAAATATAGTTAATTTTGATTAACAGGTTTCATTGTTACATTCTTGCACAAATAACAGATTCGAAGAACCTGTCATTTTTATAACATACAACTAATCGCTGTGTATGATATCAACGGATGTTTTAATTAGACATAACATTTATTCAAGATGCTTGAAGTACTTTTTGGATGCAATTTTAGACGCAGTTTTTCTTTGAAATGAATATACACCATTAAATTAGTTTGTGGTTAAAAACTTTAACTCTGCAAAACAAAAAATTATGTAATTATGATAGTATAAATTTCATGCATTTTCAGCTTTTCTTTTTCTTTTTCTTTTATTGTTATTATTTTTACTAAAAACACACTTTCCATTCCTGTGATTAAGACATTGAAAATTCATAAAATTGAAATTATCATAACTCAGTAACTTTTGATCTTATAAGAATCACTTTTTACTGTTTACTTGTTAGAACATGGAGAAACATTTTCTAAATGGAACTTATGATGGAACCGAGACATTGTATAAAATTCGGAAATTTTTAACCATTAAAAATGCATTACTTTAACATAAATCGATTTTTAAAATAATGCAGAACAAAATGTAAAAGATTTTTGTAACTTGAGCCATACCTTTAAAACTAATGGCTATTAACTATAGGTAAACAATAATAAGAGATACCCTGTATAACAATAGACCCAGCTTTAAAAGCTCGATTGTTAAAAAAAAGCAAAAATGCAGTCAACGCATATTTAAAATGAATGGCAAGAATACGAAAATATTATTTATACACTTTTAATCAAATTCAATTCATGCAAATAAATTTCTTACGCACAATTTTTTTTTTCAAATTAATTACAATTGTATTAAAACTAATTGACCGGGAGGTGACAGCAAAGACAATCACCACATCGAGTTCATGGATGAAATTCAAGGTTTAGTTAAATTGCGATCCGCATATTAAAACTAACTGCCGAGTCATATCTTGAAATCTCGATTTAAAAAGCTGACTCGTAGGTTTATCATTGTGTTTGCCTGGTGCCAGTTCTTCATACTTTCATAACTTTGGTTGCAGGAAAACAAAACGGTAAACTTACGAATGAATCGCTAAAATCGGGTTTTCGGTATTTTCCTCCAAGATATGACTTGGCAGACCGATTGCATTTTAATATACAAATCGAGATTTAACTAATCTTAGAATTTCATCCGAGAACTTGATGAGGTGAATGTCCTTGCTACCGCCTCCCGGTCTATACGTTTCCTCGCAAATTTTAAAATGCTATTTTCTTTTTTCTTTTTTTCAATAGATTAAAACAAGAAAATAAAAAAAAGCTGTCATCTCTCATTTTTTAAGACGCAATAATGACAAAATGAAAAAAGGAATAAAAGGAAAGGGGAAAAAATAATAATTCATTCGCCTTTCCTCTCACTAGAAAAAAAATCTAGTATCAGAAATCTCCTCTCGAAAATTCGAATATTTAAAACCAAATAAACTACCATCAGCCAGCAAGGGCTGAAACGAGTCTTTTTTAGACCCGAGATAAATATGAATTTTGCCCCCATCCCGGCCTACATAAATTAAATTTCCTGAGATAATATTTATAAGTTTCAAATAGCTGACATTTAAAAAGCATAATCATTAAATATGTTGTACTGAACAACATAATCAGCTTTGTCAAATATGGATTGATTAAACCCTGAAAATGGAATAGAAAAGAATAGAAAAACATTTCGCATTAAGCAGGCAGCACAGAGTAGTAACAGAGCCTGAACTCGGCTTGAAAAGAGCGCCCTCAGTGGATCACTTAAAAACTAAACCATCGCGTTGGCAATTTTTATCCTCGTGTTTTCTGTTTAACTGTAACCTTATTCTGCTTAGCGCTTCTTGCTGAATGCTGATTTAACTATCTTTGCACATGTGCTTATGCTATTTGATCTTAGATTTCCGCGCTTATATTGATTCGTAATTACTACTGTTATTATTCTTGAATTTTCAAGTTTAAATTATTATATCGTTATGTTACGAAGAGACACATGTATTGTTTGCAAGACAAATACGTCAAATTTATTTCATAATTCTTTCATAAATTTCAAAACAAGAAGCAGCAAGCTGTCGCTGTATTTTTTTTTCTTTTTCCCTTATCATTTGTCGCCAAGGAAGTGATGTTTCGCCGAATTAGCAACCTCTCTTATGTTATGATCGTAGTTTCAGAGTGGTCCGCTCGTGCCACTACTGTCTATGAGTAATCCCATGTTAAAAAAGTTGCCATTACAGTCCCAACAAACGCTCGACTTGCGGCCAGAAGCCGTATTCGGTGCGGCCATAGTGAGTTAAGGCCATTTGTAGCCAAACATTACCGTACCGTAAGTGAGGCGCCGCTACTTGCGGCAGCAGTTGCCGAATTGTACACGTTTCGGCAGAGAGAAAACGGTTGCGTTTATTTGACCTGTCATCACTGAGGGGCAGTTTCGGGCAAGCTTGAAACGGCCCCTCATGATTTAAAAAGTGCAGGCCCGGTATTACCCAACCCGAATATTTAATTAATGAGAGAAAATGTATTTTTTTCCTTCATTTCTTTTAAAGTAAGCTTAATTATTTCAAATGTGGCATTTATTAAAAATGTAAATACATTATAAGATTTATATCTAGGACAGTATAGATGATTAATTTATTCTTTTTCGTTTAAAACTATTTAAGGAATATATATATATATATATATATATATCAGTAAAAATGTAAAAATATTTACATTTAAGAGATGTAAAATAATATATTTCCAAACTATACTTCGATATCTTTGCATAGATATATTTTTATGGTCATGCTAGAAACAATGAATGCATTAATTTTCAATTTCTCTAGATTTTAATAGCTGAAATAAACAAAATACAAATTCATAGGAAGTGCACAAAATATTTAATTACAATAAGATGCATTCATTCATTGAGCTTTCATATTATAAAAAAGTATGCTGGGAAATTAATCAGAGGCGTGAATTTTTTTTATATTTTTCAAGTTCCATTAAAAAAAATATTTGTTATGAACAAATGAAAAAAATATTGCATTCTTTGTTTTAACAAGCCCATGTTGTTGAATATAAGGGGGTAGAAAAAGCGGAAAATAAACTGTTTTATAACAAAAAATTTTAATTCTAATTATTTTCCTGTAAAATAAAATTCTTCGAAAATAAATTTTATTGTTTTAAATTCAGTGTAAAGTAAAAAATAAATAAAAATGTTTTTTATCAAATTCCTTACAATTTATGTTTGTTTGTTTTATTATTATTCTTAAATTATTAATAAAAAACACAGATGTCATACCTGACTTTAAAGAAGCAAAAACAGGAATTTTATTTGAAAACATTAGTATTTTGCACGATTTATTATCTATTTAATAATATATAAATAAAAACTCCCTATTTTAATTAAAAGCTTTTTTATGGGGGACAAAAATTGGAATAAAAATGGATATTTTTAATTTCCGGAATGTAAATTTATAAAATAGAAAGAAAAGAGCAAAAGTAATATTTTTGTTGCATTGGTTATAAGTGATGAACATGATGAATTATTGGATAAAAGTTTTAAACAATTGTTTAAAACTTTCATTTAATGATTCATCACATTTATTTGTTGAAAATTCTTCTGCCTCTTCCCCTTGTTGAAATTTTATCATTTTTTTTCTCTTGCAAAAAAAAAAAAAAAAATAAATAAATAAATAAATAAATAAATAAATAAATAAATAAATAAATAAAATAAATAAATATATATATATATATATATAATATATAATATATATATATATATATATATATATATATATATATATATATATATTATATATATATAATTAAATAAACATAAATACGAATTTATGTTTATTTAATTATATATATATTTTGTTCATTGAGCTTTCATATTATACTACTACAAATTTAATGGTAAGCGTTATTTTTTTTTTCAAGATTCATGAAAAAAATATTTGTAACGAACAAACGAAAAAAATATTCCTTTCATTGTTTCAGCAAGCATATGTTACTGAATACAAGGCAGCAGGAAAAGTGGAAAATAAACTGTTTTTATAACACAAATTTTTGATATGATTTGAAATATATTTTCAGGTAAAATAAAATTGCTCTTTTAGTGTAACTGAAAGTAGTGCAGTTTTCCCGCAGCCTTAGAGAGGTATCCATCTACTTTCTTTGCTTCCCGAAAGGAATTCACTCGCGAAGGTCATAGGGGGAACAGAGCAATTTCTAGGAAACCTCTCCCTAATTTTCGACCCCCTTCTATTTTTGCAAAGTCACCACGCTTATTCATTCGATATCGTACTGAGAGAGAGAGAGGATGTTTTAAAAGTTACAGGAATTTTACAAGTACTATAATGCTGAAATATGCACAAGAGCATAAGTAAATTATTAGTAAGTCTTATTATTTTTTGTTTATTCATTAAAGAATTGTAAATTTAAGCTGTTTTAAATATTTTGATTTTATTTTGTATAATATATAGAGTATTTATGTATTAGATTATAGAGTATTTTTAACATTTTTATTTTGGCAAATGTAAAATATTTTTTTTATACATAGCATGATTTAATAACGTTCTGTTACATTAAATTCTTTTTTTTTTTTTTTTTTTTTTTTTTTTTTTTTATCTGTAAATACTGGGGCTTTTTTCAATGAATTGCGAATACTTGGACAGTTTAATTTAAATAAATCTTATTCTTATGGGTGAAATTTACTTTTTTTCCCCATTCTAATTCTTCAAATACTGTAAAATTTAATTCAAATAGTGTAAAATATTGTAAAATTTAATTTAATAGATAATTGTTTAATAATTTATTTTCTTTTTGCTAAGGACTATCGATATTACTTTGAAATGTTATATTTATATATATCATTTGAGATTCTTTAAAATAGCTTGCTTCAGTGGAAAAAAAGAGAGAGAGAGAGAGAGCTTGAGAAAAAACTGTTTTCTTTTTGTAAGTAAGAATATTAATAATAAAATTTAATTGAAGTAATTGAATAAAACTCTCGGGTGTTTTGGAAAAGTTAAAATACTTTGTATATATATTTTTTATCTTTGATTGATAAACTGTGCCCCGAAACTTCATATATTGAAAAAAAACATTAACTATTTTCTAAGTTAAATAGAATTTTAATGTATTAGAATATCGGTGAATCATACAATATAAAGTAAATATTATCTTGCATTTGTCAAAATGAAAGCGTTTAAAAATTTCTTACAAAATAAAATCAATATACATAAAAAAAGGAATTATAAGAAAATAATTAAATAATTCTTTAATGAATAAGCACAAAATACTGTAAAAGGCTTGCAAATAAATGTATAAAAAATAAACAAAAGTATATCACGAACACATTTTATATTACAACATACATTTTATATATTAACAGACTTAACAATAAGCTAAACAAAACACCACATACATACATAAAATAGATCTATTTTAATATAAAGTACATAATAAATCATATTAAGAATATATGTTATTTAGGCGTAAGTTCAAAATGTGTTGAATAAAAAATAATTGTTGAATAATTGCTTGAATAACAAATGTTTCTTCATGAAAAATAAATATAGTCATAATGATTTCGGTTCATTTTTCAAAAATGTATAAATTTATTTATCTTGAGCTTATTGAAAATACAATGTTTGGCATACTAATTTTATTTTTCAAATTGTATATGAAATACAACTGTTTATAAATTGCATTATTTATATATATATATATTTAATGCATAATAGAATAAATAAACAAATTATTAAATTCAATATGCGAAGTATTGTATTTTGGAAAATTTTCGAAAAATTCAAGAAAAGTAAATTTATATATACATATATTTTATTGTACCTAAATTATTCTTAATATATTTATTTTTTATGCAAAAACATTTAATCATTCAAGCAGTTCTTTAATAAATATTTTTTATTAAACAGATTTTGAATTTATGCTTAAATAATTTTTATGGCATGGTAGTAGCAGGCTTTTGGATAGAATAAATCCTAAAGGGCTCTTTTGTGGGCAGCTTTTGGCTAAACTTAATTCTTACAAAACACAAATGGCATGGCTAGGGCACACTTATGGCTAGCTCTGATTGTTAATGGCCTTTAAAAGAATAATTGTGGCAAGTTTGAGGCTGTCTGATATTTTGATAAAAAGTTTATGGCACATTTGTGGGCCTCATCTTGTGTTCGCGTTCTGGCCGGCGTGACAGTTTTTTGACGGAGCCGTTACGGCAAAGGATGGCGGGCCGTCACCAAACACTTTGGGCCAACGTTAACGACACCTTTAATGGCCCACAAGTTATGTGTTTGTTGGGGTGTATGAAAGTTGATTCTCTGTTACAATTCCGTACTCTGTGGCAGGCAGAATCCTTATAATCCTGTATCATTTGTACACTCCATACAGAACTACACTGGTGGACAAAATTAAGAGATGGAAGGCATTTTCCCAAATATCTCGAGAAATACTGGATAAAAATAAATGAAAATTGGTATGGATATAACTTATAGTATGACAATAATATGTGCAAAGTAAAAATTAAAGTGGAATTCATTGGCAAGAGTTATTGCCAACAGTCCAATGTGGACTGAAATTCATGATGAAAGATGGCAATGAAAGTGAGGTTTGTATGGTGCGTGGTAGCCTCTAGTATGGTGTTTGGTCACCTCTGAGAGATAGACAGCGTGCACAAAGAGTATGCATGCTGTTAATAAGAGAGTTAAAAATTGCTTGTGGAAGACTCTCCCACTCTTCCACCAGAGCAGTTTTTAACTCCGGAATGGTTCTGGGTGGGGGATGACGTCTCGCAATAGCCCTTCCAAGAGCATCCCAAGCATGTTCAATGGGGTTAAGGTTAGGAGATTTGGCTGGCCAATCCATTCGATGAATATCCTCGCTTTCCAGATACTCCTCAACCAGGCGAGCCCTTTGTGGTCAGGCATTGTCGTCCACAAAAAATGAATTCAGGGCCAACAGCACCCCTGAATAGACGCACATAGGATTGTAGGATCTTCTGCCTGTACCTCTGGGCATTCACGGAACCAGTGTCAAACACAAGGAGCGGTGTCCGGGTATCTTGCATGATCCCTGCTTAAACCATCAGTCCTCCCCCAGCATAATGGTCCCTTTCCATGATATTACTGGTATGGTAGCGGGTCCCATGTTCTCTCCATATGAATATTTGGCGGGAATCAGGTTAAGGATTGAATCTAGACTCATAACATTAGCCCATTAGAGCTGTGTCCAGTGTTGGTGCTGCCTGCACCATTGTGCACGCCCTCTTTTGTGGGAGGGAGTGAGTGGGATGCAAATGGCGGGCTTCCTGGCATATAACCCTTTTTCACCAAGCCTCCTGGCAACAGTCTTCCTTAAAACTAATGTTCCTGTGGCAGCAGCAAGGTCCCTAGACAGTTTTGTCGCTGTAGACGTCCTCTGGCGCTTGGCTGAGGAGTATCTGGAAAGCGAGAATATTCATCGAATGGATTGGCCAGTCAAATCTCCTGACCTTAACCCCATTGAACATGCTTCTGATGCTCTTGGAAGGGCTAATGCGAGACGCCAACCTCCAACCAGAAACATTCCGGAGTTAAAACTGCTCTGGTGGAAGAGTGGGAGAGTCTTCCACAAGCAATCTTTAACTCTCTTATTAACAGCATGCATACTCGTTGTGCATGATGTCTATCAGGCAGCGGTGATCACACACCCTACTAGAGGCGACCATGCACCATACAAACCTCACTTTCATTGCCATCTTTCATCATGAATTTCAGTCCACATTGGACTGTTGGCAATAACTCTTGCCAATGAATGGCACTTTAATTTTTGCTTCGCAGATATTATTGTCACATTATAAGTTATATCCATACCAATTTTCATTTATTTTTATCCAGTATTTCTAGAGATATTTGAGAAAATGCCTTCCATCTCATAATTTTGTCCACCAGTGTATTTTAACAATATCGTACTAAACATAAACTTGAGAAAAATAAACAAACAAAATCTTCATTTAGCGCCGCTCCCCTCGCTTTTGTCTGTTGCCCGGGGTACATGACCCCTCTGTCTGACCTATTCACCCCACCCGCCTCCTTCACTCCGCCCTCTGCAAGCGAACGCATTCCAAAGAATCGAAATTAAAACACACCCTTACACTACAGAAACCATTTCTCTACCCATATTCATTGTTCGTTCGAATAAACTCATTTTCCTTTCGATTACAAAAAAACGCGAGAACTCTTTTTCACTTTCGTTGCAAAATATTCTATACCAGTCAGTTTGTTCCACAAAACTCTATTTAACTGCACAACAAATAGAAGTATTTTAAATTTTAACCGCAATCCGTGATTTTATAATTCTAAAGAGTAAAACGATCTTTTGTTTGAAACCGATTGCTTGAATAAAATAACTGGAACGATAGCAGAAACATCAACAAGATAGCCAAAAAAGAATAATAAGATACGCGTTTTTCCTAGTCAAAGAACTTAGAGGGAAAGAAAGGAAGGCTTTGGAAAACGTAACTAATTGAAACAGTGCAAACAACTCTGCGGCGAAACACGCTCAAAGGGTGAGATCCAATCGTAGGCTGGTTCATTGCATCCACTGATTCGCTGTAAGCGTTCGAAATATGATTCTTTTTAAGCACAATTTTAAGCTCTTTTTTTATAAATACAGAAAACAAATTTCGGAAATTTTTTTTATTATAATTTTAAAGTATACTTCTAAAAAACGATTGTTTCAAATCTTTCCTTTTTAATAAGTTGCTGGGATCGAGTTCTAAATTTAACAGAGACTTTCCATTAATCTGTCATTAAATAATGAACTATATAACAGTAACATTGTTATTTACCCTAATACGTTAAATAATGCTCATCTCTAGTTTACAAAGCTGAAGGACTATCTGAGATTAGTAAAGGGCGGTGTCGGATAAGAACGTGAAAATTTTGTTTGAAATATATCAGGGTTTGCATACTCCTTATATTTTGTAAGAACTCTGGCACCACTATTAATGATAAGAAAATTTATATTTAATTTTTAAGAAGCAGAATTCGCAACCACCGCCTCGATTTGCAATTTTTAGGGATGAGATTTCCGCTTTTTTGCATACCAGTATCACAGAGTAGTAACAGAGCCTCAACTCGGCTTGAAAAGAGCGCCCTCAGTGGATCACTTAAAAACTAAACCATCGCGTTCACGATTTTTATCCTCGTGATTTCTGTTTAACTGTAACCTTATTCTGCTTAGCGCTTCTTGCTGAATGCTGATTTGATTATCTTTGCACATGTGTTTATGCTATTTGATCTTAGATTTCCGCGCTTATATTGATTCGTAATTATTACTGTTATTATTCTTGAATTTTCAAGTTTAAATTATTAGATCGTTATGTTACGAAGAGACACATGCATTGTTTGCAAGACGAATACGTCAAAGTTATTTCATAATTCTTTCATAAATTTCAAAACAAGAAGCAGCAAGCCGTCGCTGTATTTTTTTTTCCTTATCATTTGTCGCCAAGGAAGCGATGTTTCGCCGAATTAGCATCTCTTATGTTATGATCGTAGTTTCAGAGTGGTCCGCTCGTGTCGCTACTGTCTATGCGTAATCCCATTTTAAACAAGCTGCCATTACAGTGTATGAAAGTTGATTCTCTGTTACAATTCCGTACTCTGTGGCAGTTCCGTACTCTGTGGCATGAAAGTTGATTCTCTGTTCCGTACACTGTGACCAGTATAATCTTAGAGAAAATGTTGGTCTGTTAATTTGCAAAAATGTTCCGATTAAATAATATAGCATTTTTTCGAAAATTTTACTGGTGTTCAAAAAAGCGGAAATCTCATTCCTGAATTTTAGCAGTATTTTTCTGCAGTGAAATACATTGAAAATACTGTAAACATTTAGTGGTACAGTTGTGCGAACCCTGTATATGTATGCCATTTTTTTAAATGTGCTTTTTGTTTTATGAGAAATTATTCGTTAGTGAGCAATACATTTTTCAAAGTGTCAAGCTATGTGTATTAATTGTCGGATTGAACGCCGAAAACCTATTAATAAGTTTTTATATCTGCACTCCGCCTTCACTGTTTTTGTATTTAAACTCCCCCCTCCCTGTTTTTGGTATTTAAATTCCGTCCATAGTCAATATGCCATGCGTATATTCATTCAACCAAGAAAACAAAATGCAGAAAATCTAGCTACACAAAGTAGGCACCGTCTTTGCCGTATGATTCGATCTAAAGATCGACGTAAAGTGCATTAATATTATTTTTTAAAAATATCATTTTTTTTAATATTACAAAAAGCCTATTTTTTAAAAAATCATTGCGTCATATTTCAGGAATTTAAAATATGCTTTAAGGATACTAAAAAATTATGATTCGGTAGTTTTTTTTTTTTTTTTTTTTGCAATTTTTATCAGTGAAAAATAGTGTGGAAAAAAAAAGGATGATATATACTGTTAAAAACATATCCAAACTTCATTTCGTAAACACAGTTTTTTTTTTTTTTTTTTTTTTTTTTTGAATTTGTACACATAATTACGTGTGTTAAGTATTTCTTATGGTTGATTGTGTCATACATGCTTATTTAGATTCAAGTTGTGCGATGTATATTACATATAAATATTTAGAAATACATAAAAGGATACTAACAAAAGGAATAAATTTCGGGCGGAGCTACACATTATTTCCATTTTGTTCCCAATGCCTTTGGCTAATTTCTGTTAATGTATTTTTATCAATAAGTTTGTAAACATTTATGCGAAAAAAATCACTTATGTTGTCGCTATTTGCTATTTATTTTTACATGTTTATTGTCAGCGTATTAAAAAAAAAAAAAAAAACAGTATATATATTTTTAAAATCACGAAAATTTAAAAACTAGGGAAATCTAGGAAATTTTACTTGATAGTGTTGGGAAAAATCTAAAATTCATCTGAGAACGCTGCGACGAACTAATTAAATCATCTAAATGGGCGCTGCGGCAGTAGTTCTTCGCAGAAATTAGCCAGCTCTTTAATGTCTGCAGTAACACATTAAATGCCATGTCAGTCATCGGTGACGGGACCGACATAGAACTGTCCGTTTTGGCCGCTTCAGTCGCCGGTGACTGACAGTGTAAAATATAAATAATACTAAAAAATACATATCTTGTTTTAAGTAATTACTGATAATTTATTTAAAATTTTCTAAAACTCTTGTATATTACAGGATTATATCTTTCAGTAATCGGAAAGTTAAGTCTCAATCACCAGTGACTGACTTGACACTCAAGTTGTTAATACACTTGAGGGTCATGCGCGTATCAAACATTTTGCATTCGTATTTGTAAAACATCGCCTCAGAAATTAATATTTTAAATTTCTGTTTTCTATGTTCTCTTCTTAGTTGTCGAAATATTTCTTAAATATGTATTTAATTTTATGTGAAATTTTAAAATCCTACTCATGGCTCTTCAGTTTTTAACATATAAAACTTTAAATTAAATGTAAATTTTTAAAAATGTTTTAACAACTAAAAGAAAAAAAGACAGAGAGAGAGAGAAATTTTTTAAGAAGTGTACAAAGAATCCTTCAACATAGTTTTTTCGTTAGTGGTACTTCTCCTGCTTTACATTCTTTTATTTAAAGTTTACTTATATATTATTATACACATTTTATTTTTTATACAACTTTTAATAATATTTAGCAAGACATAAAGTATTTTTAAATCTGTTCTTAATTTTTGACCTAATTAATATTTTATTATTTTTTAAGCCTTATCTCCGAAAGGTATGTGATACATTAATGGAGTTGTTATTTAGTAATGTGAAGTTAAAAACAGCAAACCATTATATTTACGTAGAGAAGTTTGATGAAGAATAATAAAATGAGATCATTTAATTGTTTCGAATTAATTTTCTCACACCACTATTTTTTAATAGTTTTGTATTACATAATGTATTTCGCTATTCGGTACAGTCTCCGGCTCTACGGGCGAATTTAAATAATGCGGATGAGCGCTGATCCAGCAGTTCTCCGCGAAATTCAGTTATATTCACTATCAGTAACACAAAATCTCAATTCCGATATGCAACAACGACACCGGAATTTTAATAAAGAAAATTTCATTTTATTGTATATATATGTATATATATATATATGTGTGAAAATCACTTTTTTCTTATTTACAAAAATATTTGTACGCAATTACCGGTGTCAATCATTTATTTCAATATCTTAGCAATTAAAATGCTCTGATCGTTAAAGGGTTAAGGGAGACCCGCAAGAAAAAACCCAAAATTTTTATTATTGATTTTAAAGTAATGAATTTTGGTGTACTATTTAAGAATCTTTTTCTAAGGAATAATGGCAAAAAAATTCACTTTTTATTAAAAAGTATATTTTTATGAGGATTTTTATGATTATTTTTTGTCGAAAAATACACTTTTTAAAATTACTACTCCTCATTCAATTTTCAATATTTTGGTATCACTAAAATTTCTTAAATAGTGTTATAGTATATGGAAAAGAACTAAGGAGAGATATTTTTAATTTTCTATTTTAATCGGCTAAAAAAAAAAAAAAAAAAAAAAATACGCATGGTAAATTTTCTTAAATTAGTTATAATTTTCATGTTTACCAATTTATGTAAAATTTTCAGAAATAGTTAAAAAAATTATCTCTCCTTACTTTTGTTGCAATTTTTTTTTTAAATTCTAAAAACATAAACACTTTGTTTCTAAATCATTTTACCACTGAGCCTTAGTACTTTGAACTTAGGCAAAATGTGAAAAAAGTCATTTTCAGGAAAACACATTTTAAATGGCCGCTAGTCCTTTAAACTCTATAGTGACTACAATTAAAAAAGCTCATTTGCTACCTGTTCCAAGTGTCCGCGAGTTCTGAAATTTTGCATGGATATTCGCAAATATGTATTTTATCGTTTTCTGATTTTTTTTTTTTTTTTTTTTTTTAACTTTGGATGATTTTTGGCCAAAAATGGGGTTCGGGTCTCCCTTAACAGCCACCGACGTGCTCGCGCGTCCGTCTGACACCTGTTCCTATGCCGATGACTCTCTAGAGCGTCGAAGCGTCAGGAGCACCAAATAAGGTGTTCATACTATAAAATATGAAAATAAAACACATGAAAACTATTTATAAAATGCATTGCAATTCCAAAATAAAACTCACACGCTTATTTAAATATTTTTACAGTAATGCTCTATTACGGAATTGCAGGTAATGCTTGATAATCTTATCGAGCCATTTCGACAAATTATATAAATCGTCAAACTACTCGTTAATTATACAAATTGGCATAATGTTTGTTTTAAATAACGAAATAACAAACAAATTATCAAAAGATTAATACAAATAAAACGTCAAATTAAAAATCAGTTTTCATAGTCAAACACATGAAACGTTTTTAATATCAAGTGCATATGACATTTACTAAAAGCCATTATTGGCATTTAATCCTGAAGTTTGGCGATAGTTTTTTGTTCGACATAATAATAATGTAGTAAAAGCAACATCCTTATAACTCCAAAAATGGTTAATCTCTTAACTAACAATTTACTGACTTGGATAAATTGCACCATTTCCAATTGAAATATATATTTGAATATTATCAGATCGATTTCATTCGTTATATAAAAATTTATATTTTTTATTGTCTTTTACAGCCACTATTAAAGTAAAAAATCGAAAATTCTGATGTACCTTTCAATATTTTACTAAATTAGAACCAATATTTCGAGTGTCCGAAAAAAAGACAGTCGAGGCTATTGATATTCAATAGGCTTATTTCCATTATTACATACTAAGTACACGTGAAGTTTTAAATCTCGCTCTGAATTTGTTCCGGAGATAGAGAGTTTACAGACAGACATGCTTATACACAGACAGGCGGACGGTAAAATGTTATTCCTAAAAATAAGTTTTTCGGAATCTCCAGTATCAGAAAATCCGTCGAAAAGTTTATCTCATATTATTACCTCATTTTGTCATACATTTTACGGTGTAAATTTAGAACCGCACTTGAATGGTAAAAACTATTTTTACTATGTTCAATACTAATTTTTTCTTCTCCTCTCTTTTCTTTTCTTTTTTATAAGAATTTGTTGCTTTAAGTTTTTAAATTTATTATTATTATTTGCAATTTTACTTATATTAGGAGCTACTTTAATACAGCTTTTTCCCTAGATTTCATGCATATCATTAGAACGTTTAAATTGTAATCGATAGAAAATACGCAACTTTTTTCCTTTTTAACTACACTAACAAAAAAATTTTTTCAGCAATTTAATTAGACATTTACAAAGTATTATAAGCAAATGTTTTCTCAAAACGTTTAAATAGTAATCAGGAACGTTTAAATTGTAATCGATAGAAAATACGCAACTTTTTTCCTTTTTAATTACACTAACAAAGAATTTTTTTCAGTAATTTAATTAGACATTTACAAAGTATTATAAGCAAATGTTTTCTCAAAACGTTTAAATAGTAATCAGGAACGTTTAAATTGTAATCGATAGAAAATACGCAACTTTTTTCCTTTTTAACTACACTAACAAAGAAATTTTTTCAGCAATTTAATTAGACATTTACAAAGTATTATAAGCAAATGTTTTCTCAAAACGTTTAAATAGTAATCAGGAACGTTTAAATTGTAATCGATAGAAAATACGCAACTTTTTTCCTTTTTAACTACACTAACAAAGAAATTTTTTCAGCAATTTAATTAGACATTTACAAAGTATTATAAGCAAATGTTTTCTCAAAACGTTTAAATAGTAATCAGGAACGTTTAAATTGTAATCGATAGAAAATACGCAACTTTTTTCCTTTTTAATTACACTAACAAAGAATTTTTTTCAGTAATTTAATTAGACATTTACAAAGCATTATAAGCAAATGCTTTCTCAAATCATCCTAATACACCTTTAATTAATATGAATTGGGATATATTTATTACACCCTTCCGGCACACTGTGCTCGGTCTGGGATACCTAATTTCAATTCCGAACTTGCAAACGGCACCAATAATATTTTAGTAAAATTTTATTTTTTTTTTTACAATAAAAGCTTAAATTAGGTGTTTCAAAATATCTAAAAAATTCATTTGTGTATTCCAGTGTCACTCGACAATTTCTCATTTTACTAACAGATTTTGCCCGTGACGGACAAGGTTGAAGCACAAATTTTAGTCCTTTTGTGTTAAAAATAAAATGTAAATTTTAATTAAATTTACTTTTTTTGTGGTAAAAGTAACATTTTATAAATAAAACAAAATAACAGTAAAAAAATGAATAAAATTACAGTAAATAAATAAAAATATATAATAAGTAAAATGTGATAAATAAAACATGGTGCAACTTTATTTGTTAGTTTCTGTGTCAAAACTAAACATCTTTGGATATTTCAATTTTAAGATTTTGTTTCCCCCCCCCCCCTTTTTTTCTTGTAATCAATATTATTTATTCACCTATTTATGTATATGTATACATATGTATATATTTAATCCCATTTTCCCCGCAAAAAATGACAATTTATTAGAAAAATCATTCAAAAATATAAAGTCTTATTAATTATTACTTAATAATATTATTATTCATAACAATGAAGAGGCACTGTATAGATGCATAAAAATATAAGATGCATATTATAAATAGTATAAGATGAAATAATTGTCCTGATGTAGATTTTGATTTCTTTTTTTAAGCAGAATCACAGCTTGCAATTAAAAAAAATGCATGATATTACTAATTAACTTTATTTAAAGAGAAAGAGAGACATTTTAAACTGTCAAATAAATAAATAAATAAATAAATAAATAACATATTTATTCGCAGAATCTTTATCCTTTTAATACATTATAGTAACCGAAATGAAAAAAAACAAAGAAAAAAAAAACATATATATTTGCATTTATATACCCTCTAATAACTATTAGATTGGTTACATAATAATTTTTAAACAACTAATTGATAAATTAGGTTACATAAGTAATATATGTATATATAAATTTTCATATTTACAATTGCATTCAATAAGAAAATCTATTTTTTTTCTTTTTTAGATTTAAAACAATGTAAAAAATATTTTATTTATCGTAATTGTATTATTAAGTTTTTTTTTTCTTTCTATTTCATTACAAGTACCAACTTTGGTTTGACTCGCACCATTTATCAATACTGTTTACCCAAACCAATGAATGTTTTCAGTTTTTCTAAGATAATAATAGCCAATGAAAAAAGATACTGTGTTATTAAACAAATAAAAAAATTTAAATCTGGTGTCAGGATATTTTTTATAGGTCGTATTGGTGGTATATGTGCATATGGGGGGGGGGGAGGTGTAAAGTAGTACTAGTGAATTTAAATAAAATGAGCACACAAAGTAATTATAATGTTTGTTATAAGATAGCAACTATTTATTTTATTTGAAGTATAAATATACATATACACTATCTACCAATAAGTATTTGAAAACTTTCAATTTTTGACATTTTGTCATATATTTAAAAATATACTTGTCGGATTCTTCTGAAACTTCAGGATTATGAAGATTATGTCTGACCTCATATTTGTCAACATTCATTTGATAAGCAGGGCAATTAGGGGGCCGACAAAAAATTAAAGAATAACAGAAATATTTGGGATCACACTGTACATGAAAATGCACGAAACGATTTATCGCTGCACAATACATATATGCGGATACTGCACAACATGTACACTGATTTTTGTAAGAATAGCATGTATATTCATGGAGAAAGAGTGATTTTTTTTAAAAAAATTCAAAAATTCTGGTATGTTTTTTGTTTATATTATGCAGGGTTTTTGACCAAATTTAACGCAAATTTCAGAAATATTGGCAAAATCTATTAGAAAAAAATATAGCGCAATTGGAATATAAATATATTAAATATTTTATGAAATATGAGTAGTTTTATGACATATTTTTATCTGCGCATGCGCGAACGATAAAAACGATTCTTTTACATCATTTAATAGCCAACTCTATGGAGTAACTTATAAAAAAATCCAATCAAATATCGTGAATATTCAAAAAGATATCATTATTATAAGTAAGCTGTTTTTACATTGCTCTCTAAAAACGGCTGAATGATAAAAGATTCTCCACAAATTGACATTTTTTATTAACTGACTTTTAGGAAAAAATTAGTATTTAATGTGTACAATATCTAATACAATATTTCTGTTAATAAGTATCTTGACATCTGTGATAGAAAAAAATAAAAGCTCTTTTCCTTTTCTATCACAGTTGTCAAGATACTTATTAGTAGCAATATTGTATTGATATTGTATTCATTAAATAGTACTAATTTTTTCCTAAAAGTCAGTTAATAAAAAAATGTCAATTTTTGGAGAATCCCTTATCATTCAGCCGTTTTAGAGAGCAATGTAAAAAAGCTTATTTATAATAATGATAACTTTTTGAAATTTCACAATGTTTGATTGCATTTTTTTATAAGTTATTCCATAGAGTTGGCTATTAAATGATATAAAAGAATCATTTTTATCGTTCGCGCATTCGCAGATAAAAATTATTTCATAAAACTACTCATATTCCATAAAATATTTAATATATTTATATTCCAATTGCGCTATATTTTTTCTAATAGATTTTGCCAATATTTCTGAAATTTGCTTTAAATTTGGTCAAAAACCCTACATGATATAAACAAATACATACCAGAATTTTTGATACATATATTTTTTTTAATTCACTCTTTCTCCAAGAATATACAATAGGGTGGGCCGAAAAAAACTTTTTTTCGATTTTCGATTATGGCGGGTGCGGAAAAGTGGCCACTGGTGGCACTCAGTTCATACAAAAAATTTGAGATTTTTGGACTATTCCTTACCCTGCCGCAAACGGCTTAAAACTTTGCAAAAATGTTCATTTTTGAACTTTTTTCGAAAAAAATTAAAAAATGTTAATTTAATTTATTTGGGTTGTATTTACTTGAAAAGGCATATTTAATGTACCAAATGTTTAAATAAGATCTGATCATGCATTATTTAATATCTATGTGTATTGTAACTTAGGCTATTTTTATAGCTTTTTCGCGTATAATAGGCAAAAGTTGTATTTGTTTGAATCGATCGTTAGTTTCTATATTATTTATGTCCCTTGGTCTTCTTTATATTTTTTCTATGTGTCAAATGTCATATATTTGAGGAAAAGACAGCTGTATACTGCAAAAACAAATCTGGAAGGTGAGAAAGTGGTGAAGCAGCACTCTAAGCGAGCGCAATGACTCGGCGTAATACTCAGGGAGTGAAGGAGGAAATAGTTGAGAGTCAAAATGAGATAAAGGATTCTTATTATTTATCCTTGCTCAATTACCTGTGACATTTGATCAGTATTAACGTGAAACCCTTTTGTAGTGATTATACAGTGTTTTTTGGGTCGTTTAATGTGCCATTATAGTGTTTTGTGCGTTTTATTATGACGAGCTTAGAAATGGCTAGTATAAAGGGCCATGACAATGCAAAGACACGCGATACCGTAAAAAGAAACTTTTTGGGGGCATCATGCATATTGAAAAAATTGCAATTGGCAACTTATGCTGATAATCATGCGCCACTACTACTGGTTGCTTCACCATGTAGAAGTTGTGACAGCAGGGGATTCGAATCTCGTCATCGATAAAAACAAAGTCAGAAGAAAGAAATAAAAACTTGAAAAGAAGATACAGGCAGAAGTTATTGAAAGAAGGAAAATTAAAAGCATATTTTTTGATGGTAGAAAGGAAAAAAGTATATTAAGAGGAAGAAAAATAACAAGCGGCACCGTCGAGAGAAAGCGAGGAACACATCATCGTGTTGTTTGAACCTGGTTAAGAATACTGATACCTCGTTTGATACCTCGTTCCGTTACCTTGATACCTCGTCAGTTCAGAAAAGTCTAACTTGTGGTGACTTGGAAGATTGTATAATGATTTTGCTATTTCTTTTCCGTGACCGGAACGCGGTGATGTGTTCTTCGAATTTCTCTCGACGGTGCCGCTTATTATTTTTCTTCCACTTAATATACTTTTTTCCTTTCTACCATCAAAAAATATGCTTTTAATTTTCCTTCTTTCAATAACTTCTGCCTGTATCTTCTTTCCAAGTTTTTATTTCTCTCTTCTGACTTTGTTTTTATCGATGACGAGATTCGAATCCTCTGCTGTCACAACTCCTACATGGTGAAGCAACCAGTAGTAGTGGTGCATGATTATCAGCATAAGTTGGCAATTGCAATTCTTTCAATATGCATGACGCCCCCTAAAAGTTTTTTTTTTCACGCTATTGCGTATCTTTGCATTGTCATGGCCCTTTATACTAACCATTTCTAAACTCGTTGTAATAAAACGCACAAAACAATATAATGGCACATTAAACGACCCAAAAAGCACTGTATAATCACTACAAAAAGGTTTCACATTAACACTGAACAAATGTCGCAGGTTACTGAGCAAGGATAAATAATAAGAATCCTTTATCGCATTTTAGCTCTCAGCTATTTCGTCCTTATAGTAAATAGATTACATTATTAAAAGAAATTTTTCGTTGTTAGCTGGTTGCCTGCAAAATAGTTATATATATATATATATATATATATATATATATATATATATATATTATAGCTTGTTTTTAAATAAAATTTATTACATATTTTTTTAATCGTCTACATCGTTAAGATATATAAACTACAGCTTTAAATTCCCTTTTGAGGCGATGAAATGCTATATATGCTTTTATTAGTTTGAAAAATGTGTGTACCATATCATTTTTATCAAGATATCAGAAAATAGAAAGCAAGTACGTTTTGTACGGTATACGCTGACGCTGATACGATTCGTTAAATCGTAGTTCAGGGTCCCAAATGGATGTTACATTGCTAGAATTGGAACCTACCAAATACTCTTTTATTAATTCTGAGATTTTATCTGGATTGTGTGATAATGGACAATTTTTAATTCAAGATATATGCTACTACATTTTTTTTTAAATTAATGGTAGATTTTTCAGTCTGTTTAATTCGAAGATATATAGTAGTGAAAGGTGCATAATTTGAGTTAAAACAAAAGAAAAATAAAGCTGACAACATTGGATGATATTTTGTATTGAAAAATATACTTTTATAATATTGAACCGTTTAATATTTGATGCGATAAAAATATTTTTTTTAAAAATAAATAAATACTAGACCAAAAACAGAATGGAAAAATTACCAGGGCATTGAAATATTGTAAAGGCATAGTTAATTTTTTGCGAATATATTATAAACTTACGTCAAATACCTAGCTGGGTACAGCGCTTTAGATCTCGCTTAAAAGAACAGTAATTTTTATTTGAAAAAACAGCTGACACTAGATAATGTATTGCATTATTTTATAGATAAATATAAAAATGTAATTTTTTTCTTTAACCACAAATTTTTTTTCAAGCAACTTACACAACAATTACATTTCGGATTATCATTCTTAGATGATATCATCCTCTATATAATAAAAGCCTAAGTCATGTGACTGCCAACACTTCCGGGCTTATCCACTTCACTCTTTATATGCTAAGCAGCCAAATTCATGTCAGCCAGCGCAGGTGATAAGTCGCCAATCTGTATTATCCTAGGTCTCCCCACTTCACATTTAATATGCATGATTGTCATTTTGGTGCTTTTATGCTAGCCGAGTGCAGGTTTGCCAAATTTTATGCCATATGTCAGTTTCATTTGAAACATAAAACTATAACTTATTTCATTTAAAATACATAACTTGTATTTATAACACAGATTAAAAAATATGTATATCAGATTTATTCATCTCATTTAAAATACAATACTAAATGTATTTTTCCAGCTTAGGTAATTGGCAAAAGAAAGTGAGTGCTTGGCGAGAAAAGAAATTTGACAAAATCTTTTCTCACAACCTTTTTATTTTTTCATATGCACAATCGCATACATAAATAATTAATAGTATTAATAATAACCTAAACCAAAATAATTTATAGCAACATAAAAGCATTGTTTTTAATTTACATTTAAAAAAAATTGTATATTTTGAGATAACACCCACTGAATTTAAATTGACATTCATAGTTTAATATCGCATTCCTAAAAAATAAAAAAGCCGTAAAAGATTCATTCAATCACGAAAGGGAAAAAAATAATCATGGAGGTTCGTAAAGCAAGTTTTTCAACAATAAATGGACAATATGAGATCATTGTTGATAAAATTGACGTGATAGTTTTATTATGTCTTAAGACATCATACAAGGTAAAATTGCGGCATTTTTTACAGTTTGAATTCACGTTTCTTTATTGTCATATTTATGAACTCAGAAACGAAATGAATGACAAAAAAAAAAAAAAAAGAAAAAAAAAGAAAAAAAAGAATGCTGTTTCATTATTAAATTGTGAAACAATGAATTCTGAAATGCTACCATGTTGCAAACAGTTCTTAATTTCTCTGGTCGGAATCTTCCGATTTGGATAATGATTGAAGAAGTAAATTAAATTAAGAGTAAAAATAACATGATGGAATGCGTAGAATACTTTTAATGGAGACCAATCTGGTCGCCATAGGCGGCTAGTAACAAATAAAAGTCATTCACAACCATAAATCTGTTCCTGATTGCGGTGGTTTACAATTACTTAGACAAAAGCATTTAACATGTTGGTAAATAGGGCGTATTGGTCGGTCACAAAGCTTTAAGCTACTACAAGCTTCGCACACTCCTTGGAATTTCCAAGGACACTCGCACCACTATTAAAAATAAAAAAAATTACATTTATATTTTAAACCACAACATTCGTAGTCCCCTCCTTTATTCACAGATTTTACAATATTTTTCGGCAGTGAAACACTTCGAAAATATTCTTAAAATTTAGTGGTAGAACTGTGCGAACCCTGATACTAACTCTAATTTCTCTTGATAAAAACTGTTCAAAAAACATTTAAATTGATTCTGATCATTTTTGTTACATTTCGACATCGAAGAATGCATTTTTTTTATATGCCAAATACAGTTGAGTCTCTCTATAACGAAACTCCATTCATCGAATTTCTCTATATAACGAATTTTTAGTAGGAACGGTTCCCCTTTCCCATGATTACATTAAAAACAGTCTCTATATAGGCTATTTCCATGAGTACTTGTAGTGTAAATCACAGGCTACGATTTTTGGCTACCAGTATTATAGAACGAAAAAAATGTGATTAATTTTATTGGCACATTCTCATTAATTGAATAAGACCAAGCAGACTTTTCGAAAATAACGGTGGCTAACAAGCATAGCAATTATTAAGTTGTGTGACTTACACTACAGAACCCATGGAATTAGCCTATAGCGAAATATCGATCTCCATATAACGAATTTTTTCATAAATTGGTCTTAATTTACTCAGTTTTAAAAGGCTTCGAAGTCATATGGAATCATTTTTCCATCACTTATATTTGATTTATCGTCAGTGCTGAGTTTTTTTTATATTACTTCTCTCCTTGTTATTTAAATCCAACGAATTCATCCCATCTCCCATATACCTTTCTACATCTTTCTCAAAACCGAGTCAATTGGATTGATGCACATGTAAGAGAGGAATCAATGAGAGGCACATAAGAGAGGCTTTCAAATGGAGGAAATTGTTAACTACAATTTTTCATCCCTTGCTACAATTTGAGCATTTTTTTAGAGCGTAACAATTTTAAAATCAAAACAACAAAAAATCACATATTTCTTCGTCTGAAATTAATTCAAATCTTCCTTATTTGATTTTCATTAAGTTTTCAAATAAATGTCTGTTCTCTTTTTTGAAACAGCTTAAATAATTAAGAAATAAAATGTTAGGTTAATATTTACTTTTAAACATTTCAAATTATTAATTCAAAAGATCAAAAATAATATTTGTTCAAATTTCACACATTAACAACAATTTTTAACATCATTCTCTATACATCGAATTTCTCTATATAACGAATTTTTTACTGGAACGGTGGATTTCTTTATATAGAGACTCGACTGTATATTCTTCCCTGTTGTTGCATGCGACACCAACAACAAATTTTGATATCGAAACAGCATCGCAGCTTTGAGATGCAGTCCATGTGTTCATTAAAATTTAAAATACAGTGATTCTGTAAGTATAAATTCATCTGTCGAAATTGAGTAGCTCCCCCCCAAATAACGCCTTTAAATGAATTTAAATAATTTTATGAGGTATTTTTGTAAATATTAATATGAAGTACCAAAAGAACACTTTCGGCATATATAAATAATATGCAGGCACATAAGAGGAATTTTTTTACGAGAAAATGGTAATTTTCGGACAACCGTAAGATATGGTTTTTAATTTTGCAATATTTTAATCGCTTTTCCACACATTTTTTGCAATCAGATAAGTTTGCAAAAATTCCGATTTATGCACCTTTGATGTCTATATAAACTCAATTAATGGCATGTAATCAGGTTCAGTAGTTCTAAGAAAATGTGGTTTTTAAAAAATCGAATAAACATTTTTATCTCATGGAACATTAATATTTGCAAGGTGGAACCCGTCAAAATTCGACGAAAGAAAAGAGTTCAGAAAGAAATGTTTCTTTGATTTATAATAAATCTACAAAATTAGTTATAGTAAAAAATGGATCTTATATTGGTCAGTCTAACACTCAAACAAATATTGTTTTAAGCTAAAATTAACAAAATAATATTTCTATGAAACTCAGTTGCCCAAATTATTAAAAGTAAACTTTAATTGGATATGTAATCAGTAAAATATAATAAAGTTCAGTTATTATGATGAAGTTATCAACTGGGGCTCTTGTGTTTTGTATAAATGCGAATGAAAATAAAAATTATTCCAAATTGACACGATCACAGACGATGTATTCGACATAATGTACACATTTTAATTTTTTTTTTTTTTTTTTTTTTTTTTTAAGATAAAATTAAGTGATTCTATTGCCACAATTAGAAAATTTGTACAAAAAACTATAAAAAATTAATATATAAAAAACAAATTGAGATACAGCTTTCAAACAAATTGAATTAAAAACTGTAGTATATCTTTCTCTATACGACGGTGTAAAAATTTAAAATGTGCGATATTTAACAATGTCAGTAGCAAAAATTGCAAAATCGAAAATTTCATTGGAAAGTGTTGCCATTCGATAAATGACGTATGCGTTACGCATAGATACGTTTGGCATTTATAATATAGATAATGTGATAATAGAGGAAATACATTGTCAGATAGATAAACAGAGCTACTGAGCTCGGAGCTAGGGAAAAAAATCAAGATATTTGATACAAAGGCATGTTTCCAATGCTTATCTATACTCATTGAGCACACGACGAGTTTTATGCACAATTTCTACTAACCGAGATTTCCTATATCCGAAGTACTAGCGATCCCAGTTAGCTCGGATAATCGAAGTTGCATCGTATTTGGTAACGCATGAATAAATTCATTTATAAAGTACTGTCAGTTTTTTTTTCTTTTCAATACACATAGCATAAATTATAATATTATTCTGTCTTGTTGTTGTTATATATATTGCATTATATATATTGCTTTTGTTGTTGTATATATTGTTATATATATTGCTTTTTTTTTTTTTTTTTTTTTTTTTTTTTTTAAGAGGCAAATTAGACAGGTAAATTTTGTGATTAAATAGGGAGTAAAATTTTATTCATAAAAAGTGGCTATAAAAAATAATTCTCGCTCGTCACGCACAAATGAGAAGCCATTGTAAAATGTATCTACAAACTAGAAAAAATTTAGTAAAATTAAGACTGTTGAAAAATAATAAAATTCCGTATACATTTCTTAGTAAAAAATACTAGATATTTAATAACTATAAAAATGACTTAATTTATTAAATTCATACCACTAAAATTTGTAAATATTTTCTTATAAGTAGTCTTATAACGTGTTCTTTCCCGTTAAATGGACAATACTTTCAAATCCTACCAAATCGTGACTTGCTTTTGCTGTCATGTCTTTGAAAGAAAGAAAAAAATGATCTAAACGTTCCATATGAACAGAACGAGGTTCTACAGCTCATATTCAAAATATTAGAATAATTGAGAAAAAGTAATAAGAAAAAATTATTTGTCATTTATTTATTTTTTATACTAAGTAAATGCAATTAAATTTCTTATAAATTAAATCTGGAATGTTTAGATAAGATTTTAACATTTATAAAATATAGAATACAGCACAATAAATTAGGTATACAGCTTCCTTAAACACACCAGAATATTAGAATAAAATTTAGATTGGTTCAAAATATTAGAATATTTTATTTTACGCAACAATATTACCTTATGAATATGAAGTAAATGGTAGTTAATATTTTGTAGCATCCCCTTTAGCTTTCATAACAGCGTACAATCGATCTTGCATACTATATACAAGGTGTTTACAAACATTTCTATCAATATTAGCCCAAATAGACTTTATACGTGCCACTAACTCAGTTTTACTTGAAGGAGGATTTTCTTGAAGTTTTTTCTTCATTATACACCATAAGTTTTCGATGGGATTAAGATCTGGTGAATTTGGTGGCCAAGGAAGTACCTTAATGCTGCGTTGGCGGAACCAATTCTTAGTTGACACCGAGGTATGCGGGGACGCTAAATCTTGTTGAAAGATGAAATCATCTTCAAATAAATCTTCTGATGATGGAATCATGTAATATTCTAAAATTTCTTGATATATCAGAGAGTTAACCTTTTCGTAGACGATGCATAACTTTCCAGGTCCTTCTGCACTCATACAACCCCAAACCATGACACTAGCAGCAAATTTTACGGAACGTTTAAGGCATTCTTTATCAAATGCTTCTTGCTTCATTCTCCAAACTCGAATAACTTGATTACTATATGAAACACAAAACATACTTTCATCACTAAATAATATATTTTTCCAATCTTCATTGCTCCATAAACGTCTTGATTTACACCAATTCAATCTTATACGCTTTTGTCTTGCAGTCATGAGAGGTTTTGTTTTCGGTACACGAGATTCAAATTTAAATTTATGGAGACGTCTTAATGTTGTCGATGTAGAAACTTCAAATCCTTCTTTTTTCCATTTTCGGTGCAAGAATCGCACACTTTTAAAACGGTTTTTCTTAACTATACGCTTCAGTTTCCTGTCATCTCTAGCAGATGTTTTTGGTTTTCGGCCACCATTTCGGCGATTATTTTGAAATCTTCCAATTTTTGAATATTGTGTTAGTATTTTACTAACGCTCGATTGCGAACAATGTAAATAATTCGCTATAAAACATTGATTTTTACCGTGCCGATACAAATCAACCATACGAAGTTTAGTAGATTCAGGAATATCACTCACACGGCCCATTTTAAGACGAAAAAGAAACAAACTGCAAAAAAGAATACTGATTTTAAATAAAATAGTCTCAATTTAATCAATGATGCCAACCGTTAAGAATTGGTAATAATTAAAGGAGAATTAATGTGAAATATTCTAATATTTTGAATTACTTGAATAAATATTCTAATATTTTGACTTTTCAAAATAATTTTTTTTGCAATTAATCTTTTCAAAAATGATATTAAATTTAAGATAACAAGTAAGTTTAATCAACAATAAGTTCTTAATAAAAATATCGTTTGCATATTTTCATTAAAAGACATTAAATTACCAAACGATATTTTCAATTTCTAAAAAAAAGGTAATTATTCTAATATTTTGAATATGAGCTGTATTATTATTATTGCATTATAATTGCATTTTTGCTAGGTTTGTGCTATTATGATGTCATACGTGCACTTTTCTATTGATGTTGTTTAAGAATGAGTTATAATACTTGAATGCTTTAATGGTTGCAAATGACATCATTTAATTTTTTTAAAAGCATGTATTTTAATTCTTAAAACTGGAACAGATTTCGCAGAGGTGCGGCATTTTCACTGCCAGATGCTTTGAAATACTTCAGTTTTGAAAATAACGTAATCGAAATCACACATTGATAAAATGCAATGTTTTACAAAATTTTAGTGTCTTTATAGAAAAACAGTAACATACGGTGTGCATGTGATCGGAAGTCTTTATTAAAAAAAATAGCAATTTTTGTTACAGAACTTGATGATTCTCGATTGGATTTATGCCCAAGTTAAACAAGCAAATGAAGAAGATATTGGCAATAATCCGAGTACAAGATTTTAAAATTCGCCATTTTATCTTATGTGACATCCAGAAATATCAACAATCGTATTTATCGCATGCAGATTATTTCAAAAAATTTCACTTACGCTTAAAAGAATACAAATAGTTTAGTATCTGCTTCTAGATAATGACAATCAACATTTCAAATTTTGAATTAAAATAATTTTAAAACGATCAAATTAAAATACCATTTAAAAAAAGGCTGAATACGCATATGCAAACTGTGAAATGATGAAAATAATTTCCGGTTTAGATTTCACTGGGGAAAAGTCTATGACTGAGTCAAAGTGGAAGAAATTTTGATGTTTTTTCTTTTGGAATATCAAGCCTTAATTAAAATCTGTTTCATAATAAATTATCTTTATTATATATTGCTGTTTACATATACGATTAAAGTGAGTTTTATAGCATTTTGTTTAGGTTAAATATTAATTGTTTAAGAGTTAGACTTAGAAATATAAAGTGCATTTTTCATTGTAAATTATTTTGTAAATTTATTATAAATAAATGAATCAGTTCCTATTTAAACATTTTCTTTCGTAGAAATTCGTCGAGTTCCACCTTATATACATAATAGCTGTAATATGAACGATCATCTGGGAAGATAAAGGACATCTAAAGTGTACGTCATCGGAAAATTTGGCATTAGATGTACACTCTTTGTGCTTGCGCAAATATAATGTTAACATTTTAGGGGTCAGGGGGAAGTTGGCAAATGATAGTGTTTGTCTTTTGGTATCGATATCATTTTTGATCTAATCAGAATTTTCTCTTTTTATTTGTAATATTTTGTACAAAATAGTATGCAATCTATTTTCATGAAAATACTGTTATTTTAAAATCACTAAATTATTATAAAATTATTTAATTCTAAAATCTGCAATACTCCAATGTTTGGCATTCTGATTCTTACATAGATATATAATCACGGTTTGCGAAATCATAAGTGAAGTATATCTGAAACGAAGCTTGTGTTTATTAATAAATTAAAGAGAAAAGGTAGGAATGTTGCCTACTTGTTTTGTTCTTAAAAATCTCTAACCGCCCCCACTTCTCCTCCGTTCTTAACAACTGAACCAAGACTTTATTATTGTTGAATTTATTATGTAACAAAAAGCTATTACAAAATACTTTAAATAGTAACTATTTCTTTTAAATGTTATTTGATATACATCTATATTATAAAGGTCAAACGTATCTGTGCGTAACGCATACGTCATTTTGCGAATGGCAACACTTTCAAATTTTAAATGAAATTTCGGTATTGCAATTTTTGCTACTACATTTTTAAAAATTTCTGAGCATTGCACATTTTTAAATTTTACCTATCGGATAGAGAAAAAAATGTACTTTTAAATGCAATTTATTTAAAAATCATACCTTAATTTACTTTTGAAATTTTAATTTTTTGTAGTTTTAATATCACTTTTCTAATCGTGGCAACAGGAGTACACTATTTCTTTTTAAAGCAAAGGGGAAAAAATATTACTGCAACTTTATGTCGCCATTTTCTCACTAAATGGGAAAAAATCGAAATTTAAATATGTTATCTTTTAAAAACCGGTGAATTTTGATTTCATTTACAAAATTTGACCTACGCGTAAATGTAAAAGAATATCAATAGCTTAATATCTGTTTCAGAAAATAGCATTGAGACTTCAAGTTTTGAATCAAAATGATCATTTTTAATTACCAAATTTTCTTGAAAAGATGAATACAGATATGAATTGTGCATTAGTAAATTTTGATATGGGGAAAATGATGCCGGGTTTAGATTTCACGGGGAAAAAATTCTATGATTGGATCAAAGTTGAATAAATTTTGCTTTCTTTCATTTTAGAATACTGGCATAAGAACCTTAATTGTTAACTGTATCATAATAACAGATATTTCTTATTTTTTACTGCTTACATGTACAATTAAAGTTTAATTTTAACATTTTCTACAACTAAATGTTATAGAAATATAGTTTTGTATTTTTTTATATATTACGTTAAATATGATTTGTTTAAAAGTTAGATATACCAATATAAGGTGCATTTTTTGCTATTACTAATTTAGAAGGTTTATTATAAATCGATGCAACAGTTCCTTTTTAAACATTTTCTTTCGTCAAAATTTGACGGGTTCTGCCTTGTTTTTTTCAGATCCAAAATGATATTTTGTTGACTTATCTTCATTTGAATAATAAAAGTATGACAAAAAAATAAATGTAACCAGTTTTGTATATTACTTGTAATAAAAGAAATAATTCTAGAAAAAAAATAACACATTCATAACGATATCATTGTCAGGTTCTGAGACTGCACCTGCTACAGATTGGAATTTCCGTTATTTCTCTATCTTAATCTTTTGTGTATTGTACTGGCTGTATACTGGAATTTTCAAGGTGACATTCTTTTTTTGTTGAAGGGAGAATTAACAGGTAATCCTGTACAGGTGGTGAATGAGAAAGAGGAGATTGCTGAGAGGCGTGTTCATCCGTCAGGGATGTATGTGGATGATGAGCAAACAAGGAACATGTCATGGATCAAGAAAGTAATGTGGGATGTGTCCAATGAAGAAGCTCCACAGGGGGGTGTACATTGGGGAAAGCAGTGATTTGAGAAGAGCAAGTCTTGTCTCAGATTGGAGCAATTCGTACCTGGGGTTCGTACCTGGAAGTGTGTAGGACAGAGGTCCTTGTAGAGAGTGCTCTGTGTTGGAGAGATTGGCAGTTCGTATCTGGAGAGCAAGGGACACAGACGTTCTGGTGTTGTGCTCTGGGCCGGATAGCATAGGCCGAGTATACATGTGTTGGGAGATTCGAAGTTGATCTCCGATAAAATGAATCTAACGTGCATTGAGTGTGAGGGAGAAGGTGTAAGTTGAACAGTAAACAGCCAACCGTTTACTGTATTTAATTTAACGTTGAACCGGATCACCTATATCCGAGTTGTAATTGTATATAATTGTAAATAGTGTATTTCTTGTGTACTTATAGTATAAATAAACTGTTAATTCAGTTAATTGACAGCGTCAGTGTTCATTTACACAATCCTCACAGTGGGTGACCGATATCACCTAATAATATCGGTGGTGGCAGCTATAACTACCACGGACTTTCTTCAAAGTTGTGCGGGCTGAGAGGAACGTCCGACAATCACTATCGGAGAGGAGAATTCAAGGGATAAGAACGAATGATATCGGAAGGGTGGAGAGGATTAAAAATTACCAAAAAGTTTTTAACGTTGTATTTGAACAGCCCCTTAGCAGTATCGATAAAGGAGAATTTTTTTACGATTTCTGTTCATAATGATATAAGATCTCACTTATTCGACGTGTGTTTGTGTTTCTTGAACAATTTATAAGTATTGCATGAGCATGAAGCCATCGTGTTTATTTTTGCTTGAGTTTTCATTTTATTTTTATTAGAAAACTTTGTAACTTAATCTTTATATTTCAGTCAATTAATAGATGAACCATATACAAACTTATAATTGTGCAATATGACAAATTTTCTCAGACTGAAACGTAAAGTCTTAGTGATGACTAAATGACTAAATGAATAAATAAATAGTAATAATAAAATCAGAATGAATACTAATATCGTAATGTAGCCAAATTAAAATTCCCCTTAAATATATACTCAGCTGATCAAATTAATATTATTACAAGGCAGTGTGTAGACAAACAAACTACGTTATTAAGATCATTTGTAAAGGCATATGTAAGTTTATTTATAAAGTATTGACGATTTTTTTTCGTTTCAATTAGCATAGTATAATTTATAAAATTATGCAGTTTTATTGTTATACTTGTTGTATTAACGAAAACTTATCATCGAAACAAGATCTACGATATTTAGATTTTAGTATTATTTTTGTGGTAAGTCAAATAAATATCTTAAGGTGCAACGAATCCAACAGTAAGTTTGGTTTAGTTGTGTATTTGGTTTATTGGTTTATTTTGTGTCGACCGATTATCTACTCGAGGGATATAGGCCCAGGGGGGGAGTGCCTTTGTGGGGGTTTTCTAAAAGAACCTAACCAGTATTTACGCAAGGTTAGAAAAAAACTCCGAACAGTTAGGCCGATAGCCGCGACTGCGTTCGAACCCAGCACCTGCCGTCTACCAGTTGAGAGGTCAGAACCTCTCGGCCACTGGTGCGACCGGTTGTGTTTTTGACGGTCAATTATCACAACGAGGGATATAGGCACTAAGGGCGAGATGCCTTCCGTGAGGGCTCTTTCTAAAGTAACCTAACCCGATTTTACGCAAGGAAAATCCAAGGTTCGAAGAAAACCACTGAAAGCTCCGAACGTTTAGGTCGACAGTGGCGATTGCGATCGAAACCAGCACATACCGTCTACCAGTTTTGAGGGCTGAACCTCGCGGCCATTGATGGGCAATCCGACTGTATGATGATTTAAAATTCTTAATTTTTCGTTTATTTCTTTCTAATTTGCATTAAATATCTGAAGAAATATCTGAACTTCACTTTAATAATAAGAGTATTTTCGAATGCTTTTTTATATTCTAACTCTTTTTCTTCTGGATGAATAATTTCTGTAAAAAATATGTAAATTTATCTGAAAATATGAAATCATTTTCATGGTGTTAACCCTTTTCGGCACACTCTGCCCTGTCTGGGATACTAAATTTTAAATTACGAACGGCATTAGTAATATTTTTGTAAAATTTTGCTTTTAAAATAAAAGCTTAAATTAAGGGTTTTCAAAATATCTAAAAAATCCGTTTGTGAATTCCGGTGTCAGTCGATAATTTCTCATTTTACTAACAGATTCTGCCCGTGCCGAAAAGGGTTTAAGGCAACAAACCAGTATTGCCAGATGGGATACTTTTTTTTAATTCAGATTCTTGACTGGCACCACATTTTACAAATGATAAAATATGCCTTATTCAATGTCATGATAATTAAGGCAAAAAACAAAAGGTAATTTACAGTTTCAAAAAAGTGGTGCCAATCGAGAAACCTCAATTTTAAAAAAGTAGCCCACTGGCAACACTGCAACAAACCGCATTTCAAAGTACAACCATATAATATGAAATGTACATTGTATTATTGATACTGCTGCTAATTTTTACTGTTGAAGTGACTTCACCGAAAATTTTGATATCACACCAGACGTCGTATGACAGAACATTGTTTGATAATAAATGTTTTGGAGGAAAGAAAGAGGTGGTGGTTGGAATATGATCGCATTAGGATTTATCTCCTGCAAATGAAAAATATATATATACACAAAAGCTTAAGGGGGTCCGGGGTGCAAAAATCGTCAAATCTGTTAAAAAAAATTATTGGACTAAAAGTATTTTTGTTAGTGTCTGGTTAAAATGACATTTAAATCATGTTTCTATCTTAATTAAAACAGGATTTTTTTTTTTTAAGTTTTGGTTAGTTTTTTAAAATTTGGCTACCAAGCAATGGTTGTCACAGAAATCACTTCATGAAAAAATGCGTTTTACCTCATGATGGGTTTTTTCGACATTTCTCCTGTTTAAAGTTTTATAAGTTAAGAACCGTTAGAGATAAATAAGTCAAACTTGGTAAGCCTTTTTTAATTGTTTTAATTATATTTTGATTCAAGAAGATTGAAAAAAAATTAACTTTTGAAAATGTGATTTTCTTAAAGGGTTACATCATTTATTTTTAAATTTTTAATTTTTATATAAACTAATATTTTTTAAATGCTGTATCAAGATTAAAGCTTATAGATTTTTGTTTATTTAAACGAAAAAAAAGTGAAATTATACAAATAATATTTCGAGTTATAACGATGATAAACTACTTCACCTTTTTAATAAATTTTAAAATTTAAGTTTTTAAAAAAGTTTTTCATAATGCGATTTTGTTTACAAATGAATTGGTTAACCATTAGAAAAAAATTCACATTTTAAACTCAATAAATAGAAATTATTTTAACACTAGAACCGCCATTAAGGGTCAAAATGACCCCTGACAGAATGATAGTAGTGAATTCGAACCAGAATTTTCTTCATGAGATGCGTAAAATATATGCAGCACGAAAATAGACTAATTTAAAAAGTTAAATAGTTTAAAAATAAAATTCTGGTACGAAACACTTTTTATAAAACTTTAATAAAATACCCGGCTGTTTTAGTGTTAAAATGTGTCCCTGATGCTTTTTCATAAAGACTCATTTTCAGCATCTTATCGCCAGAGTGATGGTTGGCGGGGAAATGAAATCAACGCTACGCACCCTTTCTGGTTTATGATGTCATACGCATAGCGAACAGCAAGCCCTGCTAATAACAATAGGATAATGCTTTTGTTCATTTTTGCTCCTATAAATGTTATGAAGCATAGAATACAGTATGAGAAAATGGTATTTCTCGGTGGTTTACAAAAACATTGCTCAAAATAAAGAATTTCTTCAGATTTATATGCTTTTAATTTCACAATCCATATTACTGAAACATAAACTAATTTTTTCAGTTCAATAATATTCTTTTATTCAAAGCTACCACAGGCGACTTTTTTTGTATTCCATTCACTCCAGTATTTTTCTAATATAAATTTTAATTTTTTTATTTTTCTTGCACATGTTGCCCAAATATCTTTTAAGGATTTCTATTTAAAGAAAGCCGCGATGCCAGTTAGATTTAAAAAACAGTCGCCTGTGGCAGCCCTGTTTATTTCTTTAATTCGATATGTTCGAAGATAACTCATTTTTAAGAAAAATAAAGACAGAAGTAAAGATTTTCTTATGCTAAATATTATTCTATTGATCATGATTTTATGACACAACTGAACATAGTTTATTTTGGGTTGTGTGTAATTGTTAACTTATATTTTTATTAGAATTACTGCTAAAATATTGTTATTTTTTAATTATTAAGAGGCATAATTGTGAAACATCCTGAGATCATCAATGAAACATATTTTCACTGAAATATTTTTTTAAATTTAATTGCGAATAGAAGTTAATATCAAATTGAAACTAAAATGAATTTGATTATAAATAGTAGACTGAATAGTTGATTTTTTGTCACGTTGCACACAATCTAAAATGTGCAACTCTCCTTAAAAAATAAATAAAATAAATAAAAAATACTAAATATGTATATATAAAGATGTTACTATTTATTAATACTGTTTGTTAAGATGAAGTGGTAGGCAATAAAATAATGATCATTTGTCTGAGGTAATCCCCCATTCCGATTTTTTAACCTCACTCCATCCCATTTTACAATACACTATTTTTTGACCATTTAAAATTATTTGTTGCCTTGCAGAAAAAATTGTTTAAATTATGTCTGAAATATTCACTATCCCTTCGCTTATCCATAACAGTGCATATAACTATTAAACAAAAACATAATTTGCAGAACAAATTAAAAAAACCAAGATTTATTTCCTACACTCTTTAAGCCCGAGAAGGGACAGATATTAAGATAATTGATTTATTCATTTCGACATTTAATATTAAATTTTGGTAACAAATAAGTTAAACCAAGTGAACATGAAAAAATAAAAATGCAATTCAAACAATATGATACTTAACCACCCTAAATCTTAGATTCCGTTCAAATGAAATCGAAATAAATCTCCGACTTTTTCTGAACATTTGCTTTTTTGATTGCCTATTCATTTTGTTTACACTTACCGTAAACATAATACAAAATCTGCAATACAAATTTGCAAGTTGAGTTTGGAAAAAAAGTCTTAGATTTATTTCGATTTCATTTGAACGGAATCTAAGATTTAGGGTGGTTAAGTATCATATTGTTTGAATTGCATTTTTATTTTTTCATGTTCACTTGGTTTAACTTATTTGTTACCAAAATTTAATATTAAATGTCGAAATGAATAAATCAATTATCTTAATATCTGTCCCTTCTCGGGCTTAAAGAGTGTAGGAAATAAATCTTGGTTTTTTTAATTTGTTCTGCAAATTATGTTTTTGTTTAATATCTCAAGTTTTTTAATAACTATTGCATTCAGGTGAACTCATTTCAAAATGAACTGAGGGTATCATCTTCAGGACTTCTTTATGCGGTATCGTGTCACAATTACTGATGTAATTCACCCAGGGCCATAGCTAGAAGTGAACTATGGGGATGGAGGGCTGGGTGAGCTCAAGAGAATGCCTAAGGGGCATTCAGCGGCATACACTGTGCATGCAACACGTTGGCATGATTGGAACAATATGGCGATTATGTGTCTCACATGCTAACCCGGCTATCATTGTATACTTATTAATAAATTATTTTCTTGAACTTTCTTTTTTAAAATGGGTACTTCTAGGTTATGCCGTCGACCAAAAAATTATCGCCAAACTATAAGATTAAATGCCAATAATGGATGATCGTGAATGTCACATTCAATGACATTAATGCGATTCACGTGTTTAAAATGTCATTAAGTGATTTTTATTTCGACTTTTTATTAATATTTTTATTAATATTCTACTAATTATTTATTTTTTCGTTATTTAAAATAAAAATTATGTCAACATGTATAATTTGACTATTATAGTTTGGCGATTTGTATAATTTGGCGAAATTGGTCGACGGGATAACCTAGAAGTACCTTAAAATGATATAAATTGTTTTGTTCTATTGAAAACGAGATTTTCACCATCAATTTTCCTCAAAAATTGCGCCAACGTGATAAGTATTAGACATCTGTGCCAAAGGACAGAGCGTTAAGAATATTTCAAATGAGTTTACATGTTATAATTTCATACAAATAATGCATCAAAAGAGTTTTATAAAAATATTAACTTGAAATATAAAAAAAACAGCTACTTTTCAACAGAAACTCTTTGTGATGTTTTAAAAATTAAATCGTGTAAGTTTCTTATCATTTTAACAATCATAGGAATAATAAATTTAATACAAATTAATTCAAAATTGTTATGTATTTACCAAGACGTTAGAGATCGTGAAAAAAGGACTACAACTTTCACTCCCATGCCTTACTCCCATGATGCTTTTTATTATTCTTCTATTCTATGTTCTTGAGATGTGTGTATTTTTTGTGCGTGAAGTTATGTGATGTATCGTAATAAATGTATGTTAATTATTATTGGAGTATTATAATTCGGCGGACCCGAACACAAACATGAAACTGGCGACGAGCAATAAAACTGTGATAATTTATTTTCTTTTGGTTCCTTTCAACGTTTCCTGAACTGGTAATTACTCTTGGTACTTTCTTTTGATTTCTTCAAAATGTCGTTTGGCAAGCTCGAGGAATTTATAGTAGGGAAAACGAACTGGATTGAATATAAAGAACGTTTAGATTTCTTTTTCACCGCTAACAGTATAACGGAACCAGAAAAAAAACGGGCAATTTTTCTTAGTGTTTCGGGTCCAGCACTATATTCAGTTATACGCTCTTTGTTCACTCCTAATAGCCCAAATGCAGTGACTTTTGCCGACTTGCTGGTAAAATTAGATGAACATTTCTCACCTAAGCCTTCTGAAATCCTATGCAGATTTAAATTTAACAAAAGAGACCAGCAGAAAAATGAAACTATTTCTGAATTTATGGCCGAATTGAGAAGACTTTCGGAAAATTGCAACTTTGGAACGCAACTGGATTCTATGCTTCGTGACAGATTAGTGTGTGGTGTTCGTGACGAAGAAATTCAACGAAAACTTCTTTCGGATCCTAGACTTACTTTGACTTCGGCTTTAGATTTAGCTCTGGCAGGAGAAGCTGCTTTGAAACAATCTACAGAAATTCGAGGTACGCTACTTAGTACCGTAAATTACGTCAAACCGAAAGTGTCGGGTAAAAAAGTTCAGGAGTGTAAAGGTAAGCAAAATAAGAAAAATCCCTGTTACCGATGTGGCGATCATCATCCGTATGGTTAATGTAAGTTTATTAAAGCGACGTGCAATTACTGTCGTCGTGTTGGCCACATCGCGAAAGTTTGTAATGCTAAAAAAAATAATAAACAGGGAACCAAAACGTCTAAGGTGCAAAAATTCGATTCAGGTAAGTCAGATATTATTGATGATGAATATAATTGCATTAATAATTTAAATTCTGTAAGTGCTGTTACTGATTACCCCCCTTATGATATATTTGTTAAATTAAATGGAATTCCACATAAAATGGAAATTGATTCTGGGTCATTGCATTCTATTATAAGTTATGATACTTATGTTAAATTATGGCCAGTTAATCGTCCATATTTACTTTCTGTTTCGGATCAATCTCTTAAAACGTGGAGTTCTGAAAAATTAAATCTTGTTGGATATTTTGATGTTAATGTTACTTATAAGTCTAGTAATGTTAATTTACCTCTTTTAGTCGTTGAGGGGAAAGGTAAATCGTTAATTGGCAGGAGTTGGTTTAATGCCTTGAATTTAAATTTAATTTCTAATGAAAATGTTAATAAAATTTCTATATCTTCTTTAGATTCTATATTACACGAATACCGTAATGTTTTTAATGAATCGCTGGGGAAATTTAAGGGTCCTCCGGTATCAATTAAAATTGATGAAAAGTGTTCACCAAAATTTCTAAAAGCTAGAAATGTGCCTTTTGCCCTTCGAAATAAAGTAACTAGCGAAATAGATGAAATGGTTAAAAAGGGAATTTTAGAACCTGTTTCATATTCTGATTGGGCGACGCCCGTAGTTCCGGTTCTAAAGAAAAATGGTCGTATTAGACTGTGTGGCGATTACCGTAGCACGGTAAATCAGGCAGTAAAACCGTTTACTTATCCTCTTCCCACGGTAAATGAAGTTCTGGCTACTATGACCGGTGGTACAGTTTTTTCAAAATTGGATCTTTCTGAAGCATATTTGCAACTTCCGGTTGATGATCAAACTTCCAGAATACTAACATTAAATACCCATAAGGGACTTTTCAAAGTTAATAGGCTTCCATTTGGTGTTTCTGTCGCTGTGGCGATTTTCCAAAAAAGAATGGAAGAAGTACTAGCAGGTATTGATGGCGTACTGCCATACCTAGATGACATTTTTATTCAAGGAAAAAATATCGAAGACCATAATTTAAAGGTAAAGCAAGTTCTAGAACGCTTGCAAGATTCTGGAATTCATCTTAAACGTGAAAAGTGTAAATTCGCATTTCCCGAAATTGAATTATTGGGATTTCGTGTAAATCGGAAGGGTATTCAACCGAGTTTTGATAAAGTAAAGGCTATTCATGAGGCACCAACTCCAAAAGATAAAACTGAATTGCAAGCCTTTTTAGGAATGTTAAATTTTTATGGCTGTTTTCTAAAAAACAGATCGGATTGCTTAGAACCATTGCACGAGTTACTCCAAAATGACAGAGTTTGGCGTTGGACGCCTAAACATGATAAGGCTTATAAAGCAGCAAAAGAGTTATTAAAAAAAGATGTCGTGTTAACACAATTTGATGAAACACTTCCGGTAACTGTAACTTGCGATGCTTCCTCTAAGGGAGTGGGGGCCGTCTTAAGTCATGTTTTACCTAATGGTAAAGAATCCCCTATTGCTTACCATTCTCGTACTTTGTCAAAACCAGAAAGGAATTACAGTCAGACAGATAGGGAAGCTCTTGCCATAATTTCTGCTGTCAAAAAATTTAATCAGTATCTTCAGGGGCGTAGATTCAAAATTATAACTGACCATAAACCACTTTTAGGGCTTTTCAATCCAAATAAACCGGTGTCACAAATGGTTTCACCCCGGGTACTTAGATGGAGTTTAATTTTAGCTGCATATGACTATGAAATAGAATATAGGAAAGGTAAAGAAATAGCTAATGCCGATGCTCTAAGCCGATTACCTCTACATACTCCTGAACTTGATATTCCTGCCCCGACTGAAGTTCTATTGCTAGAGTCATGTCCTGTAAAGCAGTTAGATGCAAAGTTGTTATCTTCGGCTACTAAAAAAAATCCGATACTATCCAGAATTTCCTTGATGGTTTTAAATGGTTGGCCTGCCAAAATGACCGATATAAAATTCAAACCCTTCTTTAATCGTCGTAATGAACTAAGTGTTCATCAAGGTTGTGTCTTATGGGGTAGTAGAGTTGTCGTACCTACTGCACTCCAGAATCAAGTTCTCGTGCTCCTTCATAATGGACATCCTGGTATAGTCAGAATGAAAGGTCTGGCGCGTAGTTACGTGTGGTGGCCTAACATAGATAGTGCCATTGAGAATACCGTTAAGACTTGCAATATGTGCCAAGAAAATCAGAAAGCTCCTGACAAAGCTCCTATACATCCTTGGGAATGGACAGAAAAGCCATGGTCTCGCCTTCATATAGATTTCGCCGGTCCTTTTCAGGGGAAAACTTTTTTCATTTTAGTTGATTCTCATTCCAAGTGGCTAGAGGTTGTACCAGTCTCCTCCATGTCGTCTTCGGCTGCCATTGACAACTTAAGATCTATTTTTGCCACTCATGGACTCCCAGATTCAGTCGCATCTGATAATGGTAAAACGTTTAGATCCGCTGAATTTCAACATTTTTTAAGACGAAACCAGATTCGACCTATTTTTGTAGCTCCTTATCATCCCTCCTCCAATGGCCAGGCAGAGAGAATGGTGGCTACTACAAAACACGCTTTGAAACGGATCATTCAAGGTAACTGGAATACTCGCCTAGCCAGATTTCTATTTGCTCAGCATACCTTGCCTTGTACCACCACAGGTAAATCACCGGCTGAAATTCTAATGAATCGTCGTTTGACATCCATGTTGGACAGATTACATCCTGATCTCAATAAAGATATGAAGATCAAAAAGGAGAAATTAACTGAGGCAGACAAAAACAAACGCCTACGGCAATTTCAAGAGAACGATCCCGTGTATATTCGCAACTACAGTTCAGGGCCAACTTGGATTCCAGCAAAAATTACAGAAACAACAGGGCCATTATCCTATAAAGTTCAAGATTTAGTAGACGGTTTTATTCACAATCGTCATGTTGATCAGGTTCGAAGCCGTGTACAAGATGCTGAAACGTCTACAGAGCCTTCTGTTATTCCACCTTCGCCAACTCCAGAAAATGATCCAGTTACACCCGATTCACCAACAGAGTCCGATCCTGTGTGTCAGCCTGAAACTAAGAAACCAGATCTTCCTACTCTACGACGCTCTGAACGCTCCCGAACCTCACCAAAACATTTAGAAGATTATGTCCTGTATTCCTAGGGGGAAGGAGTGTTATGTATTTACCAAGACGTTAGAGATCGTGAAAAAAGGACTACAACTTTCACTCCCATGCCTTACTCCCATGATGCTTTTTATTATTCTTCTATTCTATGTTCTTGAGATGCGTGTATTTTTTGTGCGTGAAGTTATGTGATGTATCGTAATAAATGTATGTTAATTATTATTGGAGTATTATAATTCGGCGGACCCGAACACAAACATGATAAAAATTAAATTTTATTCAATGATTAATTATTTGTAATGTTACAAGTTGAGGAGCGATTTTAAAAAATCGCCAAATTGGAAATTAAAAAAAATATTTGAATGATTAGGTTGATAAAATTGGCTAATTTATTGCAGTGCCGAAAAGTCTTACGCCAATTAGTTGTTAATTCTGCGGTTTAGCCTTAAAAAAATTGCCAGGAATTGAGTTTGAAGGCCTAGTTCTGCAGATTTACTAATTTCATTACGTACCAAGGATGATATACTATTATTTTTTACTATTATTTTTTAATACTATTATTTTTGGAGACTTTTATTTACCTTAATTTATTTTGATTTTCTTCGAACGTATAAGGCGAAGACATTATAAAAATTGTGGTATAGGTACAAAATTCCAGCACAAATATCATATACTGGCTTTGGCGCGATTTTTTTCAGATGCCAATGTGTCAGAAACCCCACTTTCAAATACCATTATTTACATATATATTTTTAAGTTATTTTCTATTATTTTGAAAAAACAATAAATAGAAAAAAGCTTAATTTACTAATTTTCTATATTTCTTCAATTAAAAATCGCCTTGATCCATCAATTAATATTAGAAAATATCTCTTTATTACAAAAATCATGCTTCATATTTATTATTTTCTGAAAATAATTCTTTTTCCTGGTACCAAATGTTTAAAAATCTCCGTTTCACTTCCAATATGAAGTCTTAAATGTGCCGTTTTTAATTCTTACAAAAAAAAAAAAAAAAAAAAAAAAAATTCTTTTTAAATCACGTAAAAATTATTAAATGCTACAGGAAATATGTCCATTGATCACTAAGATTTTCATTTTCTTTTTCTTTCTTTTTTTTTTTTTTTTTTTGATTGGAGGAATTTTTTTTACTCAATTGGGTGCTTCGAAGAAAATCTGTGGCAGCGCGTACAAAAGGTGGGAAAATGTCTAGTAAATAACTCGTTCAATGTTAAATTCCCTATTAAAATAACATTACGGAGTCGCATTGGAAATAAATATAGCATAGCACTACCGTGCTATGCTATAATAACAGTATATATAAAGATGTTACTAATTAGTAATACTGTTTGTTAAGATGAAGTGGTAGGCAATAAAATAATGATTATTTGTCTGAGGTAACTCCCCATTCCGATTTTTTAACTTCACTCCATTCCCTTTTCCAGTTCACTATTTTTTGACCATTCAAAATTTGTTGTTGCTTTGCAGAAAAAATTGTTTAAATTATGTCTGAAATATTCACTATCCCTTCGCTTATCCATAACAGTGCATATAACCATAACAATATATATAAAAGTGTTACTATTTATCAATACTGTTTGTTAAGATGAAGTTGTAGGCAATAAAATAATGATCATTTGTCTGAGGTAATCCCCCATTCCGATTTTTTAACCTCACTCCAACCCCTTTTCCAGTTCACTATTTTTTGACCATTTAAAATTTGTTGTTGCTTTGCAGAAAAAATTGTTTAAATTATGTCTGAAATATTCACTATCCCTTCGCTTATCCATAACAGTGCATATAACCATAACAATATATATATAAAGGTGTTGTGGGGAATCATGTTTTAACGCCAAAAGGGCGATGAATCCTGATCTTAGTTACGCGTGGCAACCCCTCCCCTGGGCTCAAGATATTTTTTGTTTTGTTTATGTTTGCAGAGAGAGAGAAAAGAATTATTACGCGATGGTGTTATGACAGTCTTGATAGAAGAATAATTCTAAAATATATCGAATTTCATGTAAATATTTGTAACATATGTGTAAATAAGAAGGTGTACAGTATGTATAATATGTATAGAAGATGTAAAGTATTTTCTTCCAATTAAAAAGAAGTAACAAGATTCCCGTTTTGAAGTTATTGAATATGAATCGCCTGAATTAATTTTGTGTTATTCGAAATCCACTGAACCAGCCGACGCGACAATGGTGCAACGTTAGCCGGGAACAATAGAATGAGAATAAGAGTAGGGCGATTGCATATATTAAACGGGTAAGTTTTTTATTGTTATTTCTTTGTTTTATGAATGATTTGGAAGAAACAGTACTATACAAAATGAGTACCGGTGAAAATTTGAAAAGAAATATTACTAAACGCGGATCAATTAGATCCACAATAACAAAATTAATTAAAAAAATTGATAATGAAATTTTGAAAGAAAGTGATTTGAAACCGGAAATTGTGGAGGATTGTTTAGCAACATTGCTGGAACATAAGATTTCTCTAGAAAACCTAGACGATTTAATACAATCTGAAATTGAATCTTCTAATTTAGAAACCGAAATTGAAACTTGTTTAGAATATAAAGAATCAATTATTACGTGTAAATCGAGAGCAAATAGATTTTTGCATAATTTAAAGAAAACTTCTGATATTACAAATGAACCAAAAGTATCTACGCCCCCCATATCAGATACTCAGTTAAAATGTAACACCAAATTGCCGCGAATTTCTTTAAACAAATTCACCGGCGACATTTGCGAATTCCAAGAATTTTGGCCGCAATTTAAAGTCGCCGTTCACGAAAATGAAGCCCTTCAAGAGATAGAAAAATTTACTTATTTGAAATCTTTGATTTCGGGATCAGCAGCTGCTGCTATTAACGGGCTTCCATTAACTGGTGAAAATTACGCAACGGCAATAAATATATTAAAGGATCGTTTTGGGAAAAGAGAAGTTTTAATATCTGCGCACACAAATAAATTATTAAATTTAGAAGCAGTGCGAAGATCAAATGATATTTATTCATTAAGAAAATTGTATGATGAAATAGCGATACAAATAAGAAGTTTAGAATCATTGGATGTGAAATCAGACCAATATGGTTGTTTATTGTTACCTATTATTTATAAATGTATACCTAATGACCTTTTATTGCAATTTCATAGAGAACAGTGCGAGAAAAAAGATGTTTGCGTAAATGATTTATTATTGTTCCTTAAGCGCGAAATCGAAGCGCGGGAAAAGGTTGTTAATGTTACATCTTTCAGTTTTGAGATTAAATCTCATGAAAATAAATTTAAACAAAATCCTTCTAAACATTTTCTTCAAGGAAAAAATAAAAATCCTTCAGCATTTACATTAAATACAATTACAGAAAATCTTTGCCCATTTTGTTCTCAGAAACATGAAGCAAATTTGTGTAACTTAAATTTGGAAGAAAGAAAGCAATCTTTATCGAAACAAGCAAAATGCTTTCGATGCTACAAACGATTTCATAAGAGTAAATTTTGTAAAATTTCTAATATTCGTTGCACTCTTTGTAATTCTAAAGCTCATCAAAATTCTCTTTGTAATAAAAAAGTAAAAGAAAAATCATCAAAGGAAAATAAAATTGACCTTGTTTCAACTGAAGGGGATGAAATAGGGGGAAAGCAAAATACGCAGTATGAAAAAATAACTGTTTCTTCACTTTGTTGTAAGCCAGATGAATATGTTTATTTTCAAACTTTAAAGGGAACAATGATTGGGAAAGATAAAAATATTAATGTTCGTATCTTGCTAGACAGTGCGTCGCAGCGTACATTTGTCGGAAAGAATTTGTCAAGGCATTTAAATTTAGAGGTGACAGGACAGGAATCATTAAAAATCCATACTTTTGCTGGTACGAAACCTATTGTTAATAATCATAACAGAGTTAAAATTTTCTTAAGGGATAAATTTTCTGACAATGTAATATGTCTGGAAGCTTTAGAAACAGAGAAGATTTGTTCAGATATAATACGCGCCCCAAGTTCAGAGTTAAATGAAAAAATAAAAGAAATGGGTATACAGTTGTCAGATGTTTCAAATGAATTAAATGATGGGGAGAATAAAATAGATTTGCTGATTGGTAGTGACTACTATTGGTCAATTATGACAGGGAAATATAAACGTATTTCACCAACTCTTGTTTTGAATGAAACTAAATTAGGTTGGACACTTCATGGGAAGTTCTCAGATGAAGTTAATGAAAATAATTTAGTGGGTGCAATGTATATATCTATTTGGGATAATAATGAAGATGATAAAATGTCAATTCAACTTGAAAAATTTTGGACTATAGAAGGGTTAGGGATTCAGGAAGATAATACAAATAAAGATTTGTGTGATAATGAAGTATTAGAACAATTTGAAAATTCTATTCAGTTTAAGAACAATAGGTATGAAGTTAAATTACCTATGAAATATGACAATGTTGATCTTCCGAATAATTATGATGTTGCCAAAAAGAGATTTAATAGTCTAATTAAACGATTTGTTAATAATCCTGCATTATTTAAGGAATATAAAGAAATTATTGATGAATATAAGGCTTTAGGAATAGTAGAAATTGTTGAACCGCAAGAAATAAATTCACCGAATGGTAATTTGACCTACTATTTACCCCACCACCCTGTAATTCGAAGGGATAAACAAACAACCAAATTGCGCATTGTTTTCGATGCCTCATCTCATGCTCCTTCTGAACCTTCTCTAAATGATGTACTATTCCCAGGTCCCAATTTGAACTCAGATTTATTTGATTTAATTTTGCAATTTCGAAGCAATAAAATTGCCGTAGTGGCAGACATTGAAAAGGCTTTCTTACAGATAAGTCTTGCTGAAAGTGACAGAGATATAACGCGTTTCCTGTGGATCGAAGAACTCCCTCAAGATAAAAATTCCCCAATTAATTTTATAATTATGAAAATGTGTCGTGTATTATTTGGCGTCACTTCGAGTCCATTTCTGTTAGGAGCTGTAATTAGACATCATTTGAAGAGGTATGCAACTTTATATCCGGAAACTTGCTCTAAAATTGATTCTTCCATGTATGTGGACGATTTATTGTTAGGAGCACATACGGTTAATGAAGCTTTAAAAATTTCAAAGGAATCTTTAACTATTTTTCAACAAGCAAATATGTTTTTACGTAAATGGCAAAGTAATTCTACCATTTTAAAGGAAAATTTAAAATCTTTAGGTATGAATGTTTGCGCTGATACATCAACTGAGACAACCCCATTTAAAATTTTAGGGTTAATATGGGACACTGAAGAAGACATTTTTAGATTAGATAATCAAAGTCTGTTAGAATTTGTCCATTGTCAAGATAAGACCAAAAGAACCGTAATTCGAGCAGCTGGAAGAATTTTTGACCCTGTTGGGTTTTTATCACCATTTACGATTTTAATTAAAATGATTTTTCAATCATTATGGGAACATGGTATCGATTGGGATCAGAATTTGCCAGAACATTTAGAGAAAAAATGGGATAACTGGTGTGCACAGATTCCACATCTTAGTAAAATAAAAATTCCAAGATATTATTTTCAGGAAATGGACAATTATGACAATTTAGAAATTCACTGTTTTAGTGATGCAAGTATTAAGGCTTATGGAAGTGTTATATATCTGAGATACAATAACAATAATAGTAGCAAGACAAGTTTTGTTACGTCAAAAAGCAGACTAGCTCCCATAAAGAAGTTAACCTTGCCCCGCCTCGAACTGATGGGTGCTCTGATTGGAGCTAGACTTGGAAAGCGGGTAATGTCTGTTCTCAAGATAAGTGAAGACAGAGTACATTATTGGAGCGATTCAAATATCGTGCTTCACTGGATCAAGAGTTCATCTAGTACTTGGAAGCCATTTGTAAGCAACCGAACATCAGAAATACAAAGTTTAACAGATCCAAAGAACTGGCGACATTGTCCCGGTAGCTCAAATCCTGCTGATCGACTCACAAGAGGACTATCCCTTCTGGACCTCGAAAAAGATGACCTGTGGTGGTCAGGGCCTCCATGGTTAGTTAAAGATTCTAAATTATGGCCCAAAGAAGACAGAGAAATAGATGAAGATATGAAACAACTAGAAGCTAAAAGAAATGTGATTTTACAAAATGTTTGTTCATCAGAACAACAGAAGCCACTTATAGAAATTGAGCGCTTCAGTTCCTTCTTGAAGGCAGTTAGAACATTGGCAAGAGTTAGAAGATTTATTTTCAATTTAAGAAATTCAATCAAGCGTAAAGATACATTATCTACTGAAGAATTGAAAGAAGCTGAAGAATTATTAATCAAAGAAGTACAAATGAAGAATTATAAGGAAGAAATTGAGTCATTAGAAAAAGGAAACTCTATTAAGAAAACATCACGAATTTATTCCCTGTGTCCATATTTGGATGAAAATAAAATTTTACGAATAAAAACCAGACTTAATGAAGGCTCCTTTGATTCGAATGAGACCAACCCAATCATATTGCCGAAGAATGAAAAATTAACAGAATTGCTAATAATGCAAGAACACAGAAATTTGCTGCATAGTGGAGTTTCTTTAACGCTTGCACAAATCCGGAAGAAATTTTGGATTCCACAAGGAAGACAATCTATCAGAAAGAATCTAAGGAAATGTCTAATTTGTAGAAGATACAATGCAAGGGCAGCTGACCAGCTAACAGGGCAACTTCCGAAAGAAAGGATCTCACAATCCCCTGCGTTTACCGTTATAGGATTGGATTTTGCCGGCCCAATAATCATCAGAACAGATAGTAAAGAGACGTCAAAATCCTACATTGTACTGTTCACCTGCGCCGCAACAAGAGCAATACATTTGGAAGCAGTCAGGGATATGACTACAAGGTCCTTTATGTTGAGTTTTCGTAGATTTATTTCAAGACGCGGAAACTGTCAAATAATTTTTTCTGATAATGCATTAAGTTTTAAAGCTGCCGACAAAGAATTACAACAATTTGAAAAAATCATTAAAGATCAAGAACTTCAAGACTTCATATCAAACAAAGGCATTATGGAAATTTATCATCGAGCGTGCCCCATGGTGGGGAGGATTTTACGAACGTCTCGTAAAAAGTGTAAAAGAACCCCTAAGAAAAATTTTGGGAAGAGCTCTCATCACATTTGAAGAATTGGCTACAATTTTGGCAGAAATAGAAGCCGTAATAAATATGAGACCTCTTACGTATACAACAAGTGATTTCGGCGAGCCAGAGCCACTTACACCAGCTCACTTTCTTCAACTCGGAAGAGAAAATATTAGTTTTCCACTACATTTTGCCGAATTAGAGAATAAAATCTCTACCCGAGAGACATTATTAAGGAGAAAAAGATACCAAACTACCTTGTTGAAACAACTGTGGACCAAATGGAAGGAACAATACTTACTGAACTTAAGATCGATCCATCAATTTAAAACTCCTGAGAGACACAAAAATCTAAAGATTGGAGATGTTGTCTTAGTGGACGGTAATGCTAAATCAAAACTGTTGTGGGACTTAGGAGTAATTCAAGAAGTGATTCTTGGCAGAGATCAGCTTATTCGAGCTTGCATGGTAAAGACTGCTCATGGACTGCTAAGAAAACCAGTTCAACTTTTGTATCCTTTAGAATTAGATTGTTGAATGTTAATTGATTTCAGTATTTGAAATTTAAATTAATTACTTTTTTTCTACTATTGTTTGAGTATATAAATGTGATTTATTTCTTATTATAAATTCATAGTTGAAATATCTTTTTTATGTGTGTAATTTGCAATTGTTAATTTATCCATTTAGAAAAAAGGTTTCATTGTGTATAATTATGCTTTATTTTAAATTGAAAGGATTATTGAGATGTTAATAATAGTACTTAATTTGTTTATATTATGTACATATATTTAGTTTATTTTATTCAGGTAAATGTCTGGCCAGACACGTTCATATAGCTACATGTTATTGAAGTGTCATTTTTTATTTATATTATTCATGATATTATTTTATTGTTTAATGCTTTATATGTCAGTATCTGAAGATTGAAATTTTTTTCTGTTTTATTATTTGAGTTATGATTTAAATTAATGTTTATTGTAAGAATTTAGTTTTGTTGATTTATCATTATGTACTCTCATGAGTCCAGGTGGGGAGTGTGTGGGGAATCATGTTTTAACGCCAAAAGGGCGATGAATCCTGATCTTAGTTACGCGTGGCAACCCCTCCCCTGGGCTCAAGATATTTTTTGTTTTGTTTATGTTTGCAGAGAGAGAGAAAAGAATTATTACGCGATGGTGTTATGACAGTCTTGATAGAAGAATAATTCTAAAATATATCGAATTTCATGTAAATATTTGTAACATATGTGTAAATAAGAAGGTGTACAGTATGTATAATATGTATAGAAGATGTAAAGTATTTTCTTCCAATTAAAAAGAAGTAACAAGATTCCCGTTTTGAAGTTATTGAATATGAATCGCCTGAATTAATTTTGTGTTTTAAATCCACTGAACCAGCCGACGCGACAGGTGTTACTAATTATTAATACTGTTTGTTAAGATGAAGTGGTAGGCAATAAAATAATGATTATTTGTCTGAGGTAACCCCCCATTCCGATTTTTTAACTTCACTCCATCCCCTTTTCCAGTTCACTATTTTTCGACCATTTAAAATTTGTTGTTGCCTTGCAAAAAAAATCGTTTAAATTATGTCTGAAATATTCACTATCCCTTAGCTTATCCATAACAGTGCATATAACCATAACAGTATATATAAAGATGTTACTATTTATCAATACTGTTTGTTAAGATGAAGTGGTAGGCAATAAAATAATGATCATTTGTCTGAGGTAATCCCCCATTCCGATTTTTTAACCTCACTCCATTACCTTTTCCAGTACACTATTTTTTGACCATTTAAAATTTGTTGGTGCCTTGCAGAAAAAATTGTTTCAAGTATGTCTGAAATGTTCACTATCCCTTCGCTTATCCATAACAGTGCATAAAATTGACTGTTTTGCTCTATCTGTTGATATTTTAAATGGCAAATTTATCCTTTACCATACTGTAAAAAAAAGTCATTAAATTTACGGCGAAACAATGTTGCCCACAGGTTTTGCCGTAAAAATTGTTACCTAAAATTGTAAATGAATTTATGGATAGTATTCTGAAAACCAGAAATATTAAATTTTGTCAAAAGTATTTTACATCATTTTTTTTTTATTATACTTGAATTATTTAGTCACATGTAGGGATGAGATTTCCGCTCTTTTGGACACCAGTAAAATCTTAAAGAAAATGTTGTTATTTGAAATCACGAAAATGTTCCGATTTAATAATATAGCATTTTCTCTAAGATTTTATTGGTGTTCAAAAAAGCGGAAATATCATCCCTGGTCACATGTAATGTAAGGAGATAGAATAAAGTTTTAATTACATCATACAAACAGATATACAGTACTTCCTCTGATTTTTTTTGAAAACCAGTACTTTTTAAGGAAAAAAAATCCTGGTAGGTTTCTCCAACAGTTGCAAAAAGAACACACTTCCACGTAATATCTTTAAATGAAGTTGTTCTAAGAAAACGGACCTAGTTGAAAGTCCTGGAAATAAGGTTGAAAGTAAACAACTGGTATATGCCGCAAACCAATCAAATAACTATTTTTTTTTAACGCATAACGTCATTTATAGATTGCAAAAGAAATCCTTTCTTTAAAGACCTTAGAAAACCAATCGCAATAGTGAACAACAGAGCTTAGAACACTGCATTCTAAAGTAAAATGAGGACTTATTCACAACACTATGGTATTTCAAAAAGAAGAATTCATGAAGTACACATATACGTTGCGGTACTTAACCCTTTTTGGTAGAGACAAATTGTGTTCGCAAAATGGTAAAATGATTAATTGACACCGGAATTTATGAAAGATTTAAATTAAAAACTAGCTACTTTGGAATGCTTAACACCGTTATCGACGAGAGACCTTTGCTTAATTTTAAATTTATTACGACCGCTTTTCCAAAGTAGAAAATTTTCTGTGATTGAATCGCGAAAATGTTCTAATTAAAGTAGGTAAACTTTACAACAAAAAATAACTCGTAAGAATAACGAATGATTCTGAGCGTCATAAGTGGTAGACGACCGATTGGTTGTCCTTAAGGGGTTAAATATAAGCAGAACATTTTCATTTAGAGAAAACATACACGGGTAATGACAAAAATTCGTCCCTGTTCCACGTGCTTGATTTTATTTGGGCCGAATGACGTCATTTAAATGTGAGTGATAACATGCATCATATTGCAAGCTGTTTTTATTGCATACAGCATCTCCACCTATCTCTTTCCTCCGTAGTTGGTAATGATGCTAATTCTGTTGCTATAACTGATTTTGTCGTAAGTGTCCTATCTTCTATATTTATCTATGCTATAATATAATTAAGAAATGATAAAAACAGACTTACTACATAGGCGAATTTAATTCTCTCAATGCGCGATACGAGAATTCCTCGGGCTTGCATTTTTTTCGTTTTATTTATTAAGACCTTTCAAACTATTTCTACCAATTATTTTTTTTTTTGTGTGTAAAATTTATCTTATTTAATCAGCATATTTTCGCCAATTAAAATAGGCAAAAACTCCTTTTTCGAAAACCGGTGATGAAAGATAAAAAAGTCTGTAAAAGACGCTCATCGCGAAGAAATTAAAGACTCAGTGAGAGGGTTGAAGAAAATAAAGCAATTGAAGATGATGTACTTTGATGATATATTTACGATTGGACAATTCGTGAGAAGCAAGCGGAGTTGCTTGGGAATCCAAATATCTCGATTAAATGAAGGAATTGAGAGACTATAACAATAAACAGTCGGACTTGTTAAGATGAAAACACTGAACACGAGATTTCACTATTATTCTAATATAATAGTGTAAGAGTTCATTTATGTTTTAAATGACTAAAAACATCACAGTCAGGGAGTTGTTCATGGATAATTTCGTTGGAATTTTGTAAATTTAGTTATGGAATGTTTTCGATGAAATTCAATACGATTAAATAGAGATTGAGTTTTTAGATCAATTCTTGCAGTTGATTTATTAACCCTTTCGCGACGGGAGACTTTTACGAAATTTTTAATTTTTTGTCACCGTTTTTTAAAAACAGAAAAATTATGCTTTATTGAATCAAGAAAATGCTTCGATTAAATAAACAGGCCCTTATTGCCACATGAAAAAATCGGACCCATGAACCCCGGACCTGTAGGGGCCCCAAATCAATACATCAAATTATAATATATTTACTTCCTTTTTCCAATTCCGACTTTTTCATGTGTTGAAGTTATTAAATTCATCTTTTTTTTAAAGTTATATAAAAGAGTTTTGTGCTGTACTAAAGAAAGAAAAATGCACTTTTATTAATTAAGAGATTTAATTTAGACTTGACGGAGCTAAGAATTTTCTTCTATTTATATCCAAGGTGCGAAAATATGTTTATGCATTACATATACACATATGTGTGATCATCAGAAGCCTTCAAATTTATCTTTGCGCAGGACCCCAATTAGTCATAATCGGGGCCTGTAAATAAGGCAAATTTTACTGTAAAATTTTACTGGTGGGAATAAACAAGGACTCTTAACCCTTTTCGGCCCGGGCAAAATCTGTACTAAAATGAGAAATTATCAACTGACACCGGAATTCGCAAACGAATTTTTTAAATATTTTGAATTCCTTAATTTAAGCTTTTATTGTAAAGGCAAAATTTTACTAAAATATTACAGGTGCCATTTGCATGTTTGGAATTAAAATTAAGTATTCCAGACCAGGCACAGTGTGCCGGAAAGGGTTAAACCTTTTTGCGGCATGTATACGTGTCGCTCGTCCCCAAGGAGTCAAAACATATAAAGCTATTACGAATAATTCTTAAGTATTTGCTATGAAATTTCGAAACACGAATTTCACAAGATTTACCTTACTATACAATCGAAGCACCGATCTGGATAATCGTCAACTATGATAGAAAGCAAGTAGGAATTCTAGACATTTTATTTCGAATTAAGAAGTAAGTTTGATGTAGACCAAATGCATAGCTGCCAACTTCTACGCATTTTTCCTACCAGAAAAAATTTATAGTAAATATTCTCTTATTTTATCGTCGAAATCTTATGATTAAACAAATGAATAATTTCTGTGCAATTTTAGAGGTAACAAAAAGGCGTAAAATTTGGCAGCTATGCAAATGTCTGTTTCGACGTTGGTTGAAAATGCTCTACATAGAGCCCCTCGCTAACATCCTACTATAAACCTATAATAGAGTTTATATTCCAAAAAAGTGGTACGAACAGAATATTTAAAAAATACACAGGGATGAAGATCACTCTGTATTAACCCTTTCCAGCGCACTGTGTCCGGTCTGGACACATCTAATTTTAATTCCAAATTTGAATTGGCCCAGTAATACTTTAATAAAATCTTGCTTTTACAATAAATTCTTAAATTAAGGCGTTCTTGATTTCTTAAAAAGTCGTTTGTAAATTCCGGTGTCAGTCGATAATTTCTCATTTTACTAACAGAATTTGTCGGCGGCGGAAAGGGTTAAACTTGCGCATCTAAGTTGAAGAGATTTAGGGAATTGACAGTAGCGAGCTATTTTGACAGATTCTTTCCTTGCATATTTGGAAAAAGAAAAGTATAAACCAAAAATCTCTAAGCGAGAAATATCAGTAAGTATTTTGATGCAAAATGAGTCAGTATGTCAAATGCAAAGCGGGATTAAAAAATCCGTGCTTCGGACACCGTCCCCTAAATTCTATGCTTGGGCGCTGACAAAAAACTAAGTAGCTGCTGTTGGCAGATTTTTTACATCGTGTATACGGTCCCTTAAATTTTGCATCGATACATTTTAAAAGGTTTTTCTACTTTGTTTTGCTGAAATTAAACAAATCAAAGACATATTGTATAAAAAACAGATGTCTTTTAACCCTTTCCGGAGCAAGCAAATTCTGCTCATAAAATAAAGTATGCTTTTTAAAAAAATACTAACCGACTTAAAAAAAAAAAAAAAAAAAAAAAAAAAAAAAAAAAAATCAAGCTTGGCGACAATTTGGCGCTAACGCATATGAATGGATAGTTTTAATATGCTTATGATTTGAAAACGATTGCAACAATGAAAGATTATTTGCGCCAAATCATTATTTATTTTATCAAATTTACAATTTTTTATCTAAAAAAAATTCTTATCATCAGAATTTAATGAAATTAAAATGGGGCCACATGGGTATATTATACTTTCAAACAAAAAGAGAACAATCAAAATCGATTCATATTTGAAGAATTTATGAATGAACAAGAAATACATACAGGTCGGAATCATAACCTACTCCTTGAAGTCGGTTAACTCTTTCCGGCACTGGAAAAATCGTTACTAAAATGAGAAATTATCGACTGACACCGGAATTCACAAACGAATTTTTTAAATATTTTGAATTCCTTAATTTAAGCTTTTATAGTAAAAGTAAAATTTTATTAAAATATTACTGGTGTCGATTGCAAGTTTGGAATTAAAATTAGGTATCCCAGACCGGGCACAGTGTGCCGGAAAGGGTTAATAAGAGATTATTGATAGACACCGGAATTTAAAAACGACTTTTATAGAAATTAAGAATTCCCAAATTCACGCTTTCATTGTAAAAGCGAAATTTCTTTAAAATATTCTTGGTGCCTTTTGCAAGTTTGGAATTAAAATTAGGTGTGCCCGGGAGTGGACACACTGCGCCGGAAAGGGTTAATGGACTATACATACGTTTAAAAACTTTTCAGCAGCCGCCCCATTTGTGTCAGAGTTCAGGCATACTATTCAGTGAGCGGTGCTACGGTAAAGAATGAAACTATGAATAAAGAGGAGGAAACAGATACAGTTTAGATAGTGTTTAATGGTTGCTTTTTTCACAGTAATTTTCACTGTCAGATTGCGAATTAAAAACACTTAATTTGTTTGTTTAATCACTATTTCTTATTAAATTAACTACATTTATTCTTGTAATTTCCAGATTTTACAATTCTTGCTACATATTTCTCTAGAATAAAATAAAATTAGATTTATTTTCTTATTAACTCTTTAAGCATCTGGCTTATCTTTTACTTTATGTTTAATGATTTATAAAATACCAATAAAAACCATTTGTATGTGGATTTGATTACGATTACCTTACATATTTATCTTATGTACTGCAAAAAAATAACATTAATATCAATTTTTTTTATTAAATTAGCCCCTGATTTCAAAGATAACGTAACAGAAAAACCCGATTAGGACGCTTAAAGATTTAATCAGCAAGTAAATAAATACTATATAGACATATTCTATTCTTAAACTCAACTCTTTTTCCCAGCATGCGATTTCTGGAAAAGACAAGGCTTTGTCATGATGTAAGTATCTGCGAAGATTTGTATTTTCTTAAGGGCGAATTTCATAAGATGATTCTGAAAACTGGTGATTAAGCAAAATTTTTATTGTGTATAATGAGATCGTAAACAGAAATAGTAAATATTATTACTTAGTGTGTATGTAAGATAGTTTATTATTAAAATAAGATGATATTCTTTCTTGTAATTTGTATGCAGTTTTAATCTGATTTGATATAATAACATCTAAATATGTATTAAAGATTCTATTAGATCATAGGTTCCCAACCTTTTCTGGACCACCGCCCCCCTTTACAAGAAAAAATATTCCAACGCCCCCCCTCCTCTTCCGTAAAAGTTAATTATAAAAAATATGAAATAATATTATAATTATCTATACTGAATTTCTTTTTTTTATAGTAACCACTTCACCCGTGACAGGTATGGCGAAACAGTGTTTTTACCCCCGACTTATCTCGGGGGAAACATTGAAGTGATTAAGAATCACAATGTAGAAATTAATTAAAACGACAATCAAATGTTGTAATTTTTTTAAATACTTACAAATAAACGCAAAATCAGTAAAAGATAAAATGAGATGAATGAGGTTCGTAAACTTTTAACAATTTTTTAATACTGGGTTCCGATTTTGTTAAAATCAGTCGCAAATTGCCACGCTCAGTCATGTGCAGTTGTTCCTTTTCTTAGACGGTAAATTAGCTACCTCCCTGAAACCATGCTCAGACAAACATGATAACGGAAAAATTTCTGGAAAAAAAAAATTCGGTACTCTTTCTTACAATTCAGAGTAGAGATCTTGTAAGTACTGATATTTGTAGCCAGAACTCTTGATAGCCAATACGTTAGTTGTGATTTCTACGAATTCCTCCATTAAATTTAATGATTTTACTGTACCTACATTTGCAAAATAAAAACTAGCTCGGAATATTCATGCTTGAAATTTGAAATATACTAGAGTCGCTCCGGAAATTCAGCATGATGTCCAAATGTTAGCAGAATGCAAATAAATATCCCTGTTTTGCAGAGACGCCTAAAATGTAGGTAGATGCTTGTATTTACCTCTACTTACATTTCGTTTGAACAGAAGTTTGTAAGAGAAGCAGCTATGACTTTTTTGTTTTAATTAAATTGACTTCATTAAGTATTCTTAATAGAGAAGAGTGGGGATGAAAAGGGCATTTTGACTTTATCTAAAAATATAAAATTAAAGATGTCTGCTGCCTGACCGTGGATAACGCCGATATTAGAACACCTAGGTTTCTAACCTTTTTGAGTGGATGCTAACACCGGAAAGTGCCCTTCGCAGCTGGATTTTTAAATTTCAATTTAGATTTTTTTAAACATAAAAACGCACTGGATAAGAGGATATTTGAAGCTTTCCACCAATCCAAGGCAACGAAGCAGCCAGGTTAGAGGTTATTTGCAGGTCGCCACCAGTCCGCGACAACGAAGCAACCAGGCAATGAGAGCAGGCGGTAAACATGGGATTTAACCCTTTCATTCCCAGTGAGTCCAAATGGCATCATGACATTATTTATTTCTATATTTAATTCGGATATTTGGAATTCATACCAGAAAATTAAAATAGAAATACTTGTTTTATGTAATAGCAAAAATTCCATAGTTAAATAAAGAGAAATTTATCATTGAACTTTTCTGGTGTAAATTCAGATTCTTTGAACTACGGATTTTCTAGAACGTATTTTACCACGGGAATGAAAGGGTTAACGATTGCATTTCATGGCTGAATGATAGCATTAAATTGCTCGAGCATTTGTGATTTTTTTCTGTTTTGATGATTTTGTTTTCCCTGATTGATTTAAATCGGATCTTCAAAATCCATCCATGGCACCATCCCAAAAGAGTAATAAATTAGGTAATTACTCCTTTTATGTTTTCTTAGAGTTTGTTCAGGTGTACAGCGCACGTGTCGTGCGCGTGCTCAGAAGATATTTGTATGGAGTAGGTCTCATTGAAGAAAGGGATTTTAAAATAATTCAATTATAGCATTATTTTTGTTTTTCAAAACAACTAAAATTAATGACTATATTTCTTTATCCTTCCAAAACATGGTTTTCGTAACAGATATACATACCTATGTTCACTAAAATAAAATTTAAAATATTCTTCAGATAAAATAAAAAAAAAATTCTATTTTAATATGAATGGAGATTTTAAATATTCGCAATTTGTTTGAAAACATCTATGGTCCCATGCAACGCCGCGCCGGTTGAATCAGCTAGTAAGCTTATAAAATAATGAAATTAAAAAGTATCATTCTCATATTTATGCCTAATTCTCGTCAAAACCTTGGCTTTGATACTAGTAAAACCTCTTATCACCAAGTGCAGCAATTAAAAAATCTACACCCATTTATAAAAATTGGGGGAAATGTCCTTTTAAACTCTACTGTAGGAAAAGGGACACCTTGCGGAGTTGAAAAAGACACACATAGATAAAACGCTTTTATGAACTTTTGTCTTTCTATTTGCGATTATATTATTCCAAAATAAAAGATAACAACACACGAATAAAAATAAAACATATTGCAACATATGATAAAACAAAAACAAGTATCTCACCACCAGTTATGGATTTAGGTAACTCCTTTAAAATGTATTAATAGGGTGGGAAGTGGTTAAGGGAAACACAGTCAAAAAAAGAGGAGCTACCACTATTTTCCTATAGAAAATACTTCCAATACTATAAAAGGGTTAAAGAACGCGATTTTCTCTTTAACAATTTTCTAGTTTTTATACATTTTTTGACTGTGGTTTCCCCTGTCCCTTTTAACTCCCTTAGTTACTGCCCCTTTTAGCCCCATACCCACTTGGCAAAATAAAAAATGTATTCAGGTATGACAGTATTTTAACTAACAAAAGATACTGGTATTTACATAAAGTGCATACTTTACGCTGCTAAATAACATACATATTATAATATTAAACTCAATATTAATTTTTTAGAGAAAACAAAAAAGCAAGATCAAAATTTATTTTTTTATATCAAAAATACCTTTTGTTTTCAGCACTTACAAAGCCAAAATTCCGGACGTTAGCTGTAAGGATCATTAAGACAGACTAAGTGTCTGCATCAATTGAGCCAATGTTGATGGTACATTTTATTTTCTTCCTGAAATTTTAAGTATCCCTTTCATCCCCAGTTTCCCTTAGATCTGTTAAATAAGCAATGTCATTTTTGGATGTAATCCGGTTTTCGCTCTATTTTTTGTCTACGTTTTCGAAGAAGTCAAGAGTCCAAATAGATTGAAACACGATTCAAACAAATATCGACTGTGAACCAATGAACTTCTGTGGGCAAAAGCAAGTGATTGTAATCTTCATCATTTCCACTACAAAGTTAAAAAAATAATCTGTCATGCAGTGAAACACTTTTAATTTTATCGATAACTTGTAACATATGCGTCAATTAAACTATTTTGTAACCCATGTCTGACAATAAATAATTTACATCGAGTACAAGTGATACTTGCTTGTTTCAAATGCACCCTTATGATGCTCCGTAATTGCTGGGGAACCATCAGTATCAGTGGCAATTTTTTTCACATTCATAAAAGGAATTAGGTTTTTGGGACCCAGCTGCAGGTTCAATTGTATAGATTTTCAATCAAAGGTGTATTTTAAGTTTTTATCATGGTCCAAAACAAACCCGTCGAAGTAAGCTAGTTTTACTACACATATCTTAAATTGGTAGGTACGCCACGGCAACGCCCCCTTTGACTGTCTAAACGCCCCCCATTTGACTCTGGACCCCCGCCACCGCCCCCTGGAAGGTTCCAGCGCCCACTGGGGGGCGGTACCGCCCCCGTTGGGAACCTATGTATTAGATGTATGAGAGATATTTAGAGACGCATTAGATTACATATTAGATTAACGTATTAGACTATCTATTAAATGTATTAAATATTTACGTATTCCTAAGACCATTTTAAATTACAATTTTATTAACTTAAAAATTGATAACCATTTGTATTCGCATTTATTTCCAGATAATTAAGTATGAAATAACTGAAATTAAAAACGAAATAAATCCAGTATTGAAGTTTTAGTGTTTATTTGTTACAAGTACATGCAATAGTAGTTTACATTATATTTCCCAGTTAATAAATGTAATATTTTTCAAAAGGATCTATATTATTCATGGAATTTATGTGTTCATCAATATACAGAGCGATCACAAAAAGATGGGACAAATATTAAAAAGTAATGGAAGAAACAAAAACAAACAATTTTGATCGTAGAAAGTTTAGTCGCAAATTAAACAAAAATTCTCTAACAATGATGGCAAGTAATCGCGGAGAAACACAGACGAAAAAAAGAAAAATTAAACTCCAGTATCTTCTTATAGAAAATACTTCAAGTAATATAAAAAAATTAATGAAGGCAAGTGTCTCTTTAACAAAATGCTGGTATTTAAAACTTTTTTCATTGTGATTTTCCCTGATTTTTCCGCTTGGAAAATACAGCTCTGCAAACGTCAACGCACCATTCTTGGTCGGAATTACACAAATTTTATAAGACGAATTAGAAGAATACCATGTAATACAAATACTGTCTGGGGTGTAGAAATATGCTTAACACTAGAAGTGTTAAATAGTAGATGTCAATTTGATGCCAACCAATGGACCATTTCTCGATTTGAACCAGAATTTTTTTCATAAAATAAGTTATAAATGAATTGTAATACAGTAAGTTAAATAATTAGTAATTTAAATAATTCTAAATAAATTTTCCAGTTTCAAGATTTTTTACAAAACCTGCGTAAAGTGTAACGGCGTTCTAGTGTTAAGCAAATGCACGCCATGATGAATAAAAATTATTAAAGCCAACAGTATGAGGTTATTCTAATAGGCAATCACTACAGGGATTAAGAAAGGATGGAGCAGTTCACTACTACGGAAATTGCTTATGTGCATTTCATATACGGTGTTGCAAATGAAAAAAGCAGAGCGGAGGTTTGTTAGTTGGTGAAGGAGTTTTTTCCACAGTCTTTTGCCCAATTATAAATATTTGACTCCTTGCATCGGGAGTTGTGATAAACGAGATTCTTTCTCACTCTCCAGCAGTGTCGCAGATAAAAGTGAATAATAGGGGTAGGGAAGAAGCACAAGAAATTGTAGGAGGGCTGATATTTCTCTCTCTGTGTGACGCAGAAAGATAAATTAGTGCATATTCACACTGTAGTTACTACCTTTCTCGTTAAACTGTTGTAATAATTTCATTTTATGCTAATAAAAGAATAAGATGATGAAAAATTCGAGTGTATAACCAGTTCAATATTAAACATCATGTTAGTTTTACATGTGCAAATAGCATGAGCAAGTGTTGAAACACTTATTTTAGTAACAAATTAGTATTTTTTTTTAAACTGTGAAAGATCCTATAAATTAAATTAGATTTTTTAACAGAATTTCATTTCGATTTTTGGAACATAAATCCATTTAGTGTTCTTAGACTCTTTTCCAGGGAATACTCAAAATGTTTTAGGGGGGGGGGAGCCAGCGTAGCATCCCCATATCTATGGCCATCTCACATGAAGTTCATGAAAACACGGGCATAACGGCAGTTGTGGAACTGGTAATTGTAGCTAGGAAGGCAGATCAGCTAATTGTAAGCACGCACACAGTGTGACATATCCTTCGTGTGCCAGAATACCAAACAAGGCGGTTGATGAAAGGCTAAAAGGTGTAACCTATACTATTTTTAATACGTCCAAATACTGATTGCAGCAGATTAACCTTGTTCCTTAGACTTTGCACGCTGTGTCCTGCGATGGCTCCAGATTCTTTTTTTAATTACAATTATAATTTATCTATAAAACCTGAAAAATGTGAAAGTAATTTTTATCTTCAAAATTTCTGAAGATAATAGGTTAAAAATATTTCGAATTTTGGCAACTATGATTTTGTTTTTCTCCATTTTTTTACTAAATTTTAGGTGACACTTGAATAAAAATATATACACGGATTTAGAACGGGAAGTGGCAACACAGACAATCACCTCACCGAGTTCATAGTTGAAATTGCAGAATTAGTAAAAACTAGATTCGCATATTAAACATATAGAAATGCAATCCGTCTGCAAGTCATATCTTGGTAAAAAAAACCATAAAAATTCGATTTTAGCGGTTTACTCATAGGTTTACCACTGTGTTTTCCAGCACGCAAAGGGAAGGAATCATGGAGGACAAGGTGAAGGAAAACATAATGGTAAACCGGCGAGTAATATGCTAAAATCGAGTTCTCAGATATTTTCCATCAACAAATGATTTGGCAGAACAAATGGGTTTTATTGTGCGAATCGAATTTTAACTAAATCTCGAATTTCAGCCATGAAATCGATGAGGCGATTGTCTTTGCTGCCGCCTCCCGATTTAATTGAAAACTATATTTTTGAGCTTACCCAAATGATTCATTCGGTAGCAAAATCATTAATTCTGTCCTTCAATAATTAGAAAAACATAAATGTTGGGAGCTATGCATAATATCACAGATTCTATAAAGTAACTTTAAACATGGTTAAAATTATTTTAATTCATAAAAAATAGAGTTAATTTTTAGCACTTTCCAAAAAAGTTGCAAAGTGCTTATGCATTCGGTTTGTCTGTCCGTCTGTCCGCGCTCTAACTCCCGTAAATATACTCGGATTGCTATGAAATTTTTATACGTTATTGGCGTTTACCCTAGCACTAACCTTATTGAAAATGAAGTTTCTACCATGATTAGTTTATCCACAAAGAGAATCAAATTTTCCCATTACATTACGGCCTATGGGGAAAAATCGTTAATATACTCGGATTGCCATGAAATTTTAGGACGTTATTGACGTTTACCCTAGCACGAACCTTATTTAAAATGAAGTTTCTACCATGATTAGTTTATTTACAGGGATAATCAAAAGTTTCCCATTACATTACGGCCTATGGGGAAAAATCGTTAATATACTCGGATTGCCATGAAATTTTAGGACGTTGTTGAGGTTTACCCTTCCACGAACCCTATTGAAAATGAAGTATCTACCACGATTAGTTTACCTACAGAGAGAATCAAAAGTTTCCCATTACATTACGGCCTATGAGGAAAAATCGTTAATATACTCGGATTGCCATGAAATTTTATGACGTTATTGACGTTTACCCTAGCCCAAGTCCTATCGAAAATGAAATTTCTACCGTGATTAGTTTATCTACAGGGCGAATCAAAAGTTTCCCATTACATTACGGCCTATGGGGAAAAATCGTTTCAAAGGAATTTTAAAGATGTTATATCCTGTCAAACATATTAAAATATGCATTCTATAAAATATAAGGTGAAAATGTAGCTATTATTCATTTACAGGGCCACACAAAAGAATTCCATTAGGTAATGGTAAAAGCGGGAATTGTGTGTGACATATTTTAAATTTATTAAGCTTTTTCATGTATAATAAAATTGATATATGTCACTGAAGCTTAATATAAATTATACGCTACTGTCTTGCATAATATGAAGTACGTAGCATTTACAAGGCCATACAAAAGATTTCAAATAGTATATTCTTTCCGAAGTACCGTATATGTGTACGATGATGGCTGATGGAGGGATGAAATGCATTTTAATTATGATATGCGCGTTTATATTTCGCTAAATTTATGCACATTATATGGTGTTTATTAATGTTATAGTTGATATACAGGGCTACCCAAAAGAGCTTACCAACGTTACTGAATATGAGCGTAAATTATTTAAACGTGGTTCTTAAATAAGGTATACATTTTTACGCTGAGCTTCATTCAATTTACTGATAAATATTTGCAGAATATAGATAAAAGAATATACAGGGCCACGCAAAGAATTCGGTACATGGACGCCTATGAATAATGATTTATGAGAATGTGATTTTAGTTGTTTTAAAAGTGTTTTAGTTTACAATAAATTTTAGCCTAATGCTCACGTGTAATAAAGGTACAATGTAAACTACAGGGCTGAACAAAAGTATTCAAGTATGTTTCCATCTAATAGTAAGAATTGCTGAAAAGGAAATGTCAAACTACTGGGTATTTTCTTGCTAAACTAAATTTTCCCATTATATCAACTGGCATATAAAATACAGGGCTATTCAAAAGTACTGGAATACATATTTGGGTATATTTGGCTATACACTATTATTTACCTAAATAACAAAGATATGTTAAAGATTTCATTAAGTGTTGGAAAGTGCTTCATAATCTATGCTTAACGCAGGATTTTTCAAACTTGTTTTAAATAGAAAAAAAAGCCTAAATACTTTTTGATACGGCTGTTGGTCCTCTTTAGGGGAAAGTACATTTTCAAAAAGCCCATATAAAATTTGCAGTTTCCAAAATGCAGTTTAAGGATTAAAACCATCTCAATGTACTTCAATGTAATGATTTCAATGTACTTCATGAAAAGATTTATGTGAACGTACATGTTTAGAGCAGACAGACTCAACCTGCTGCCCAGCGGCTTTTTATGTGCTGCCAGAAAGACCATAATCATTAATTCATGTTTATACAATTAATTGAAATGCGCATAAAATATATTTATAATCGTCAGCGTAGTTTTATATAGTTTCATAAGAATTATATAACAGGATATATTTTCATATACTTATATACAAAAAGATAGATTTCAACATTTAATTTTTGTTTAAAACCGTTTTCTTAGACGAGTTCTTTTTCAATGTACTCTTATTTGTTCTACAGTAATGTATAGATTTTTTAATATGTTCAAAAATAACCAAACGTCAAGACAAATTAATTTTACATTATATATTTCTACAGTTATTTTATTTTTCATTGAGAAAAACATGGATTTATTAAAGAAAAACTTCTTGGAATTTCAGCATTGTTATAATATTTCGTTTATTATCTATAATATAACTAATGACATTTTTTTAGGATTGAATTTTTGTTGCAGAAAAAAAAATTTCGCCCAAAATAATTTACAGCATTAATTTTAAATAGAAAAGAAAAATGGCGAGTCATTTTTGCAGCATTAAAAAAAAACTACTAAAAAGTTTATTATTATTTAGAAAGGATGGAGGGAGGGGGGGGGGGTAGATTTTTTGGTTACATTTATTCCGCGACAAACCTAGAGATAACATTAATTTTCTGATATTGCATTGTTAGACAGCTGTTATTCTAACCCTTTTCACTCTGCTGCGGAGACATCATGTTTCCTTCCAAAATTTGCTTTTGGCACCAATAGTAAAGGAAAATAAAATTTTCCTTATTTAAGGGAGACCCGTACCCCATTTTCGGCCAAAAATTATCAAAAGTTCAAAAAAAATTTATCTCAGAAAACAATAAAATATATATTTGCAAATGTCCATGCAAAATTTCAGAACTCGGGGACACTTGGAACAGGTAGAAAATGAGCTTTTTTTAATTGTACTCACTATAGAGTTTAAAGGACTAGCGGCCATTTAAAACGTGTTTTCCTGAAAATGACTTTTTTCATATTTTGCCTAAGTTCAAAGTACTAAGGCTCAGTGTTAAAAGAATTTAGAAACAAAGTGTTTATGTTTTTAGAATCTTAAAAAAATTTGCAATAAAAGTAAGGAGATATCTTTTTTTTTTAACTATTTTTGAAAATTTTACATAAATTGATAAACATGAAAATTATAACCAATTTAAGGAAATTTACCATGCGTATTTTTTTTAGCCGATTAAAATAGAAAATAAAAAAATATCTCTCCTTAGTTTTTTTCTATATACTATAACACCATTTAAGAAGTTTTAGTAATACCAAAATATTGAAAATTGAATGAGGAGTAGTAATTTTAAAAAGTGTATTTTTCGACAAAAAAAATCATAAAAATCCCCATAAAAAATATACTTTTTAATAAAAAGTGAATTTTTTTGCTAATTACTCCTTACAAAAAGATTCTTAAGTAGTACATCAAAATTCATTACTTTAAAATCAATAATAAAAATTTTGGGTTTTTTCTTACGGGTCTCCCTTAAGCAGAGAATTTTTGAAATTGTCTACTTCACGGAAAGTTCTTTTAAAAAAGTGGTGCTAATCGAATAAAATTTGTATAAGAGGCACCAGAGTCTGAAGGGTTAATTACTTAAAAAAAAACTGTTATAAATGTATTGTGGCCCGCCTAAAAGACAGAAACTTATTTTTGCGGACGAGTGAAAAAAAAAAAAATTGAGTATGCCTATTTTACAGTAATTGAGTTTTACTCAATACTATACGAAGCAAACATGTTTATTTTCTTTCTTCTTCCTATAATATTGTAAAAAATTGAAGTAATTCTAGGTTGTTTATTTGAATGCAAAACACAAATGAATTTTTTTTTAATAGTATTCTAAATTATTTATACTACTGAAAACTAACTATTCAACCATGTATTTAGAGAGTTTTTTTAAGTATTATCTAAAACGGATTTTCTCTGATGAATGTTTATTATATATACCGTATTTGCTCGTGTATAAGGCGCACGCGTGTATAAGGCGCACCCCTACTTTACAAATAAAAATGTCGATTTCTTCGATTTGTCGATAAAAATGTCGAAATCTCGTATACAAGGCGCACCACAAATTTGGTATGCTTATGAAGAATGACCAAATGAATTTCAGTAAAAAAAAGTCGAAACAAACATTACAACAGATCAGAAAATAAGACGAAAATGCGTTTTTAGACTTCGGGTTGTAAGAGAATGACGGGAAATAGGAATGAGTGACGGTAAAAAGAATTGCTAATTTGCGTTTAGATAATGTCATTAGCTCTGTTGTATAAAAAACTGCAAGGAATGAAATAAATATGCAGTAATACTTCAATTAACCCGGGAGTAGTCGCGGCTTTTTTTCGAACGTGATTAGTCGCGCTCGGTCTATTCGCCGCCGTTCCCTTTTGACCGAAGAAACAGAGGAAAAGTGCCGTTGTTCCTCGAAGATCGAAAACAGGGAATTCAAGAGGAAAGTATTGCTTGAAAACGAAAAGATACGTGTAATATCTATTAGTACGCATTTACGTTAAGTATATATTTGGTTAGCATTTAAAGTAATGTTTCAATAATTATTTTAAAAATATATATGTATATAAATGATAAAAGTTTTTATACAATCTGAATAGTTTTCTAAAGATACAATAGATAATGAATAAAAAAATATTTTCAGTTTTTTGAAAATTTGAAATCGTGATACATATTTTTTGATAGAACAGTTTAGTTTTGACGTATGTCTGGTACTAGGAACCAATTGAAGTTGAAAAAATACATCTCATATAATTTTTCTTACTATTTCGACGTAAATATAATAATAGAAGAGCAAATAACCCTTTTTTAAATTATAACATAAAAACAGGAGCTACTTTTCATATTTTTTTCCTTTTCCTAAATCTTCTTCGTATCGTCGTAATTCTTTTTTGCATGTAAAACCTTAGAGGTTTTATAATTCAGTAATTTTTCTCAAATGAGAAAATATATTTGCACCAAATGAAAATGTATGAATAATATAAAGTAATACATAAATAATTTTTTTTTTCTAATAACTTCGTTTCATCTTTTTTTTTTATTTCAAAGTTTGTAAAAAAGATAAGAATTACTATATAATCTGACTGAAATTTTGAAGATACAATGAATAACGAATTAAAAGATACTTTCAGTTATAACATTGAAATTGTGATACATTTTTTTTTTAAAAAAAGCAGCAACGCACTGAAGTTCGTTATAACGGTGGACTGACACTAGGAGCCAATTAATGTTGAAAAAATAAATCTTAAATATTTTTATTACCATATCTATACAGATATAAAAAAAAGCAGATAAAATAATCCATTCTTTGTAATTAGTAACATAAAAGCAGTAGCTACATTTCATTTCTTTATTTTATTTTATATATTTTTTCTTTTCGTTTATTCTTTTTTTAAAATGAAAAATATATATACACTAAATGAAAATATATGAATAATATAAAATAAGAAAATAAATAATTAATGTATTAAGAACTATTTTTTCAAAATTTGTAAAAGGGGTAAAAATTATTATATACTGGGAGTGAAATTGTAAAGATACAATAAATATCGAATTAAAAGAGAATAAATTTTGAATAAATTTTCAAATGTAGATATTATATTTGATATAGATAAATCGTTTTTTTGGAGGGGAGGAGGGGGGGGGGGGGACTGTCAACATTGATTTTGACAATGTTTCAATTTTTGTCGCCAATCAGTATTAAAAAGATGCAATATTTAATTTAAGTAAATATTATTTTGTAATTATTTGCAATATTTATCAAAGTATAATTCAATTTCAATGAATTTCGCTTTTGAAAAGAAAAACATTATTAATGAAAAATGATTTCTGAAATTAAATGCCAAGAAAATTAACTTTATTAGATCTTAGCACTAGGCACTCTTTAAATTCGGGTTTAAAAAAAAGAATTGCTATGGCGTTGTTCAATAATGAGTATTTTTATTAGCAACAAACATATTTTAGAAACGTAGTTATCCATTTCTTGTATTTTATAAACATTACCTGAATTATCAAAAAAATAAAAGTTTTTTACTTGCATACGTTGTAATCCACATTAGAAAATTCGCATTATTTAGCACACTCGACACATATATTGTAAGTATGTTCTTTGCAGATATACAAACTACAGTGTTGACAAATTTGTTTTGCCTTCTTTTCTGCTTTATTGTGCAAAAACTACATCTTTCAGTCTTCGCAGATCGAATTTTTTTTTTTTAATTTTATTTCTATGGTCCTTTATTAAATTAAACACAACCATTTTACGCGTATTTTTCGGAAAAATAATTTGAGAATTTATTCCCGCAATATTCATATGCTTAAAAAACAAAGTAAGCGGTTTTTTATTACTTATCCTTGCTTATTCTTACATATTATATAAAAAAATTAGGTTGTTGAGTTTATATTTATATATTTATATAGGTCACAATTTTCCCTAGAACAGAATCATTAAGAAACAGTTTTCAGAAGTCAAATATTATCAGCAGAAAGAGAAAAAAAGAGAGAGGGAGAGGAAACGGGACTCCCCGATTCCAAGAAACCCCCTTCTGAGAAATTCAGGGGAGTAGGAAAGAAGATTGCCAGGGCGAAAAAAACATCGGCTACGTGAGTAGTCGCATGCCGGTCAATCAGACCGAATTTGACTTTAAAATACAATAAAAGCATGAAAAATCGTAGGAATGACTCGTAATTTCTCTAGGCAGAAGGTCGAACAGTGAAGGTCAGCTACGCGGCATTTCACCATTGTAATTCTAAGGGGAGATGGGTTAATCAGCAGACAAAGAATTCGAGCGGCGAAAAGACCAACGCGCGACTAACCGCGGGTTAAGTAACATTTTCCGAGTTTTTATATCTTCCTTGAATAATTTCTTGCTTCTTATGTATATCGTTTGACTGCATCCAACTGTAAAAAATTATTCCGTGTATAAGGCGCACCTAGGAGTTTTGCCCTAACTTTTTGAAAAAAAAAATGCGCCTTATACACGAGTAAATACGGTAATACAAATCCCTTTCGATTTTAAAATTTTCTTAGGTAGTCGAAAAGTTTTTAAGAATTCGGTTTTTATGGCCCTCTAGATCTACTGGGCCGGTTCACGATGAAAAGATTCTTGTGAAGGCATAGCTTTAAGAGAATTCAGTTTTATTAAGACTAAATGTCAAAGGTGACCGTTCATCATGAAATGTTTTTTGCGAAAATTTAACTTTAACATAGCTGCCAATTTTTACGCATTTTTCCTACCACAAAAATTTTATTGTAAATATTGTCTTTCTTAATCGTCGAAATGTAAGGCATCATCAAACGGAAAATATATCTGTACAATTTTAGTGTTAGCAAAAGTGCGTAAAACTTGGCAGATATGCTTTAACCACTTAATTGATCAACAATTTTGAAAAAAACTTTCAAATAATGTCTACTTTTTTTCATGCCTTTTACAGAATTTTTAATCGTTCATCACCGGTTTTTCAAAACCGAAATTTTTAGCGAAATTGAATGAGAAAAATGCTCAGATTAAATAATGCAAAATTTACAACAAAATTTTACTGGAGAGAATAATAAATTATGAGTAGAGTATGGATGCCCGTACGCATTTTACCTTCCTTTGCTCGATTAGAGACCATAGAGATGTTTCCAGCTTCCTGATTGGTTGGTTTCTTTTATTGATTTTTCTTTAGCGTCATTATCAAAACGTGAAACAACACTGACTTATAACAATCGTGAAAATAAAATAAATCAAAAAGTTACTAAGAGATGTATATAGAATATTGAAAAGTTAAAAACTAAACAAACGTCAACTAATGTCGATTATTAATATTAAAATTTAAGGTTTGTTTTGTTTTTAACTATACAATATTAAGTACTCACCATTTAATAACCTTGTGATTTATTTTATTTTCACAATAAAATTTTCAGTAATTACCTTTTATCATGAAATTGTCCAGCTTCTTTAATATGTATCTATATATTTTTTTAAAAACCTTTTTATATAAAATATTAGAAAACTTTTAATATTAAAAACTTTTTATATGTATAAAAATGTATATATTTCATAAAATATATACACATTTAAAGCATTTTCGAAGCTGATAACTAAAATCAAATGTAATGTAATCCCCCAACAGAAAAAAAGGGGGAGGGGCAAAAGACAAAACTTGGCAAAAAATCAAGTTGAAGTTTCGTAAAAGAAAACAAGATGGCGCCATTACTTATTTTTTCTAAAATGTTCCATTTAACCCTTTGAGGGGCAAGCAATTGCGTTCGAGTAATTCTGAACTCCCACCGGAAATTTGTAAATTATATCAAAAAGAGGAAAAGCAATTTCACGACTGTTTTCCACCAAAGTTAGAAAAGTGAAATTTAATAACATTTTTCTGGTGTAAATCTTCATCAATCGTAGGTGGTATATAATATATACCACCGCCCCTCAAGGGGTTAATTTGTGCTTTCTAATGTAATAACAAATTGCGGATTTCTGAATTAATTAGTCATTTGTTAACAACTGAATTAGATAAAAATGTTGAATGTTAAGTGCTCATTTACTTTTATATATATAAAAAAGAAAAAATATATACATAATGGTATATTATTTTGGCTTCATAGAAATTCTAATTTACAAAGACCTTAAACAGCAGAAAAGACGAAAAAGAAGATAACCAATCAGGAAGCCGAAAAACTCTCTGCGATCTCTAATCAAGTAAAGGAAGGTATAATGCTGCCCGTATGTAGTATGATCAAATGTTATTTGGCAAAAACACGTTACCCTTACGATGTATGGGCAAAACAGGGAAGCGCTGAATGTATTACGTATTGTGTCGTACAAGATGAAATAGCTAGGTTTGAGATTTATATTTTTGCGTATTATATTAGTAAGTGGTAGAATACAGAAATAATGTTAGTTAGTTTATAAGATTCTGCAGGAAAGTGTTTTTAATAGAATATTAAAACTTATTTTACCAAAAATTAGATTTGTTTTAAAAAAGTAGTTATATAAAAAGAACCATTTAACCCTTTGATCTCTGGTGGGTAAATTTCTTCAAAATTCAAAATGTCACATTGGCACCAATATTTTTCAAAGGAAAAATTCGGTTTACGTTAAACACGGAAAAATGCATTTAACCTTTTCCAAAGAAATCTCGTCGAGTATTCCGGTGCCAGTATGACATTTCTGAATTAAAACGAAGTGGTAGAAAATTCTACCATCAGAGCTCAAAGGATTAAATATTGGTTTTTCCAAGTCGAACATTTATAAATAATATATTTTCATTGACTGAAATAAAAAAAATAGTTTAAAAATACTTTTAAATAAATATATCAGTTTTATTGATATCAAGGTAGTTTAAATATGACTGAAAGAGTTCACCGACAAAATCTTAAGTATATTTTTATGTGTTTTCCAGCTTTCTATAATAACGTGAAATTTCTATACAAAATTCAAAATAATATTAATGGATTGCCAAAAATAAGAAATTCCAGTACAAAATTCTTTGATTTTCTTTAAGCTTGTTAAGAGTTAAGATGCATTATTCATTTAAATAAGAGGTATATTTTTCAAAGACAATTGAAAATTGATACTCTCTAAACATTTAAAAGATTAAAACTTCCCTCTGATCGTTTATCACGAAATGATTTATAGCAACTATATGTTTAAAACAATTGCATTTTACTTTCTACAGAGTGAAGGAAATACGTTTGGGACTTGTGTTTTGGAGTATCATACTGCACTGTTTAGAAAAAATAATAATGGTAGACTGCTTATTTTGTTCTAAAGAAGCTGAAATATGAAGAGTATTTTATCATTATTATATAACATCGTTATCAAAAACCAGTTTTTCAATAACGACTTTAAAAGAGATTTTCACAAAAAGCAGCATCTTATACTTAAATTTCTCTCAGGACCTTTTGCTTTCCAAGATTTTTATCTACTATTTTTTTTTTAAACATAAACGTTTTTTAAGTGTATTATAAAATAAATACATTTAAAATTAATTTCAACTGTTCCGTTTTATAATAGCTTTGTGGAAGAACGCTCGAGAGGCAAGAGCAAACAGCCACAAATGACTTATTTTCACCATTAAATTTTAATAAATACATTATCTTATCAAATCTCAAAAATTCTGTTATTAAATAAGTCAAGAAATACTATTAAAATTTAGCGGTGGCAAAAGACCATTTCTGGTACAACGCTTGCATCCTTGCAGATTTATTAGCTAAATTTTTTAAAGGTACTTTAGTATACGATATTAACAGACGTACATCTTTTGTGATTTGTGTCACTTTTGTGTTTTTTGTGAGAACGTGTTGTGCTGTATATATTTTCATATTAACTGTGTTGTTTCGAAGAAAGTACCATATCAATCTTGTTAAATATTTCAGATACATTTCGATATATTCTGTTTGCATTAATTTTACAGATAATCTCTTAGATATTGCTTAAGATAAATACTGTTTAAAACAATTACTTCGTCTAAGAATGAAATGCTTTTAAAAAAACTGTATAATATCCAAAGTTATATAAAATTTCTTTAAATATAAATAAACTTATTTCAATCCTCAAAAAGACAAAGCGAGATATTTCGTTCCCTTTTAAAGAAAATACGAAAGAACTTTTCAATACCTCTTTAGATCTTCTTTAAAGTAAACTGCTTTTTAAAGGCCATAAAAAATCGCTATTCCCAAAATGCAATTTAAAGATTAAATCTTTCTTCTGACCCTTCATCGTGGAAAAATTTATGTAAACTGTGTCTTTAGAAGGATTACGTTTTATTTTCACATTAAGATATAGATAAATTTAATCTTTTCCGTAATTTATTGTGATATATTTATATTTTATAAAGTTAGTTTATTTGATTATATAAAATAATACTATTCAAAATAATAGGAAACATGTTTAAATATAATTAAACTTATATTAATTCCCGAAAAGACAAAAAAAGATAGTTCATTTCATTAAAAAAATAAGTAAATAAATTAATAAAATGAATCTGAAAACATTTTTTCCTCTTCTGATCTTTTTAACGTAAACCACTTTTTTTAAGAAGGTCATAAAAATCATCATTCCGAAAATGCAATTTAAAGATCAAAACTCTTTTCAGATTTAAAAGCGCCTTATCGATGAAAAATTTCTCTCACAAATATTTTTTTTTTCTGTTGTTAGTTTGGCTAAGTATTATAACTTTTCTTTGGCACATTCAATACGTTTGTGTATTTGTTTGTTTGTTTATTGAACAACATACATCTGACTTGTGTGCTCGACATGAAGCCTGCTTATAAGCCATCGTCATTATACAGGGACGAGATAGCACACAAGAAAATATTACAACACAAGAGAAGTACAACCAGGAGCTCCACACAAAGAATGAGTGCAATGGAGCCAGTGGGATTCGAACCCACAACCTCACGATCAGCGGCGTGATGTCTTAACCACTCAGCCACGGAGGCCCCACTCAATACGTTGTCTTAGTGTGACGGTGTACAATGTGACGGTGCTACTAGTACCGCCGAAGTAAACTGCAACCGGTAAAAATTAATATCAGTTCCTGCCATTATTTTTCGATGAAAATTTCCATTAATGAGGCTTTTAAATAAACAAAATTATCTACCGAAATTAACTGATGTAAGTTTTCGCGGTGGTAATGAACCATTGGAATGGTTACAATTAAAGTTTCACTATGTTAAGGGTACATCAGTTCCTCTATCTCTATAATTTTATAGATTCTAACATTAGAGTTTAATTGTTTTTGGAATAGAGTATAAATAAAGAAGACATATTGTGTATTGTCTACCAATTGCGAGGAAAGTAACTGGGGAGTTTCTCATAATGTGGTAGCTTTTTTTTATCGAATCAACAGTTTCTGTTTACCACCGGGGTAGTTACCACAAGGGAATTTGAATAGAAATTTTAATCCTATTTAATTACCCTATACATGCAAACTTTCCTCTCACAAAACTGATGAAACTTTTCATTTTATTTTACTGGTGTGAGTTTGTTGATGAAATTAAATTTTATACACTGACCCTGATAGAAGATTTTTGAGTTGTCACAATACGGCGAAAATTCAAGGCAGCCGATGTTTACAGCCGAAAAATTTTTTCCACAATTTACAATGAATACCTGTTTTTGCAAGCATTTATGAATGAAACTTTGCATTCAGAAGGCGTTTAAATAAGGAGAATATTTCTATTTAAATTTACTGTTGGGCATTTTCTGCGGCGGTAATCGAATCCTGCGAAAACGGTTACAGTTGAAGTTTCGCTATTTTAATCTTATGTCAGTTCCTCTTTATCATATTATTATTTTGTTATCGATTATCTTTATCCTCTTTATTAACAAAAATTCTCAATTAACTAATAAGTACATTTTTTAAAACATTTTAATAAGTCCTTTTTTCATGTCTTTTACAGAATATTTTACCTTTTATTACCGGTTTTAAAAACTTTTTTTTTTTTTTTTTTTTTTTTTTTGTGTGTGTGTGTGTGTGATGGAAGCATTTTTAAACTGTATAAATTAGAGTTTTATATTGAATTTTTAAACTTTGATTTTTTAAACCAGAACCGTATTTGTAACTGTGATGTGTGAAGTGTGTATTTGTCACGATTGTTTTTTTTTTTTTTTTTTTTTTTTTTTTTTTTTACTAAACTATCTATCTATATTATAAAGCCAAACGTATCTGTGCATAACGCACAGATTATTACTTAATTCCATTCAAATAGCTGAAGAATGAATATTTATTAATCCGTGTGTAAAATCTTCGTCAAAATTTTGAAGAAATACCAGTGAATGATTTCCGATAAAACATGGAGCTATTATAAAGAAACAAATGAAGACATTTGAATTATAAAATACCAAATTTGCTTTCTTATGACGAAATTGTTTTTTGTTGTTTTGCTGGGTTTGTGTATTATTTTGCAATAATTACGTCATATGTATACTTTTGTATAGGTGTTGTTTAAGAATTGATCATAAAACAGAAATGCAAATGGCGGGATTTCATTTTAAAAAGTATGTATTTTAATTCTTAAAACTGAAATATGTTAAGTGCGTCGTTTTGACCCAAACTGCTTTGCGTTACTTCATAGATAAAAATACTTCAAACTCGGAAAGATTATAATCGAAATCATACAACGATAAAACGCAATGTTTTACAGAAATTTGGAGTATCTTTATGAGCCTTAATATACTGTGCGAATGTTATGATTAGAAGTCTTTATCCAAAAAATATCGATTTATGTTACAGAACTTTATGATTCTTGACTGGATGAATGCACTTCGCCGGTACTACAAGAAAATAAAGAAGTTCTTTGCAATACTTCGAGTTCGAGGTTATAAAAATCGCCAATTTACTTTATGTGACGTCACATGAATATTTTCTATCGTATTTATTTGCATGCAAATTACTTCAGAAATTTTCATTTATATTTAGAAAATATAAATAGCTTAGAATCTATTTACAGTTAATTGCAATTGAGGCTTCAAGCTTTGAATTTAAATTATTTTAAAATGATTAAATTAAATTTCCAATTATTTTTTTAAAGGGTGAATGCGGATGTGAGAGGTGTAAACGTAAATTCTGAGATGGTGAAAATGATGTCGGGTTTAGATTTCAAGTGGAAGAAATTCTATGACTGAGTCAAAGTGGAATAAATTTTGCTGTTTTTCCTTTGCGAATACTAAGCATAAGAGACTTAATTGATAATTTTGTTGTAATAACATATCTTTATTACATTTTACTGCTTACTTTAAGATTAAAGTATAATTTTGATAATTTCTACAACTGAGTTTTATGGAAATAGTATTGTGTTAACTTTAATTTAAATATCATTTGTTTAAGAGTTAGACTTACCAAAAAAAGGTGCATTTTTTGATTGTAAGTAATTTTGTAGGTTTATTATTAGTCAATGAAACGGTTCCTTCTTTAACATTTTCTTTCGTAGAAACTCAACGTATCCTACCTTATACTAATAAAAGGAAGTTTCACTCTCCGTATCCTGTGTGAGTGCAATGGCTAGAGTATGTATAAGGATACTAATAATTTTAATAATGTAATAATTTTTCGTGAGGTTAATCCAAAGCTCCTCCTGATACAACTGAGAAGGAAGGTCTCCTTACAAGGCATACTCAGAAAATGTTGGAAGAAATGCGATTGGAAGCGCCTATGTAATAAAGGATAAGTGAAATATAACGGCGGAATCACATTAGAAAGTCTGTAAAAAGATAAAATACTTTTGAACACTTAAATGCATATACGAAAGTGACATCCAATGTAGCGAATGAGATTTTTTCTCGCCAAAAGAGAACGATTTCTTCTGGATCTAAAAATAGTTTGCGATTTCTGTTTTGAATTTTATTGGTATTTAATGAATTTAAATTTAATCAATAAAAAAGTTTATTATGGCTATTTCCATGAGTACTTGTAGTGTAAGTCACAGGCTACGATTTTTGGCTACCAGTATTTTAGTACGAAAAAATGTGATTTATTTTATCGGCACATTCTCATTAATTGAATAAGGCCAAGCAGACTTTTCGAAAATAACGGTGGCAAACAAGCTTAGTAATTATAAGGTAATGTGACTTGCACTACAAAACCCATGGAACTAGCCTTATATATATATTTTTTTTTGTATTGCAAATGCATATTGTTTGTTGTTGTAATTATATCATTTTCTCGTTGGAAAAATAATTTCTATGTTTTGAAAATTGTAATTATTTATTTTAACTATACCTAGCTGACATTTGATTTTTAATTGTTTAATTTGTTTATTTTATATTTTCAAAGTTGCTAATATTTACTTATTAATGTTATTATATTTAAATGAATATTAATTTAAAATGTTCTGTAAAATAATACATAATTGGCACTTTTTTGTTACCAATTTGAATAAAAATTTACCACCACCTTGTCCTCAAATCCAATATATTTTTTTTTAATTTAAACGAGAATTCAAAAATAAAATCTCCGTGAAAAATTCTGCCGTTATACTTTTATACACTGGTGTCCAAAAGTTAAGCATGATTCGTAAAATGCTTAAAACGTGGAGTAAATATTCGTGAAATTATTCAAAATTACTTGCAGAGATTAATTGGTTGAAGAAGAAACATTGGGTTTATGCAAAACTTTTCAGTCCACTAAATCATGTGCGAAATACCTACGCATGTCGGAACACTTATAAACCGGTTCACGCGGTATAGGCAGTTCAGACGAATTCCGTGTAACTGATATACCAAGAAAAAATCTTACGATCAAACAGGATTAATGATGGCAAAAAGACGCCAACTGAACATGTTTGAGAAAGGAAGAATCGTTGGAATGCTAGAATTCGGACGATCACAAAACGAAGTGTCTCGAATTCTGAACGTGGATCAGGTTGTGATCGCAAGACTGTGACAGAGGTTTCAAAGTACGGGAGATGTTACCCAACCACGAGTAGCAGGTCGACCAAGAGTCACAACCTTTCGCCAAGACCGATATTTGGCAATAAGTGCGCGACGTCAGAGGGGCAGTACTGCTAGAGAATTGGGTTTGGAGCTCACAGTCGCCACAAGAACACGAATTTCGAACAAACTGCTTACAGGAGACTCAATCATGCTGGGCCTGTATGCCAGAAAACCAGCAGTTTCTATTCCCCTCATGTCTGCGCATAAAGGCGCTCTTTTAAATTGGAATTTGAAATATCAACATGTGAGTGAGTGAGATTGGGCCAATGTGACGTTCAATAACGAGTCGCGATTTAGTCCGAGTAGTCATTCTCGTTTGGTAACGATATGGAGAGAACGTGGAACACGTTTTGAACCAAGAAGTATAATGGAAAGACATCTTTTTTCCATCAGGGGTAGTAATGGTATGGGTAGGTATCATGTTGGACGGCCGCACAGAAGTCCATATCTTTGACACGGGGTCTGTGATTAGTAAAAGATACAGAAACGAAGTTCTTGAGCCTTATGTTCGCTTATTTCGAGATGCTGTCGGTCCTGACTTCATATTCATGGATGATAATGCGCCTTGTCACCTGTGCGTTACTGATTGACGACTACCTTGAGACGGGAAACATCCAGTGCATGTCGTGGCCTGAAAACTCCCCCGATTTAAATCCTATCGAGCATGTATGGGATATGCTCGGGAGACAACTTGCAGCCCTTTCGCAACCACCAAGCTCCGTTCCAGAACTGAAAGGAGCTCTCAAAGAAACTTGGAACTGTTTGAGCACACAACTCATTCATAATCTAATAGCAGGTATGGGAAATCGCTGTGCAGCGTGCCTGGCTATCAGAGATGACCACACGCCTTATTAAACTGCAATATCACTATTTTATTTAATGTTTTCTTTCTATTTTCTTTTTAAGTGTGAACCCTTACTATGCACAGTTTTCTTTCAAACTGCTACTTTGGATAATAAAAGTAAATATTATCGTTCTTTTGAATTGTTTCCTTACTTTATAACTGTTTTACACTCGCATATCACGTTTCACCACATTCCGATTTACATTTCTTTCACTACTTACTTAATTACCAATTATTCTTAACTTTTGGACACCAGTGTATATGAAAGAAGTCATAATGCTTTAACCCCTTCGCGACGGGAGACTTTTACGAAATTTTAATGTTTTGTCACGGTTTTTAAAAACAAAAATTTGCGGTTTTAAATTGATAATGTACTTTGATAAAATAAGTTTTACAGTATAATTTTACTGGTGGGGTTAAACAATGATTCTTAAGGATTTTTTCGGCACGTATACGTGTCGCTCGTCCCCAAGGAGTTAATAGCAAAAAATTCGCTTAATTGGATTTATTTTTGAATTTGAAACAATTTAAATCAATTAAAATTTATTTTAAATCGTGAAATATGATACTAAAATGTCACTACGAATACATATCTATAAAAATAAATAAAGACGTTTGTGAGTGTGTGTCGACAGTGTTCTGAAGAAATCGCTGCACCTAGAGCTACAAAATTTCCGGTGGGGGGGGGGATACTTCTATACATATGCACCTTATAGCCCGATTTTCGATTTTTTAAAAATATTTTTTTAATTTAAATTTTATGCGATTTTCGGCGAATTTTTTTTTTAAGTTTCAAGAAAATATTTCCATATTACTGAAAAGAATTGTTTTTACTCTTATAAGCAAACATAATAAATTTTGTCCTCTTTCCAAGTTTATTAGGAATTTGTACACAATTTTTGAGATTTTAGCAAATTTTAGTGTTCTTTTTCTTTTTTTTTTTTTTAATCAAAAACTACTGATATTTAACCCAAAAAATAATTGGACCAAGACGAACCCTGTTATACATCTCATGGAACAATTAATCAATTATCTACCGCATTATGAATTCATGAATATTTTACATTCTAAAGCATTTTACGCATATTGCTTAAACTATATTAAAAGATTTATATAATCATTTAATAAATATTTAAAAGATTTTAGAAGGATTGAAAGATTTAGAAGGATTAATTAAATTTGATTTTTCAGGGTTTTTGTGCAGTATTTATAACCCTACTCAGATGCTTTATTTTAAATTGTTTTCTTAGTATTTTGTAGAATTATGAAATGTACAAATATGATGATCTTACAATAGAAATATAGAAATATTTTCGAATTGAATACTTAGAAATATTTTCGAAAAATTCCCATCCCCATCCCTCAGCGCCGAGAAAGCTGAAAAGTTAAAAAAGCAAAAGAAATCATCCTTTTAAAATTATATTTTTTTGTGTAACCAATGATACTTTTGGAACAAAATAAAGCAATGTATCTGTAACTCATTCTAAACAGTAATACAATTAATTGACGTATTAAAGGAATTTTATAATAAGTAATTTTAATGGTACTTATAAGTACCGTCGGTAGACAAAGTCTTAATAAAGAGGAACTTGCATAACCTTAAAAAAGGTGAAGCTTCAATTGTAACCGCTTTCTCAGGGGTTGATCACCGCCAGAGTAAACTTCCACCAATAAACTTAAGTAGAAATTTTCTTATTATTCAAACGCCTTATTCATCGAAAGTTTCAATCAAAACTCATGGCGAAAACTGATATTCATTTTTACTGGTTGCATTTTACTTCAGCGGTAGTAGTTCCGCCATATTCTGACAAAGAACACAACCTCTTGTTAGTGCCAGTGGAAAGTTTATAATACCTAAACAATCTGACACCAGTAAAAAGGAACATATTTTTTTACCATGTTTGGAAGATAAATTTCTCATCAAAAATGCACTTAAATAAGATAAAATTTCCTATTCAAGTTTACTGGTGGAAGTTTGTACGGCTTTTCATCAGAAATATTGGATCCGATTAAAAAAAAAAATACAGCAGCCATCTTGTGACAACTTCCTCAATTACTTCACTCGCAAATACTAAACAATACGTTATATGCCTCCTCCTCTTTATAATTCCATTATACATTTATAGTAAATAAAGTTATCGAGCGCTTTGTTGAAATGCGATGTGAAAAAATTAATACATGTATTTTTTATTATATTATAAAGTAAGGATTTATTTATATATTTTATAAAGCATTAAATATGGCAAAGCATTAAATATACTACAAAGTTTTATGTAATTTTAGTAGAAACGCAGAAAGCTATGAAAACTTAAAATTACACCTCTTTTACACTGATGATAGAAATTTTAATACGTATGAGACCTCTTAACCCTTTGCGGGGCGCTGGTTTCATAGATATACCACATAATTTTAATTCCCAAACGCCAATTTTGCACCAGAATTTTGTTAAAGAAAATTGCGGTTTATTGAATGCGTGAAACATAGCGTTTTTTTTTTTTTTATATTTAAAAATAAAGTTGTTTTCAAATCCCGATGTCAGTCATTTATTTCAATTCTTAAGCGATGAATTTGCCTTGCCCCGCAAAGGGTTAACCCTTTCTTAATAATTGCATTCATAACATGTTGAAATAATTGAGTGACACCAGTATTAGTAATAAAATTTATTCCTAAATTAAAAGGAATATAATATTGCGTATGTGAAAGTAAAATTTTCATTAAAAAATTTTTGATGCCGATATATCAATAAGGGATTAAAATATTGTGATACAATAGCACCATCACCGCTTTTCAAGAGGTTAAAATGCTTTCGAAAATAAGAATTCGAAGATAACATTTCCATTACTTAACTTATTGGGTAATAATGTCCCTTTTTATTTTCAAAATAAAGTAACCCAATGCAAAATACATTTTAACGAAATCCCTTTTCAGTCAAATTTGTGTGTGATATGAGGAAAAAAGGAAAAAGAAATAAATAACAAACAGCTCTCACATATCAGCAATGAAACAAAGAAAAAAAAATTCCGTTGATAGTTTTTCTTTTATGATAAAATCTCGAGTATTCTGGAGAATCTAAAAGATAAATTTGAATAACTTTGCTGTGGGGAATACAATACGTATTATGTTTGAAAAAGAGCATTTCATGCATACATAAGAGCTCAAAACAAAGTTATTCATAACGCTACACTTTTTCTATTTTTTGTGTTTTAAATTACACGGGCGTATGAAGGACATCTTATGTTTCAAATTTATATTTTCCATTTTTAACTCCTTAACTCTTTAAGCAGTGATGGAACAATATAGTAATTTGGTGATTGTAACCATTAATTCCTTCGCGACGGGAGTCGTTTACCAAATTTTTAATGCTTTGTTACCGATTTAAAAAAAACAGAAATTTGTGCCTTATTAAATCGAAAAAATGCTCCGATGAACAAGACAAATTTTTCTCTTGAGGATAAACAAGATTTCTTAAGCCTTTTTGCGGCACGCATACGTGTCGCTCGTTCCCAAGGGGTTAACCTGTCCTGAATTAACACGATGGCAACTTAAATCAGGGAGTTCCTAATTTCTAAAAAAGTAGTTTGTAAATTCCGGTGTCAGTCAACAATTTCTCATTTTACTAACAGAATTTGCCCGTGCTCGAAACGGTTAATGCAGGGCTGCGTATCCTGGCGCCCGTGATGGCTATAGAGTCCTTTGAACGATTTCTTTGCTTTCTATTGAAAGTTTACAACTACTATCTTTTAAAAAATGTAAGATCCATTTCTTAAAAATGTATAAAAAATGTAAATCATTAATGTTTGCATGCTTTTTAAATTGTAAGCATCACGAAGCAAATTGTGTATCTAATAATTCATATTCATTCATTTTTTTGTTTATAATATCTCTGTGTTTTATCGGAAATCATTCATTGATATTTCTTGAAAATTCGGAAAATTATTTTACGCACGTATTAATAAATCTGCATTTTTTCAGCTATTCGATGAGAATTTAGTAAAAGCAGAGAAAATAACTCACACGGCCATTCTTTAAAATACATTTTTACAAAGAGATTCTTGTATCAAATGTAAAGTAAGTTTGTAATGAATTAAACCCCCCCCCCCCACACACACACATTTAATTGATGAATAAAAATAAAATAAACCAAATTTCACCTGGTTTTACAACAGATGATATTCTTGCACTAGCACGTATTTTAATTTGAATTTTTTTCACATTTATGAAAAAAGGCAATAAAAAGGTACAGTAATCTGTTTCCCCTTTATTTTTATTAGAAATGCAGAGAAAAAATCATTTGCGCTTGATGGGATGCAATAAAATCCCCTAGTAGTTTTGAGACTAACAACAGAAACGAAAATAAATATTTCACATTGACATCTTTTTTATGATAACGTCTCACAAACCCAGCAGCATCAAGAAGATAAATCTGAAAAATTTTGCTGTGGGGGACACAATATGTATGATGTCTTTTAAAAGCATTTCATGCATATAGAAGCACCCGAAAAATAAGTATTCATAAAGCAAGATTGCTTCAATTTTAGTTCATTCCGTCTGGATATCAAACTATGACAGAACTATTTGTTCCGCGTTTTTATTCTCAGAGTTGTATGTTTGGTTTCATTCCGATTTTATTTTAATCCCTGAACTGATCAATATTTTTGAAAAAAAAACTTTCAAAAAATACCTTATTATTTTTTCGTGTATTTTACAGAATTTTTAATCTTATTTGACCGATATTTCAAAACAGAAAATTTTGTGCAATAAAATAAAAGGAAATGGTTGGATTAGATAATGCAAAATTTACAATAAAAATTTAATGGTGACAATAATATACCGTGATTTGAAAAGATTGGCAAAATTGCCCCTATGACGTACGGGGAAATCAGGGAAGCATTTAAACTACTTATATCTTAAGTAGTTTTAGGCTAGATTTTTTCTTTTCCCAATGGCTAACGTTTATTCTGGACATTCAAACAACAAACTGGGTGTTAAGTTGATCACAACTAAGTAAGCTTTCAATATTGCTCTACTGTTCCGTACTGTTTACGAATAAAATTAAAGACAAATAATACAATTTACCATTTTATGGTACTGGAATAAAAACAATGTAAGATTTTAGTTTTCCCTCTTTGAACATGTGTTCTATTTAGGAATGTGAACAAATTCCCCCCTCCCCCAAAGTACTAAAAAAGCAATGAAAAAAGAAATTTAGCGGAATAAGGTTTTTTCCTGGAGAAAAAATAATTTGAGCTCCATGGAGTGAACAGCAAATTGCACTGAGACTAACAAAAAATAAATAAATAAATAAATAAATAAATAATAAATAATAATAATAATAAATAAATAAAATAATCGCGTCTAAAAACACTGATAACGTCTAAAAACAATGTAGTCAAGAATATAAATCTCAATAACTTTGCTGTGAGGGTGTGTGCTGTATGATGTCTTATAAAAGCATTTCATGCATGTAGAAGCGCCCCAAAAATAAGTATTTATAACGCAAGGTTGCTGCTCTTTGGTTATTTAGTTTGGATATTATATAATTTTAGAAAAATTTGTTCGGCGTTTAATTCTCAGAGTTGTATGTTTGGTTTTATTCCGATTTTATTTTAACCTCTTAACTGATCAATATCTTTGAAAATCTTTCAAATAATATATATTTTTCTTTTCGCGTATTTTACAGAATTTTAAATCTTATTTCACCAATTTTTCAAAACAGAAAATTTTGTGCAATTAAATAAAAACCAGTTGGAAATCGCACATGAAGCGTATCTAATGAGGTGTGTTCGTACGATAACGAAGTTTTTAGAATGTCACTCTCATAAATCAATCTCATAAAATTGTAAATAGTTAATTATAATTAATACGCACCAAACAATGTTCTCACTATACCATTATGTGATGGAATACTTTTGTGTGGCCTTGTAAATCTGTAACAAATGTTATTTGCACTACAGATTATGCAAAATGAGTATGTACTTTATAGATGCATATCAGTTTTATTATGTTCGAATGAGCGTAACACCATTAAAAAGTTTTTGAAACATTTTTCCCTATTGACCGCAATGTAACGGAATACTTTTGATTGTCCTTGTAATTGATCTATGCTTCCGATTTTCATCAAATTTGAAATGACTCGACAAAATTATATAATAATTATGTATTTAAAATTTCAAACGATTAAAATGCATTTGAAACTTTTTCCCCATTGACCGTAATGTATCGGAATACTTTTGATTGTCCCTGTAATTGAACTACACATTCGATTTTCATAAAATTTGAAATGACTCGACAAAATTTTCTAATAATTATATATTTTAAATTTCAAACGATTCGGTTGGGTAGTTTTTGAGTTGTTATATGCGGACGGACGGACAGACAGACGGACAGACGGACGGACTGAACGACAACTATAGGTGCTACGTATTTACATAATTACGAACGCACCTAAAAAAATGGTTGGATTAAATAGTGCAAAATTTACAATAAAAATTTAATGGTGACAATAATATACCGTGATTTGAAAAGATTGACAAAATTACCCCTATGACATACGGGCGAATCAGGGAAGCGATTAAACTACCTATATCTAAAGTAGCTTTAGGCTAGATTTTTTATTTTCCCAATGGCTAACGTTTACCCAGAACATTCAATCAACAGATTGGGTGTTAAAATGTTCAAAACTGCGTAAGTTCTCAATACGGCTCTACTGTTCACGAATTAAGTAGAAAACAAAAATGTAATTTAACATTTTATGGTATTGGAATAAAAAACATGCAACTGAGATAGCAGTTTTCCCTTTCTCTACAATTCTTCTATTTAGGAATGTGAACAGATCCCCCTCCCGCAAAGTAGTTAATGGATTCATCGATATAATTATCATCTTCAGGCCATGGCATCAGTAACTTACGGATTAGTCACGAGAAACACAGTTTCGCTTCCATTTATTCACAACACTAGAAAGTTATCTTCTCTTAAATTATATAAATGGATTTTTATGCAGAATTATCCCATTTGCTTCGAATTTTGGATATAGGTTTATTTTATGATAAGTCGTATCCCTGATTATTTTTGGGGGTTTAATAATTATCTATAAAGATGTTAAATGGGGGGGGACAATACCCCCTCTCCGCTTAGTTTGTATTTCACAGATCCTTCAACATTTTTTCTATTTGGGAATGTGAACGGATCCTTCTCCTGCAAAGTATTAAAAATTGAATGAAAAACGAAATTTAGCGGAATAGGATTTTTTTCTATAGAATGAAATCATTAATGCTTCATGGAATGCGTTAAAGCAGCAAGTAGCTCTGAGACTAACAATAGAAATAAAAATAAATATTTCACGTTGACACCTTTTTTTTATGATAGCGTCCCCAAAACACTGCAGTTTCAAAAAGATAAATCTGAATAATTTTACTGTAGGGGGCACAATATGAATGGTGTGTAATAAAAGCATTTCATGCATATCGAAGTGCCCCAAAAATAGGTATTCATAACGCTAGATTGCTGTGATTTTTGTTCATTCATATTGGATACCAAATAATTTCAGAACCATTTGTTCCGCGTTTTTATTCTCAGGGTTGTAAGTTTGGTTTCATTCCGATTTTATTTTAACCATTTAACAAATTAATATAAAAAAAAAAAAAACTTTGAAATAATGCTTTATTTTTTTCACGTATTTAACAGAATTTTTAATCTTTAACTACCGATTTTTCAAAATACAGTCGATTCTCTCTATAACGAAACTCCATACATCGAATTTCTCTATATAACAAATTTTTAGTAGGAACGGTCCCCTTTTCGCATGATTACATTAAAAACAGTCTCTATATAGCGAAATATCTATCTCCATATAACGAATTTTTTCATATATTGGTCTTAATTTATTTAATTTTAAAAAGCTTCAAAATTACATGGAATCAATTTTCCATCCCTTATTTTTGATTTATCGTCAGTGCTGACTTTTTTTAAATATTACTTCTCTCCTTGTTCTTTAAATCCAACGAATTCATCCCACCTCCCACACACCTTTCCACATCCTTCTCAAAACAGAGTCAATTGGATTGATACATATGTAAGAGAAGAATCAATGAGAGGCACATAAGAGAGGCCTTCAAATGGAGGAAAATGTTTACTACAATTTTTCATTCCTTGTTAAAATTTGAGCATTTTTTTTAGAGCGGAACAATTTTAAAATCAAAACAACAAAAAATTACAGATTTCTTCGTCTGAAATTAATGCAAGTCTTCCTTATTTGATTTTCATTAAGCTTTCAAATAAATTTCTGTTCTCATTTTTGAAACAGCTTAAATAATTAAGAAATAAAATGTTAGGTTAATATTTACTTTTAAACATTTCAAATTCTTAATTCAAAAGATCAAAAATAATATTTGTTCAAATTTCACACATTAAATACGATTTTTAACATCATTCTCTGTACATCGAATTTCTCTAAATAACGAATTTTTTACTGGAACGGTGGATTTCGCTATATAGAGACTCGACTGTAGTAAATATTGTGTAATTTAATCAGAAAAATGGTTGTATTAAATAATGTCAAAATTACAGTAAAAATTTACAGGTCACGATAGTATAAAATGATTTGAAATGATGAAAATAATTTTGCACGCATGACGTATGGGCGAATCAGGGAAGCGGTTTAACTATTTATAACTTAAGTAGTTTTAAGCAAGATTTTTTTTTTCGTTTCCAAGAGGATAACGTTTATACATTACATTCAAAGAACAGACTGGGTATTAAATTGATTAAAAGTACGTCATATAGCAATGCTACTTTAATGTTCACGAATAAAATAAAAGACAAAAAATACAGGTTAACATATTTTTGTATTGGATTACAAACTATGCAACTAAGATTGCAGTTTTCCATTTTTTCAACATTTGTTCATTGCTTCTCGGGCTTTTGGCTAAGATCAAAGTGTAGCAAGGCAACATTTGTTCTACTTAGGAATATGAACAGATCCTCCCCCTACAAAGTACTAAAAATGTAATGAAAAATGAAATTTAGCGGAATAAGGTTTTTCCTGGAGACAAAACGCTTAACACTAGAACAGCCATTAGGGCTCATTTTGACCCCTAGAAAATTGATAATAGTCGATTAGAACCAGAAAAATTTTCGTAAGATATATTAAAAATAAGCTGCACAAAAGTAGGCTAACTAAATAATTTGAAGGATTTTAAATAAAAATTTTGGTGGGAAATAGTTTTTTAAAAACTTGAGTAATATTGCCGGCGGTTCTAGTGTTAATGGAATGCAGTAAAAACAGCAAGTAGCTCTGAGCCTGTCTCCCTAGTGGCGTAATCAGTAGCGCAGCTACTGTCACGCCGAGGGGTCCTGGATCGAATCCGTGTAAGACATGGATGGTGTGTTGTCCCTTTATAGTGTAATAAGTATGCAATGGATATGCGTAATAAAATTGTTCTGAACTGTTTCTGTGTAATGGATCATTCGAGGTGAAAGTCATAGCTGCTATTGGCCTCAAAGCACTGTGAAATCAAACCAATCAAGCTCTGAGACTAACAATAGTAACAAAAATAAAGATTTTACGTTGACATTTTTTCTGATAACGTAACCAAAACACTGCAGTATAAAGAAGACGAAAATGAATGGTGACTTATAAAAGCATTTCAGTCATGTATAAAAACGTCGAAATGATAAGTATTCATAACACACGATTGCTGCGGCTTTTGTTCATTCATATCGGATACCAAATAATTTCAGGACTATTTATTCGGCGTTTTTTTCTTTTTTCTTTTTTCTTTTTTTTTTTTTTTTTTTTTGTAAGTTTGGTTTCACTCCGATTTTATTTTAACCTCTTAACTGATCAATATTTTTGAAAAGCTTTCAAATCCTGTCTATTTTTTCACGTTTTTTTTTTTTTTTTTTTACAGAATTTTAAATCTTTTATTACCGTTTTTTAAAAATAGAAAGTTTTTGCGTAATTGAATCAGAAAATTTTTTGGATTAACCCGGGAGGACGCGCGCAGGGCCTAAAAGACCCGGAGTGCCTATGTTTTTTACAACTGCAACCACTAATTTTTTAAAAGTAATCTTCAACTTATTTTATTGCAAAATTTGTAAGAATTGTCTCCGTCTAAATAAAGCGACAGTTTTAATTTCATTTTATTGGTGACAAAGTTAAAACCATTCATACCCTGGGTAAGCGCGCGTTCTCCCGGGTTAAATAAACCAAAATTTACAATAAAAATGTACTGGTGACAATAATATACCATAATTTTAAATGATTGGCAAAAACACGTTGCCGTATGACGTAGGGGCAAATCAAGCAAGCGGTTAAACTATTTATACCTTAAGTAGTTTCAAGCTAGATTTTCTCTTTTACTTACCCATCATACGTAGCATAGGGCAAGCGTTTTGAAAATAGAAAAAAAAAAATTGACGGATTTACACGTTTCAGATACTGGAGATTCCGAAAAACATATTTTTAGAAAAAAAAAATTCCGTTCGTCCGTCTGTGTGTCTGTCTGTCTGTAACCGCTCTGTCTCCCGAAAAAATTGAGATAGAGACTTGAAACTTTGTATGTGTTTACTATGTAAGAATGGGACGAAGCCTATTTAATATCAAAAACCTCGATTATCCGGAACTATTTTTTTCGGACTCTCGAAAAATTCGTTCTGATGAAAGGTATACAAAAATTTTCGAATTCCTTTATTTTAAGGAATGGACGTAAAAGGCAACAAAATAACACAAAATTTGCATAAGGAACGAAGTTGATCGGATTATTAGTTGCCGAGAGATGTGTAATCCTGTTTTCCATATTCTTAGTTTTTTCATGACCTTCTATTTCATTCAAATTTCAATTCAAAGAAATATTTTAATTGGAAATGAGACATTTAATCCGACGCAGTAAATTGTTAGTTAATATGATTATTATTTTTTAAGTTATAAGGATGTTTCTTTTACACAATCCGGTACTACTGAGTATTTTGGCGTTTTTATGTAATTTGTTGAAATCGGCTCATCACCAATTCATTGATAGAGCATTACTATCATTGTTCACGCTGTCGCTCGCCAATGCGCCAAATTGCGACTAAATTCTTCATTTGGCGAATAACCAAGCGATTAGATTCGCCAAATTGCTAGTCCTCAATTTTTTCTTTCTTTCTTTTCTTTTTCGTCTTTCATACATATGCATACACACATATTTTTAATATATTTTTAGCGGATGGTGGAAATTAGATTAATAACAATCCTTGTCGCAGTTATAAACACTTTGGTTATTTTAAAACATATTGAAAAAAAGGGGGTACATTAAAGGATTAAAAATGATTTCTTTAGTGCTACACGGCGAATCTATTTTGCTAATACTTTTTTCATTTGGCGAATGTTTTTTTTTTTTTAATTAGCCAAATTACTAACTTCGGTCAAATGTCATCGAGAACACTGATTACTATGCATATCAAAACTATTTAAATAGGCGTTTAAATTTTATTTTGGAATTGCGATGCATTTTATAAATAGTTTACATGCGTTTTATATTCATATTTTATATTATGCAAAAATATGATGGGTAAGTATTACGGTGGTCCCCCCCAATGACTAGTTTTCAATGGCCAACGTTTATATAAGACATTCAAACAACAGTCTGGGTGTTAAATTGATCAAAATTACCCAAGTCTTCAATGCTGCTCTACTTTTCACGAATAAAGTAAAAGGTAAAAAATAAGATTTAACATTTTACTGTTATATAGTAAAAAACATGCAACTGATATTGCAGTTTTCCTCTTTTGAGCTCTCCATAAATGATATCATACTTTTCCATTGTTTTTAGATCCTTTCACCACCTTTTTTGTAAAGCGTCACACTTCACCATACCCCCTCCCCCCTTTGTCACATATCACGCTATATTATATATACATATACTTGCAGTTTAGAAACAAAGCACTATCTTATAGATCATACTTATAATTTTAGTTTAAATTTTAACTGTGTGTTTTAATCACTTTTGTGAGAATAACAATAAAAATTATTTGCTTGCTCATTTAATATGAAAAAAGATTAAAGTTTATATCAAAATTTTAACAATTATACAATATTAATACAATATTAATACGAAAGAGCAATTGAAAACAGTAGTGTTTTAGAATTTGAAATGGAATTTAATAGTATATTTGACTTTAAATTTTATCAAAATTCTTTAATTTCAAAATAACTTCAAAATTTAATCTGCTGATTTTTAATATTTTTATTTTAACAAAAATGTGTTTTGTCTGAGTTGTTGCCACCTCCTCGCACCTCCTTGTCATAAAATGTCACAATTTCACGACCCCCCCTCTCCCTTTCCAAGCGTAACACCATTTATGGTCGTTCCCTTTCAACATTTGTTCTATTTTAGAATGTGAACAGATCCCCCTCCTGCGAAGCACTAAAACCACAATAAAAAAATAAATTTAGCGGAGTAACAGTTTTTCTAGGAAAAAATACCTTATGCTTGATGGAATGCATAAAAAAAAAGAACTGCAAATAGCTATGAGACTAAAAACAGAAACGTAAATAAATATTTCACGTTGACACTTTTTTTTATCATAACATCCCAAAAACACTGCCGTATCAAGAAGATAAATCTAAATAACTTTGCTGTGGGGGACACAATATGTACAATGGCTTATAAAAGAATTTCATGCATATAGAAGCGCAGAAAAATAAGCATTCATAACGCTAGATAGCTCCGATTTGTGTTCATTCTATTCGGATATTAAATCATTTCAGAACTAGTATTTGTTCTGAGTTTTTACGAGTATTCTCAGAGTCGTAAGTTTGGTTTCATTCTGATTTTCTTTTAAAAAAATATTATTTTAAAATTAAAAATTACTTCTATCGTATTTTTGTTACAATAACTGCTTTCTATATATTCATTAAAATTAAAAATTAAAATTAAAAGTTGTAAAAATATGCATGAAATATTTATTAAAGTCAGCACAAATGATTTTTAAAAAATGCAGAAAAATGAAAGCATTGCTATAAGCAACATTAATATCCTTAGGCGATAATTTCAATAACGTGCGGGATTAGTCATAAGAAATGGTTTCAATTCCAAAATGCTTTATTTTTAACGCTGGAAGTGCCCTAACTGTCTATTTAACTGTTACTAAATATACATATTTCGAAATAAATTAGTAAATAAATAAAGCTAATTGCAAAATCCGACTCCGTAAAAATGTCTTAAGCTGTTTTCAAAGACCCCGGCTAAGTGGAGAATTATTATCCTTTTACTTACCCGTCATACGTAGTAAAGGTTAAATCATGCAATCTTTTTGAAAAAAATTGACGGATTTACACGATTCAGATACTGGAGATTCCGAAAAACATAATTTCAGAAAAAAAAATGCCCTCCGTCTGTCTGTGTGTCTGTCTGTTTGTTTGCCTGTCTGTTTGTTTGTCTGTCTGTCTCTATCTCTCGAACAAATTGAGATAGAGATGTGAAATTTTGCATGTTTATAGTATGTAAGAATGGGACGAAGCCTATTTAATATGAGAAACCTCGATTATCCGGAAATATTTTTTCGGGCTCTCGAAAAGCTCGTTCTGATGAAATGTACATAAAAATTTTCGAATATTTTTATTTTAAGGAATGGGCGTAAAAGTCAATAAGATAACACAAATTTTGCATAAAGAGCGAAGTTGATCGAATTATTAGCTGCCGAGATATTTGTAATCCTGTTTTCTACATTTTTCGATTTTTCATGACCCTGTATTTTATTCAAATTTCAATTCAAAGATACATTTTAATTGGAAATGAGACGCTTCATCTTTAGCAGTAGATTGTTAGTTTATATGATTATTATTTTTGGAGTTATAAGGATGTTTTTTTGCGCAATTCGATACTGCTTGAGTAATCTGGCGTTTTATATAATTTGTCGAAATTGGTTGATCAGAAATTCATTAATGGAGCATTACAGTTAAAAATATTTAAGTATACATTTACATTTTATTTTGGATTTCCGATGCATTTTGTAAATATTTTACTCATGTTTTATAGTCATATTTTATATTATGCATATCCATGATGGGTAAGTATTACGGTGCCCCCCCCCCCCCCAACGACTACTTTATTATTGATATAGTGAGCGTTAAATAATCTAATAGGATATGATAAACGAATGTATTTTATATAATTATGTAGAATAATTCCATTTTTAGTTACCCATCATACGTAGTATAGGTAAATCATGCAATCGTTTTGAAAATCGAAAATGTCTTTGGTGGATGATTCCGAAAAGCATATTTTTAGAAAAAAAATTTGCCATCCGTCCGTCTATGTGTCTGTAAACGCTCTGTCTCTCGAACAAATTGAGATAGAGACTTGAAATTTTGTATGTACTTATTATGTAAGAATGAGACGAAGCCTATTTAGCATCAGTAACCTTGATTCGGATACCATTTTTTTTTTGGGGGGGGGGGGACTCTCGAATAAATTGTTCGGATGTAAGGTACATAAAAAAATTCGAAATTTTTTATTTTAAGGAGTGGATGTAAAAGACAATAAAATAACACAAATTTTGAATAAAGATCGAACGGATTTTTAGATGCCAAGATATTTGTAATCCTGTTTTCTACATTCTTCGATTTTTCATGACCCTGTATTTCATTCAAATTTCAATTCAAAGATATATTTTAATTGGAAATAATACGCTTAATCTAACGCAGTACACTGTTTGTTAGTATGATTTTTTTCAAGTTATAAGGATGTTTCTTTTACACAGTTTGGTACTACTTGAGTAGTTTGGTGTTTTATACTATTTTTCGAAATTGGGTCATCAGCAATTCATTAATAGAGCATTACTATGTATATTAAAATATTAAAATATACGTTTAAATTTTGTTTTTTAATTGCAATGCATTTTATAAATAGTTTACTGATGTTTTATTTTCATATATTATACTATGCATATCCATGATGGGTAAGTATTACGGGGGCCTCCAACGACTAGTTTCTAATTGGCCTATTTTTTTTCTTCTCCGGCTCATTGCAAAAAGCCGAAGCAGATTTATACTAAGTGGTGCATGATCATTTATTTCTCAATCAGCCTGATATTTTTCAGGCTCACTGCAAAAAAGCTGGGAGAGTTCGACTGCTTATAATACCCTCACGTACGTTCACAATACATGTCAAGGTTAGCGAAATAAGTCAAGGTACATTTAGATGAGGAATAAAGAGTAAAAAAAAATGAAAATCTAATGAACATATTCTATTGTGTTTGGGGATTATGTTACATGCATTTTACATTGACAAAAAAATGCATTTGCAATACAAGAAATTGGAATAAATCATCCATTTTTAAGTACTTATTTGTTCTTCTAGCTATCGTGTTCGAGGTTTTGAGCAAGTGAAAAAAATCTTGCAATGAAATTTAAACAGATTTTTCTTTTTTTTTCTCTTAAAAGTTCTTTGTAACAGCATAGTGAGTTTTCTAAACTTATTCTAGTCGTTGGTACACTTTGATCACGTGAATCAATATTTGTTAGAGTCCTCGTGCTAGCTTCAATAAGATTTTACAATCGTCATATTCTTTTCCATTCCATATAGGCTCAAATCCTAAAGGTGTTCAAATAAAAAAAACCGCTTGAAATATGAATATTCCACTTTGGGATAAGTGAGACGTTACGAGGGGAGTCTCCGGTGTCGTTGTGCACATGTGTGGACAAAGAGTGATTACTAACGGGGCACATTTACACCAACAAATTTTAATAGAAATAATCGCTTTATCTGAACGTCGTATCCATGGTTAATTTCTATCTTGAATAAGATAAAAATTTCTGTTTATTTTTACTGGAGGGAATGTTTCCTGTTGATAATCAGGTGCTGTATGCAGGCAACCAAAGAAGCAGAAAATTGTGTATTTCATCCTATTGACGCTGCCCTATGCATGTGAAGACCTCATGATTTTCCCATTGAAAACGCCTACGATTGGGGAACAGCGAAGTGCCTGAACAAGGTATGGTGCTTAGTAGAAACTAAATAAAATATAGCGGCTTCTCAATCGTCCAGTTTTGCAGTCGGAAGCCATGATGTCCTCACATACCCTGCCACTTCAGTTTGGATGAAACACATGACTTGCCGACCCAGTGGCATGGTTGGTAGCGGCAGCTACTCCTACACCGCTGGTTCCCGGTTCGAGTCCGGCTAGCTGCACGGGTGTCTGTGTTGTCCCTTTGATGTGTAATAAATGTATGTAATGGATTTTCTGTAATAATAAAGTGTTCTGTATTTGTCTCTGTGTGTTCTGGATCAATCGAGGCGACAGTCGTTGTAGCTATAGGCCTCAAAGCTCTGTCCATTCAGAGTTCAAAGTTCACATGACTTCCTGCTTTTCTTTTTCTTCATACGTGAGTTCTTGCACATGCTTTTACAATCACGTCTGAGACTCTAATCATGTCCTTCTATGTTTAACTACGTTATTGATAGTGGCATATTCAAATTTCAACCGGCTTTATTATTATGACGTTTCGTTTCTTTTCATTTGAGCACCCGTAGTATGCAGCCGTTCCAATTTTTAGACAGTACTTTGTTTCTTTAAATATACATATTACTCATTGATTAAGTCCGGAACAGGGAAATTTATTGAACAACACATTTGGCATCTAATGTCTAAGTTGAGTTCTGTTCCATTTTTGATGATTTCATCAATTGAGAGAGAGACTGATTCACAATTTTAAGATGTTTTCTAAGATTCTGCGAAGGAAAAGACACATTCTTTTCAAGCATTTTTAGATGCGTTCGTAATTATGCAAATACGTAGCACCTATAGTTGTCGTTCAGTCCGTCCGTCTGCATTTATCAACGCAAAAATTACCCAAACGAATCGTTTGGAATTTAAAATATATAATTATTACATAATTTTGTCTCGTCATGTCAAATTTTATGAGAATTGGATACATAGATCAATTACAGGGACAATCAAAATTATTCCGTTACATTACAATCAATGGGGAAAAAAGTTTCAAATGCATTTAAATCATTTGAAATTTAAAATATATAATTATTACATAATTTTGTCGAGTCATTTCAAATTTTATGAAAATCGGATGCATAGATCAATTACAGGGGCAATCAAAAGTATTCAGTTTCAGTTCTGTCAATGGTGAAGAATGTTTCAAAAGCATTTTAATGGTGTTACACTCATTCGAACATAATAAAATTGATATACATCTATAAAGTACATGTTATAATATACATTTTGCATAATCTGTGGTGCAAAGAACTTTTTTTATTGATTTACAAGGCCACACAAAAGTATTTCATTACATAATGAGTATAGAGAGAACATTGTTTGGTGCACATTTTAATTGTAATTAACTATTTACAATTTTATGAGATTGATATATGAGAGTGATATTTTTAAAACTTCGTTATCGTACGAACACACCTCATTTGCTACGCTTCACGTGCAATTTCCAACTTGTTCATTTTATTTTTTGATTAACACCCCGCAAATCCTCTATTTCCATGAGTGTTTCTATTAAATTTTCTCTGAAATATGTATGGGTCATTCCATGATGTTTTGCAACATCAGTCACGAAGATTATAACTGCGAAATTGTTGCCCACCGTTATTTTCAAAAAGTTTTTTCATCCGGGATACCTCATCAATTGAATAAAGCCAAGAAACCTTTTTGAAAATAACGGCGGACAACAATTTCGCAGGTACAATCTTCGTGACTGACGTTACAAAACATCATGGAATTTGCATATACTGTCAGCTCTCGTGAATTCGAACTCGTCGGGACCACGAGAAGTGTTCGAATTATCCGAATTTCGAATGATGGAAAATATGAAATGAAAACATGCTTAATATGCTACTATTACAAAGGAATTAATGTTATAGTGTTTTTTAAATTTATTTCGTCTGTTATCATTAGAATATGACTTAATATTAAATTAGAATGTATAAATACATATACTAATTAAAATATTAGAAACAAGCACAATGGAAGAAAAATTTGAAGCGTCACTGATGGACAGGTAGGGCACTAAGAAAGTGGATATCAAATGCACAAAATTATATGTATAGTCATTCGAAACAATTTTCACAAAAATCAAGGAAGGAAAGTTATTCAAATGATTCGAAATCCTCGAAAAAAAAAGAAAAATGATAAATTGGAATTATCGTTAGTTCGAATTAAACGAAGTCAAGAGAAAATGAGTTCGAATTATTGAAAAATTTTAATGTTATTCTGCCATTGAAAATTTCGGGACTTCATGTTTAGTTCGAATTAAGCGAAGATTCGAATTATCCGATTTCGAATTAACGAGAGTCGACTGTATATCTATATTTAATCTAAGTGCGGAAAAGGAAAAGGAAAAGTTTATTCCACGTAAATGCGAGCTGACATTAGAAGTGTGACGAGGGATTATTATTGTAATTGCAAAATATCTATTTATTTCTGAATTAGCTTTTTTTTCATACTCATTGCAGTAAGCATATGCTGTTTTAGACTAATTAAAAAATGACCACCGATAACTACCTGTTTGGAGAAACAGCCTAATTTAATCCAAATTTATTCCAGTTTATCTGACTGAGAGAGGACATGAGGCTGGGTACATAGTTTCCGGTGACATTTTGCACAATAACCCTAATAGCATGCATGGTCACAGTGACGTCACTGTGAGTCACTTTGGTCACATCACATATGTGACCAAAATGCCACCACTCAGTGACGTCACATTGTGACTGAGATGTGACTTCCTTAAAAATCTTAAGAAATTTATAAATATCGTTCAACACATGTTATTTACTTTAAAAAACATGTTTCTGGCAATTTAAATATCGTCGCTTTTGTCACAGTTTCGTCACAATGTTAATGTCAAATTAGTCACAAATGACACATTTTTCACAAATTTGTCACATTGTGACCACTTTGTGAAACGTCACAAAAGAGCTCTAAAACGGCCATAACGACTTCACATTTTAGTCACTGTGACTTCACATCGACGTCACGTGACGTCACATCGACAATCGATGGTCACAAAGTCACAATGTGACTTCACAACGACGTTGCAGTGACGTCACCATGCTTTACGGGAATAGAGTATAGCAGGGCTCGTACGCTCCAAGAACTTTCAAGCACCTGTTACCAGAATTCTTGAAAAATAATATTTGCCTTATTTAATAATAATAATAATAATAATCTTTCTACTAATATAACGACCAGTACTTTACAAAGTATATGGTTCACAAACATTTAAAATCCCTTAAATCCCTTGATGTGTACGACCCTGTATAGATAATAGGGAAACATATCACAAAAATAAAATGCAACATGTAATAAATAGTCCATGAGCCGACCGCATAAAACACTAAGCTATGGAGCACAAGAAAAACTCCTTTATTTTATGAAAGAGCAGTAATAGGGGAATCAAATCATCCATGTCTGCCAGAAGCGAAGTGGTGCATAAGTCAAAAATGACTATCACTAGTGGTTGACTCATAGACTTCCCTAATAGCATGCCACCACTCAGTGGCGTCACATTGTGACTGAGATGTGATTTTCTTAAAAATCTTTAGAAATTTATAAATATCCTTCAAAACATGTTATTTACTTTAAAAAACATGTAAACCGTAAAGCATGTTGACGTCACTGCAACGTCGTTGTGAAGTCACATTGTGACTTCGTGACCCTCGATTGTCGATGTGACGTCACGTGACGTCGATGTGAAGTCACAGTGACTAAAATGTGAAGTCGTTATGGCCGTTTTAGAGCTTATTGTGACGTTTCACAAAGTGGTCACAATGTGACAAATTTGAGAAAAATGTGTCATTTGTGACTAATTTGACATTAACATTGTGACGAAACTGTGACAAAAGCAAAGATATTTAAATTGCCAGAAACATGTTTTTTAAAGTAAATAACATGTTTTGAAGGATATTTATAAATTTCTAAAGATTTTTAAGAAAGTCACATCTCAGTCACAATGTGACGTCACTGAGTGGTGGTATTTTGGTCACAGATGCGATGTGACCAAAGTGACTTATAGCGACGTCACTGTGACCATGCATGCTATCAGGGTAATGTTTTACTGCATCCAATTTTCCATGTTTTGATACTTTTAATTGTACGGCAAACACAATGTTAAACGTACGAGTGAACCACTTGTGGTATCAATTTTTGGCTTATGCACCACTTCACTTCCGGCAGACATGGATGATTAGATTCCCCTTTTAATATTTTTCCGTAAAATAAAGGAATTTTTCTTATGCTAGATGACTTAGTGTTTTGCGCGGTCGGCTCTTGGACTGTAAGGGGTTATTAAAAGATAAACCCCAACGTTACTCAATTTTGACGTTTTTGTACATAATCGGATAAATTACAACATTTACAAGAGGTAGGACGTTAAAATTCAGGATTACCAGTTTGTCTTCAACGTTTAATTAGAAATTTCACGTCCGTACTAGAGTGGTCCTATTAAGGTCGATTTTAAGTTTTTTTTTCTTATTTTTGCGTGTCTCACCCTCAAAATTTGTTTTAAAATTGTAAAAACTAAGCAATAACATTTTGAATAAAAAAGAAGCATATTTAGAGGTAGCTCAAACTTAACGAAGTTTGACGATTACACTTAAAAACGTGGTGATATTCACAAAAGAAAAACAGTCCAAAATGATAATTTTTATTATGATAATAAATAAATTTCACATTTTATGTAACACAAAATCACTATAGTATGTTAAAAAAAGTTTAATGTATGAAGATACAATGAATTAACTTAATTTGATAAGTCCAATTTTCTGCAATAAGGATGAGGATTGCGGTGCTCATCTACAATTTTTATCAACAGATGAAACTGGAGTTCATTTCGTATAAGGATTCCAGTTTATTTTTTGACGAGAGCAATGGCTCTTCTCAGCATCATCATTCATCAATTTAATAGATTTCACCCTTTCAAATGCAATCCTATAGTCAGAAATAGTGTTCCAATGTTCAAGGTCTATTTCAAAGAATTCCTTCTGTTAACAAAATCTTCAAATTTCTTTTCAAGGAAGCTTTGTAAGGGAAACTTTTGTCATCTTCTCAGGATGCATTTTTACTATGAATCAGTGTTGCCAGTGGGCTACTTTTTTAAAATTCGGATTTCATGATTGGCACCACTTTTTAGCTCACAGGCTATCATAGCCTGAGAGCTTATGTGCCCGTCCGTTCTGTATGTATGTACGTAACGCGATAACTCATGATAAAAATATCCGATCCACTTGAAATTTTGTATGTAGGTATATCCTGACAAGGCGCTTCCCTGATTAGTTTTTGGAGTTCATTCGATATGTATAAGAGGGGGAACGGGGGGCTCAGGCCCCCCGTTAGTTGATATAAATGGGATTTTCATGCAGAATTAAGTTTTTAAAAGTTAGATTAGGATCATTCTGATTAAGGGGATTCCGTGACTGTTATTAGGTGTTCATTGAATAAGTATAAATAGGGGGAACAGGGGTTCTAATGCCCCCCCCCCAGTTAGTTGATATAAATGGGATTTTCATGCAGAATTAAGTTTTCGTTCAAAATTTAGATTAGAATCATTCTGATGAGGCGATTCCGTGACAGTTATTAGGTGTTCATTGAATAAGTATAAATAGGGGGATGAGGGGTTCTAAAGCCCCCCCCCCGTTAGTTGATATAAATGGGATTTTTATGCAGAATTAAGTTTTCGTTCAAAATTTAGATTAGGATCATTCTGATGAGGAGATTCCGTGACTGTTATTAGGTGTTCATTGAATAAGTATAAATAGGGGGATGAGGGGTTCTAAAGCCCCCACCCCCCCGTTAGTTTATATAAATGAGATTTTCATGCAGAATTAAGTTTTCGTTCAAAATTTAGATTAGGATCATTCTGATGAGGCGATTCCGTGACAGTTATTAGGTGTTCACTGAATAAGTATAAATAGGGGGAACAGGGGTTCTAAAGCCCCCCCCCCCCGTTAGTTGATATAAAGGGAATTTTCATGCAGAATTAAGTTTTCGTTCAAAATTTAGATTAGGATCATTCTGATGAGGCGATTCCGTGACTGTTATTAGGTGTTCATTGAATAAGTATAAATAGGGGGAACAGGGGTTCTAATGTCCCCCCCCTTAATTTATATAAATGGGTTTTTCAAGCAGAATTTTCAGATTTCGTTCAAATCTCTGAATAGTTTTGGAAGTTTAATGGTTAAGTATAAAAGAGGGGGATGATTCCTTTTAAATTATATAAATGCTAAATGGGTTTTTATTAAGAATTATCTAATTTGCTCTGAATTTTGGATATAGATTTTTTATATGATAAAGCATATCTTTGATAGTATAGGAGGTTCAATGATTAAGTATAAAAAAAGAGAAAAGGGGAGAGCTGTTTCCCCTTCTTAATTTTTTTTCGAACGGAATTAACCCTTGAAAATATAAGGCTTTAATGTGCAATTAGTATTTGTAGCCTGTGAGCTCAATGCCTTCAGTTTAACTGGGCAGTATTCTTTATTTAGCTCACAGGCTATCATAGCCTGAGAGCTTATGTGCCCGCCCGTTCTGTATGTATGTGCGTATGTGCGTAACGCGATAACTCATGATAAAAATATCCGATCCTCTTAAAATTTTGTATGTAGGTATATCCTGACAAGGCGCTTCCCTGATTAGTTTTTGAAGTTCATTCGATATGTATAAGAGGGGGAACGGGGGGCTCATGTCCCCCGTTAGTTGATATAAATGGGATTTTCATGCAGAATTAAGTTTTCAAAATTTAGATTAGGATCATTCTGATGAGGCGATTCCGTGACTGTTATTAGGTGTTCATTGAATAAGTATAAATAGGGGGAACAGGGGTTCTAATCCCCCCCCCCACCCGTTAGTTGATATAAATGGGATTTTCATGCAGAATTAAGTTTTCGTTCAAAATTTAGATTAGGATCATTCTGATGAGGCGATTCCGTGACTGTTATTAGGTGTTCATTGAATAAGTATAAATAGGGGGAACAGGGGTTCTAATGCCCCCCCCCCGTTAGTTGATATAAATGGGATTTTCATGCAGAATTAAGTTTTCGTTCAAAATTTAGATTAGGATCATTCTGATGAGGCGATTCCGTGACTGTTATTAGGTGTTCATTAAATAAGTATAAATAGGGGGAACAGGGGTTCTAATGCCCCCCCCCCGTTAGTTGATATAAATGGGATTTTCATGCAGAATTAAGTTTTCGTTCAAAATTTAGATTAGGATCATTCTGATGAGGCGATTCCGTGGCTGTTATTAGGTGTTCATTGAATAAGTATAAATAGGGGGAACAGGGGTTCTAATGCCCCCCCCCCATTAGTTGATATAAATGGGATTTTCATGCAGAATTAAGTTTTCGTTCAAAATTTAGATTAGGATCATTCTGATGAGGCGATTCCGTGACTGCTATTAGGTGTTCATTGAATAAGTATAAATAGGGGCAACAGGGGTTCTAATGCCTCCCCCCCTCTTAATTTATATAAATAGGTTTTTCAAGCAGAATTTTCAGATTTCGTTCAAATCTCTGAATAGTTTTGGAAGTTTAATGGTTAAGTATAAAAGAAGGGGATAACTCCTTTTAAATTATATAAATGCTAAATGGGTTTTTATTAAGAATTATCTAATTTGCTCTGAATTTTGGATATAGATTTTTTATATGATAAAGCATGTCTTTGATAGTATAGGAGGTTCAATGATTAAGTATAAAAAAAGAGGAAAGGGGAGAGCTGTTTCCCCTTCTTAATTTTTTTTTCGAACGGAATTAACCCTTGAAAATATAAGGCTTTAATGTACAATTAGTATTTGTAGCCTGTGAGCTCAATGCCATCAGTTTTACTGGGCAGTATTCTTTATTGAAACGTTAAATTACTTTTTGTTTTTGCCTTAATTAACATGCCATTGAATAAGGCACATTTAATCATTTGTAAAAAGTGGTACAAATCAAGAATCTGAATTTTAAAAAAGTAGCCCGTCTGGCAACACTGCTATGAATATTTTCAACCATCTTATTTTATTTGAAATAGGTACACGCTTTATAGTGTCAAAGCTCAATCCAATCACTATGCTTGCAATGTCCCATTCATTTAAAGCTTTATAAATTGCGTGGCTTATTGCAGAAAGAAGATTAGCAAATGGGAAAATCTTTTTGCAGAAATAATAGCTAATAGTCTATTTCTTTTCTTTTTTTCCAGTTACCAGTTAACTTTAGTAAAATTTTTCCATCTCAGTTGTCAATAAATGGAAAATTTGCTTGTAGGTTTTATTATTATTATTATTATTATTATTTTCATGATTTTTTTTTCTGCTGAAATATTTTATTCTTAAAACAAGATCAACAACCATGTCATAAATTGAAGACGGGACCGGGGAGGTATCTTTATATTTTAAAAATCCAATTTTAAAAATATATTTTCAACTAGAAGTTTAAAACGTATTCCGTAAAATAGTAAAACCTCTCTCCCTCTAAATGTATAATGAAAAGAAAAAAAAATAAAGGAAATACAAAAGAAATGTATACAAACATTAGACCAATGTCACTAAAACTTTTTTGTCCGGATATCATTTATTTTTAGGCAAGATTGTAAAGTAAATATCTTGTTTGAACAGTTATTTTTTCCTTCAAAATATATCTGGGGAAAAAAGCGAATATATTAGATAGATACTAAGCAACGAAAAATAAATTTTAGAAAAATAAACAGTTTTCGAGGAAACATATAACTTATATGTGACATGGCCAAATAAAAATAAATAAGTAGATAAACTAAGGAAACATTAAATTGCAAATATCTCCCATACAGGGTTCGCACTGTTCCTAAAATTTTCGTACTTTCCTACCACAATTTTTAAACGGTAATATTTATTTTAAAATTCTATTGCATATGTTAAACGGACCAGCCATGAAGATTTTTGATTTAAAATACTGATAGCAATGAGTGAAAATTTTAGGAACGGTGCGAACTCTATCCATACTAACAAGATAAACGAAAATATATTTTTTAACCCCTTGAGGCACGCTGGTATATCTTCGAAACCATTTAATTTTAATTCCCGAATGTCACATTGGCACCAGAATTTTTCTAAAAAAATTTACGGTTTATTGAATACGAGAAATATGTCCTTTTTCATATTAACAAATAAAGTTGTTTTCAAATTCTTCATTAATTTCAATACATTTAAGCATTGAATTTGTTCTGCGCCGCAAAGGGTTAAATTGATAGATTTTGCTATTAAGTTTGAAAAACCACGGAATCAAAAAAGTAACTTTGAATTAATTTGTTATGAGGTGCACAATACTATCATGTTTGAAAAAAAGAATCTGATATAATATAAAAGAGCTCAAAATAGAATTACTGTCAGTACCACACTATAATCAGGGATGAGATTTCCGCTTTTTTGAACACCAGTAAAACTTTAGAGAAAATGCTATATTATTTAATCGGAACATTTTTGCGATTTAACAGATCAACATTTTCTCTAAGATTATACTGGTGTGCAAAAAAGCGGAAATCTCATCCCAATATAATACTTTTTGTTTTCGGCTTCAGATATCAAATTATTTCAGAACTAATTATTCTGATTATTTATTTTTGGAGTCGTAAGTTCAATTTCATCCTGATTTTTAATTAAAGCAAATAATATCTATACATTTAAAAGGCAAGATTTTTTAGTCTTCAGATCTGAGATTTATATAGGCCATATTTTGATTTTTTTTTTTTTTAATGAAAACTGTTCAATTGAAGGTATGCCAGTCTAGCTATTTTTTAATTTATTAGCATTTTTATATTTTCTTTTTAATTTTAAAAGCTATTATATTTCTTCAAAATGGTGGTAATCAAATTATATATATATTTTTAATGGAAACACTTTATTTGTAGATGCGTCCGAACTCGCTATTTTTTTTAATGTCATTTTTTAATTTTTATTTAATTTTTAATTTTAAAACTCTTTTATGAATTTTTTTTCGCATTGGTGGCTATCGGGTTTGTTACACTGTTAAACAGAGAAGAGAGATTATGTAAATTACGATATCATTACGGATGCAACTTTTGTATAACAATTAATAATGACCTTTTAAAAATCTTTTGAACAAAAATGACGTCACTATCATATATATTATAAAGCAGAAGTTCTGAAACTTCCAAACGGGTGTTTTCAAAAACTACCCGATGGATCTTTTTGCAGATTATATCATTCGATAGGAAATATTTTTGCGGAGGTTTATGATACAAATATACAGGGTTAACTCTGATTTTTCGTACTAAATTTCCTATTTTTCGGTTATTTTTGACGAAAGGGTCGCCAGTACTTATTTTTTGGCGAAAATTATCATTACTAAAGAAATTAAAAAGGGTAAATTTCTGGTAAAAATTAAAAAGGGTAAAAATTCTGTTAGAAATATTACAAACATCTTGCAAATAAAGGCAGAAAATATTTACTGATAATAAAATAACTGTTGATAACAAAAATAATAATAATAATAATAATAATAAAGAAAAACCATTTAATGAGACATGATATCATAAAAAAAATATTTACATATCTTACAAATAAAAGAAATATTTGTAACGCTTAAAAAATAACGTGAACTATTACATTTGATGCAACATTTGGCGACTTATCCTTGCGTTAGAATAAAAAAAAATAACTTGAAAATTTGATTAAATGAATTTTGAACGATATTTATTTTCCTTTCTATTATTTCCTTTCTCTTTTTTATCAAATTTCGATAGTATATAACTTACTCCAGAGAAAGGCAGATCTAATTATAAAAGTAATTGTGAATTATATGTTTGTTTCTTTGAGATTTTTTTTTTACTTTTGTCGGCAAAGAATTAAGCCAAAAATGCATATGTCTAACATTAAGTCGCAATAAAGTTGTTTTTTCCAAAAGGAGATTTTTTTTTGGAGTATATTTTAGTATTCAATTGTAAGTTCAATAAACATAAGTTAATATTTTAAAAATTGTAATCAAATATTTAAATTTTAGCTTCAGTGTGAAATTCTGCCACACACATATATATTGTAAAATAATGTCATTCTTTTTCAAAAGTTTTTCACCATAATTTTGAAAATTGTAATCAACAAACAACCTTTTTTTGCGCCATTTTGTCAAATTCTCTTCCAGGGAAAATTAGTTTTAAAATTTACAAACTGAACAAGGAAATCTATGCAATTTAAATGAAATTTATGCAATTTCGCGTTATTACTATCGATAAATTCAACATTTTGAAATAAACATTGCCTGCTGAAAAAAATGGCACAGATGTCATATATTCACCACATTGGCGCGATTGCAACAAAACGTCGATTTTATGTGCATATGGTAGCTCGGCTATTGTATATTTATTAATAAATTATTTACTCTTATTTTTTTTTTAAATGATGTAAATTGTTTTATTTTATAATTTTCAACAAAACATTATTTATTTTTATTTCCTTTTTAAAATAATAGAAAACAATAAAAAAATATATATGTAATTGATATTTAAAAACGAAGTTTTCGCCAAATTTGTGTAAAAAAAGAACAAAAAATGCACAAATGTGGTGCATATATAGCATATGTGCCAAAATATTTTACAAATCTGTTTTAATTAGCCATTTCTTCTTCAATTTTCTTCATATTTTTCCTGCGTTAGATAATATTTAAAATGATATTGGACTAATCTTCGATAATTGAACACCGCAAAGTAGCATATGTACTATATTATTGGAAGTTTTACTGGCACAGATATTATATATCACCGAGGTAAGTAATAGACTTTAAATTGGCAATATTTTGTCTGACATATTAACCCGACTATTTATATTTATTTATAAATAAAATGTTTATTTACTTTATAAATTGTATAAATTGTTTTGTTATATACTTATTAATTAAACTTTTTTCATTAATTTTTATTACTATTTAAATAATATAAAATAATTTAAATATGCACATGTAACTGGTATTGGAAAACAATGTTTCTGCCAAATTAGCATAAAAAATTATCGCGCCAAACTCGGCGCATATGACATCTTTGCCGTTTTGTTTATGTATTAAGGAGACTTCTAGATCATCAACGATGTTATAGAAAATTTGTCAGATTATTTTATTTGAGATTATTAAATTTATGGTTTTTCATTATGAAACAAACGAAGAAAAGAAATTTTACTATTGATGCAACTACAGAATTAACGACTGCTTGGTGTTTTTTTTTTTAATTTAATTTATTTATTTATTTATTTTTTAATCTAAAAGGCAATTTTTTAATTATTTGTTTATTTTTTTTCGTTTACGTTATTATAATCATTTTTTCCATTTTTATGTACGCATCACCTTAGCGCGTTTTATCTGACACCAGTTTGGCAAACACTAAGTTTTCAAATATCAGTTACATATTATATTATTTTCAATTATTTTTTACTATTTTAAAAAGGAAACAATAATAAATAAGTGAAGTTTAATTAATAACTATAGAACAAAACAATAAAGAAAAGTAAAGAAACAGTTTATTAGTAAAGAAACAACAATAACCAGATTACCACGCAATCCATAAAATCACAATTTTGTTGCAATCGCGCCAACGTGATACATACATGACACCTGGCCAAAATATTATTGGCTATATTATTATTTATATATTTTTATATTATCTGGTACTACTTAATTATCCCATTGACCAAAAAACTGCTGCATTTAAAATATAAGATTAAATGTCAATAATGGATTATCGTAAATGTCACATTCATTTGACATTAAACATGTTACATGCGTTTGTTACGTTATCAACTATTTTTTTATTCGACGTTTTATTTGTATTTCCATAAATATTTTAGTAATTTATTGATTCTTTTGTTATTTAAAATAAAAGTTATATCCGTTTGTATAATATGGTGAATCGTTTTGCAATATGTATAATTTGGCGAAATTGATCTATGGAATAATAAAGTAGTACCTATTATTTGTTAAAATTCTATCTGCATATTTAAGTTGACAGAACTCGCGTACTATTCGAGTCTCCATAGAGGCATTCGCCAAGCTGTCGTTAATTCTGGGTTTTAGCCTTATTATGTATTTTTCATCTGTAGTTATTTTACTATCACTAAAAAAGCAATATTTGCAATGCGCAGGAAAATCTTCGGAATAACAATGATATCGAATTAAAAAAATATATTTGCAATTAATTTATCAATCATTCAGGTTAAAAAAGAAAAAAATACTTTAAAATTGGCTAAGAAAAAAATATACATGAAATACCGACAGTAGAAAATTTTGTTTTTAATGTTTATGTTGCAGTTTTAATTAACATTTAAGCTCTATCAACAGAATTTTATCAAAAATTAACTATTAAATACTACTTCAATACCCCGTCGAACCCCCGCCCAAAAAAACTATCGCCAAGGTATAAGATTAAATGCCAATAATAGATGATTGTAAACTTCACTTTCATTTGACAATAGACACGAAATAAGTCTATCGTTATAAATGTTTGAAGCCAAAAATCATAATGGAATTGATTACAAGCTGAAGTTTTATTTTTCTACAAAATTTAGCATAAAGATTATCCCCTATTTAAAAGCTACATGTTTGCAACTGGTTTAAAAAAATGAAGAGGCAATGAAACTGATGTAATTTTAATTTTACTCAAATAATTCAGCTTTAAAACACACCTTTTATGCTTCATTGTTCTAATAAATATATAAGTTAAACACTCTTTTTTATATATTTTGCTATGTACTTTGCTGGAACAGACCAAGGTAGAGAGAAAATTGTAGTAGACCTGCCAGGAGAGTACGGTTATTAAAAAATGTAACGCAACATGTAATGGAGATTGTATTTAGGCTACCAGATCTACACATAGTGCAAGTTCAGATTCGGGAGTTTAAGAACTAACATATGATAATGTGCGATATGAAAATTAATAGAGTTAGATAATCATTGCAATTCTTTCTAACAAAATAATGTGATGAGTAGAGAACATTTTGATTCCTGCTGTCATAACGGTCTCATTTTCATATCAAACTCTACTATAAATGATAAAACAAGAGAGATAGTACTTAATTACCCAAATTTTGTCCAAGGCATACAATAGTGCAATATCGCAATGTCATTGGCACAGACAACTTTTTCAGCATTGTGGAAGGACATTCCAGGTGATGGTATACACTGCTTTAAAAACGAAATTTCAAATCACCATTTTGTTTAAGTCAAGATTCGCTTAGAAAAATGGACCAGCGCAGCGGGCATAGCCTGCTAGTATAAAATAAAACACTTTACTCTTAACGCTTTTACGTTTCAATATTTTTTCATTCCGCTGACACTGAGATTGGGACCTCATCTTAGAGGCTTTCAGAGTGTAAACATGATATCATAGTGAAAATGACATGATTATTATTAATGTTATTATTTAAATGAACTAAATATTTTACTACGTATGCATCTTAAAACAATTTTTTCGATATTACCGCATTTTAAGCAAAGAGCGTAAATGTTTGCATTCAAAATTGCAATTGGCAAACTTTGCATCCAATCTGGAAATACATTTATTAAATATTGACACATTATTGTAATTATTTTTTATATATAAATTTAGTCAATCGGTTCTTTTAAACAATTTCTTTCCTCGAATTACTAGATGAGTTCCGACTAGTTTTTAATTAAATTAAATCTTTTATTGTTAAATTCTTTATTTAATGATAAATAATTAATTTTTTTATTTCATTTTATTTTCAATTAAATTTTTAATTTAATTAAATTTTTATGCATTCTTTAGAGAAATGTACTGCTTTACTTATCTACGTTAAAATTTTAATGTAAAATAAAAACATCTAAATATATTTACAAAATATTTGTTGAAGTCCCCAAAAATTCTTTTTTAGAACAAAGGATGCAAGAACATCAATAACATCCTCAGGCAATGATATCAAGATCATATGGGCTTAGTCAGAAAAAATGCACTTTGGCTTTAAAAAATATTTCATTTTTAAAATAACAGCAGGAAAATAACTCCATTAATTGAACGAAATAGAAGGTATCTTTGTAAGTTGAAAATATAACAAAAATTTTATTTTGAAAAAATATATATATAAATATTTTGACAGTTGTATAAATATATTTTCTTCAAATATATTTATTTGGAAAAAAATACAAATCATTAGATTCTCCGATGACAATAATATCCCGGATATTATTTGTCTCCCTACAAAATTATTAAAAATATATATCTGTCCATAGATATCTTTTTCTTTCAGCAATATCATGAAAAATGCAAAGAATATCCCTACTCATTTTCTTTTCAAATAGAATAAAAAAAATGCTTTTTACCCAATAAACTGTTTTTGTAAGTAACTTATATGTGACATGACGAAAAAATAATCATAAATAAAAGAATCGAGCAAATAAATAAATACCAAATAGCTCTCGTATTTACAACAGAAACGAAAATAAATAATTGACTTTCACTGTTTTTTTTCATAAATCCTCAAGTATCCTAAAGAATCAAAAGATAAATTCAAGTGACTTTGTTACAGGGGATACAATATGTATCTTGTTTGAAAAAAAATTATCATGCATATAGAAAAGATCAGAATAGAATTATTCTTAACACTAGACTATTTCTCTTTTTGCACTTTGTCTTCGGCTCTAAAATTATTTCAGAAAATTTGTTTTCAATATTTAATTTTGGAGACGTAAGTTTGGTTTCATTCTAACTCTCCTTTGAAAGAATTATATTCTTTAATTATATTTCAGTTGGATTATGTTTCAATTAGAGTTAATTATTGCTTTACATATTTTAATTTATTTTAATGTTTAAAATTAAATACTTTAAAACTATTCGCTAAATACTAATTAATTACAGTCACCCGCAGTAATTAAAACATTTTTAAGAACAATAGATGCAATGTTATGAGTAACATTCTCAGGCAATGTTATCAGCAAATTTTAGGATTAGCCTTAATAAATGCATTTTGACTTTAAAATAAATTATTTTAAAACAAAATCAATGATTTAAGTTCATTATTTGAAGGTATGAGATTGTAATTTTATATTTTTAAAAATACAATGAAAGCAAAACACATTTTGACGATAGATCTTTTAACTGGATGCTTTAACACTAGAACGCCGGGAAATTTTAGGCAACTTTTATAAAATATATTTAAAACCAGAAAAATAATTTAAAATAATTTAGTTTGTTTGTTTAACTCATTTTATTGCAATAGGTATATGACCTATTTCTGGAAGATTTTTTCTGGTTCAAGTCGACATATAATCCAGTGATTAGTGTCGAATTGACACCTTCCCGGCGCGGCGTTCTAGTGTTAAATCAATATACTAAAATTGTTAAATCTTTCTGTATTACAACAAAATATAAAATAAATAAATTAATACACTGTATGGCAAAAGGTGACCGGCCACTTGCGATTTTAGACGTTTTGTTAAATATCTAGAAAAAATTGTAGGCTATTACTATGAACAGGTGTGCAAACAGAATAGTACAGGTCATATATTTTCGAGAAGATTTTTTTCCGAAATGCCATAGTAGACCGTCAACAATTTGATCTTTTGGATAGCTTTCTCAAAACTAATGTAGCAAAAGCGTTCAAACTGCAGATTATGATTAAGTGGCTTAAGTAATAAACTGTGTTTATTTTTATGAGGATAGCATGTATACTCATAGAAAAAATAAGGTTTTATAAAAAAAACCATCAAATTCTGCCAAGTTTTTTGCTTATAATTTATAGAGTTCTTAATATACAAAAAACCATTCTTTCCCAAAGATATAACATGTAACATTTTACATAATACCCTGTAATCAGAATTAAAGAATAATAAACATTGTATGTAAATTTGTTAGGATTGCTAAATAATGTTTCACTGCTCATTCGTGAAAAAAATCATAATATAATTTGCATAATGTGTTAGCTGAATGCACAATGCAACTTTTTTGAAAGTTTCAGGAACATAGCTTGGAAATTTTGAAAATTATCATTTATGGAATCGGCTCAAAATCAGTTGCTCCCAAAAGCAAGCAAAAAAGAAGACGGGCTATATCCAGATATAGCCCGTACGTGCAATATTGTGTATGCTATATTGACACTAATCAATGAATATATGGATACACCCCTCATCTTTTTGCATTATTTTGGGAACAACAGATTTTGAGCTTATTCTACTAACAATAATTTTAAGAATTGTCAAGCTATGTTTTTGAGACTTTCATAAAATTTTCTCTTTACATTTAGCTAACACATAAGGCAAATTATATTTTGACTGTGTTCACGCATGCGCAGAGAAGCATTACTTAGTAAACCTGCAGATTTTTCATACAATTTTATTATTTTTAAATTCCTCTGCCGGCTACTACAAAATGGCTGAGCCATCTCCTACTACGCTTTTACAAGTCTATTTATGTTAGGCAGTTTACCAGATTGGTAGTTTTTTTTTTACCGTCATACGTACATTCTCGATGACATTTGATACTGTCAAGTAGGAAAATTTAAATTGTCAGACGGTTCCGAATATTGAATGGTCCATCTGCCAAAGCCTTATGTAAGGCTTCTTGAGCTCAAGCCAATTAGTAGGCCTCTTCACCTAGTTGAACTTGTGTCCAAAATTCTATTATTTGTAAACAATAAAATTCATTTAAATCTTGAACTTTAACGACTGATTCATAACAACCACATCACTATATATATGTGCAGTTACAAAATTTCTCTAGCATAAGCAGAAATGGCGCGCAGCACTTCAAAATTTGTTGAGCATTTTGAATCTTTAATTCAATGGCACTTCAGTGTATCATACAGAAAAAAAACTGCATTTTAGCGAACATAGCTTTTTCATCGAGAAACTTATATGTTACATGATGCAAAAATAAAAATATAAATAAAAATGGTTTTAAATTCATGGTACAAACTTTAACCCCTTCGGGACGAGAGCATTTTACGAAAATTTTAATGTTTTGCCACCGGATTTTAAAAACAGAAAATTGTGTCTTGTGACAGAGTTTCTGTCACATATTATCTTGTCTTCTCCCCTTTTTAGAAATTTAACAATTAAAATCGAAACTTCAAAATTTTAACTGGAAATTAACCCCCTTAAATAAATACTTAAAGTTAATATTCTTGCATTTAAGGTTATAAAGCAGTACTTTGTTATTTTCCCTTTTATAACTTTGTATGTGAAATTAAATCTTTTACAAACCCTCTTTCATATGATAAAAAAACACCATTTCATTCCCACTCTTTGTTTTGGATTTTTATCACGTTGAAAAAGATCTGTTAATTCTTTTCTCGTCACAATAAAAGTTAACCGAATGTCAATCTTCCTTAGATCTGCACATTTCTGCATTCTTTCCCATGTTAAATAGATCCAGCTGTGGTTTATAATAAGTTTATCCGTTAACATTCTCATGCACTCAGGTAATCTTTAAAATCTCCCAGATGCCATGAATCATTCGGCATGTAATTCTTTCAGTATCTGGAAGCACACGTGCGTATGCAATCGACACTCCTTAAAAACCACAGGACTGCAATATTATAGCAACCCTAGCATTCTCTGTTACTAAGCATTAACGGATTCTCATAACCTTGATGCTAAAAGAAAAGTGTAGCGCTGTACATCTTCCCTGTCTCAGTAGTGCACTTCTACTCGGACCATTGGCCATGTAACATCACGCAAAAAGGGGCGCTGTGCCCCTCTCCGGCTAATGCCGTGCCTGTGGGCAAATGATGTGATTTCCCGTATTGCTAGCGACTTAGCATTGTAAACCTTCCATCGTTCAGCTTCTAAATAAACACCTCATTCTGTCTACAATTATGTTGGAGTTTACTTCTCTGCGCTCTCGATCTCTCTCCCTGGGTTTGCCTGTACGATCATCTGCACATGTCTTTCTAAATCGAGGAAATGCTTAAATTAAATAAGACGAAAATTACAGTAAAATTTTGCTGGTAGGGATAAACATGGATTCTTAAGCCTTTTTGCGGCACGTATACGTGTCGCTCGTCCCCAAGGGGTTAAGGGTTGGTACAGCACACTGTAAAAATCATTTATTGTATAGGAATGTATGGGCACAAGTTAAGCGTTGAGGCACAAATAGCAGGTGGAATTGAGTAATTATATGAGCTTTACAGATAATCTGATTCCTTATCTTTTCTACGTACTTTTTTATTGAAAATATTTCCAATTTTTACTGTAACATTTTTTAGATAGAGCTCTACTTTTCTTTCCGGTTCCACCAGTTTTTCATGTGATTTTAGAAAGAAGAGAATCGAGAGGAAAATATTGTGTAATCGTTTTCACATCTGCGTTGTAAATAAAACCAGTGTTGCCAGATGGGCTGCTTTTTTAAATTCAGATTCCTCATTGACAACAGTTTTTACAAATGATAAAATGTGCCTTATTCATTGACATGATACTTAAGGCGAAAACGAAAGGTAATTTATTGTTTCAGAAAAGCGGTGCCAATCAAGAAATCCGAATAAAAAAAATAGCCCACTGGCAACGTTGAATAAAACTAAAAAAAAATTACAAAAAATAAAACAGCATAAATTCTCAAGATGTAAAAAAATCGCTCATACATAAATGCGGTTTTTCTTTTTATAAACAAGCTCTATGTTATTCATATTTAAAACTGTCTTCAAATAAAATAAATATTTGAAGCACCATGGGGTAACATAAAGATATAGTTGAATAACTTTGCTCTAAGCAAAATAATACCCGCCATGCTTGCAATCATTTTTCATACTTATGCAAGAGCTCAAAACACAATTATTCATAATACTAGGACGCTGTGCTCTGCATTCATTGATTTTAGATATGTATTTTTTTTTTCAAACCTTCTTAACGGTTCAAAATAGTTGATCTTTTTGCATTAAACTTATTTTTCTATAACATGCCGATATTAAATGTGAATATCAAAGACTAAAACTGTAATGTTGTTTTTCGTTACATATTTTTATATGCTAAAAAGAGAGGATTTTTCCGGCATGATATGAAAAATTAAATTTCGCATATAAATGTAATAATTGAGGGCAGGGTTGTAAGATTGACGTTCAATTTTATTCAGAAATTTTCAGTTCATACAAGGAATAAAGAAAAATATAAAAAACTTTATGAAATAAGCGACAATAAGCGATCACATAAAGTAACAATTTTTCTTTTGAAAATTACGGTGTGAATTTAAAAACTCAGATTAAGATTGGAGGTCAAATTAGCAACCCCTATTGAACGCATTAACCATTTAACTGATTAATATTTTTGAAAATAAAAACATTTCAAATAGTGCCTATTATTTAGCTCACAGGCTATCATAGCCTGAGAGCTTATGTGCCCGTCCGATCTGTATGTACGTTCGTACGTTCGTGCGTAACGCGATAACTCATGATAAAAATATCGGATCCACTGGAAATTTTTGTATATAGGTATATCCTGATAAGGCGCTTCCCTGATTTGTTTTTGGAGTTCATTCCATATGTATAAGAGGGGTAACGGGGGGCTCATGCCCCTCCCCTTAATTGATATAAACGGGATTTTCATGCAGAATTAACAGTTTTCGTTCAAAATTTAAATATAGGATCATTCTGATGAGGCGATACCGTGGTTGTTATTAGGTGTTCATTGAATAAGTATAAACAGGGGGAACTGGGGGCTCATGCCCCTCCCCTTAATTGATATAAACGGGATTTTCATGCAGAATTAACAGTTTTCGTTCAAAATTTATATATAGGATCATTCTGATGAGGCGAGTCCGTGGCTGTTATTAGATGTTCATTGAATAAGTATAAACAGGGGGAACGGGGGTTCTAATGCCCCTCCCCTTAACTTGTATAAATGGATTTTTCAAGCAGAATTGTCAGATTTCGTTCAAATCTCTGAATAGTTTTGGAAGTTTTATGGTTAAGTATAAAAGAGGGGAATAACCCCTGTTAAATTATATAAATGCTAAATGGGTTTTTATTAAGAATTATCCGATTTGCTCTGAATTTTCGATATAGATTTTTTATATGATAAAGCATGTTCTTGATAGTTTAGGAGGTTCAATGATTAATTATAAAAAAGGAGAAAGGGGAAAGAGCTGTTTCCCCTTCCTAATTTTTTTTCGAACGGAATTAACAAAAATACAAGACTGTAATGTACAATTAGTATACGTAGCCTGTGAGCTCAATGCCATCCGTTTAACTGGGCAATATTCTTTTTATTAGGATGAGCGAAGCGAATCCTCTACTAGGCCACTCAAATTACAATTTGTCGTACAGTTTACAAAAAAACTATTCAATATTTTGACTTCAAATTAAACACAAAAATAAAATATGATCTGTAGATTTGCAGAATATAATTTTTTTTACAGTAAAACGTTAAAAAAATATTCTTTTAATTAATTTATTTTACATGCATTTCCAATACGGACGCATTTTAGCAAATAAATAAAAAATGAAACGCGTATATTTTCAGAAAAAAAATATAAATCATAGAGTAAGTAATTATAGATAGAATCATGATTAATTTAATAAATAAAATATGTTTTCATTATTCAGCAAAATCGTTTGCACAGATGACACAAACATTTTAAAAGAGTAGTATTATGGATTTTTTTTTTTTTTTTTTTTTTTTTTTTTTGTAAAGTGGCAACAAAAGAATTGTAAACAAATAAAATTAATTGTTAAATTTGTTATATAAATGAAAAATTAAAAGAATTGCGTTAACTTGTTGCCTCGATTCAAGCTCTTTATAAATGTACGAAAGGAAAAGTTAGCCGATTCAGAAATGACAAATGGACTTCAACCATTTCTTAGTTTATCATTTGTATCGAAAGTAATGTTACGTTCTTATTTGTGGACCGAAAAGGGTTTAGTGAACGGGACTTTGAACTTTGTTGCACGTATTAAAGAAAATCGCAAGCCTCCAGACCAGGTATCGCGAATAATCATGGATAAATTTGAATACTATAGTAATTTAACTTATAAGAATTGGTGCGTACCAACCCCCCCCCCCCCCCCAATAATTGAATTCTGGAAAAATGGAAGCATAAATTGCTCAAGGAAAGAATTTCCTCTGCATTTAGCTTTTGCTGTTACAATTTATAAATCCCAAGGTTTAACATTAGATGAAGCAGATGCAGATATTGAGGATATATAGGCACCAGTTGGCTTTAAAACGTATGTAACGTTGTCAAGAGTGAAAATCCTTCGAAATTAAGCATTCAATAGAAATTTTCCTTACGAAAAATTCTACAATATCAAAAATTCTCATGCACTAACATATATAAAAACGAAGAAATTAGAATAAAAAATTTTACAGTTAAAAATTCATAGTATCGACGAGAGCAGATTTCAAATGTTTTTCCAGAAAATAGGATTTTGACGAAATAACTTTCTTCAAGCTCTCTTCAAATATATTATTCTAAAATAGCTATCAAAGATTATTTGATGTTAATTACAAAGATTGGAAACATGCATATTTCAAACAACTTTAAAAAACACGTGGCTACTGGAAATTGTAAAATTCTTTAAAAGAATTTTTAGTTGAAAATTTAAAAATATTTTGTAAAAGTTTACTTCGAAAATATTTTTTTATGCCAGTCTTATATCATAAATAAAAAATTCCTAGGAAATTGATAGTTATTTGGCTGAACTTACATTTGTAGAATTAAAATGCGCCAAAACATAAATTAACGTTTTTGTTTAATAAAGATGCAAAATAATATTAAAAAATATTGTTACTTTCAAATACATGCTTTATAAAATAATGCTTCGCGAATCCAAACAAAGCATGGCTTTTGCTAGTTTATAATCTTTCACCACCAGGTTTTCAAAACATAAAATTTTCCTTATTTCAATCAGAAAAATGCTCAGATTAAAGAATAAAAAAATTACAGTAGAAATTTACAGGTGAGAATAATGAATCATGATCGGAATATGGATGCCACAGGCGACTAGACCCTGGCCGTCCACATAACTCAAGTCTTCTCTGATTGGCCCGTAAAACTGACCTTTTCTATAAAAAAAATTTAAGCAATTCTAGCTCAATGAGCATGCGCTGTGGCCAAACAACTTTGCTCGCTTGCAACATTGGATCATTGGAACGTATTTGCTTACCGAATGCTGCGTGCTCTGTATTCAAAAACAGTTACTGGATAGAAATTGAAATTCGAAGTTAAAAGTTTTTACTGCAAATGCAATTTTGTGTTTAGAAATTTCTTTAGTAGATATTACATGAAATAATGGATAGCGGAGATTAATTAATTTTCAATTATATTGGACCACAAAATGGGTAATAAACGTGTCGCTGAATTTGGGGACGCTTTGGTTCGGCTGTTTAAATTAAAGGCCTTCCTTAATGCTTTTTTGATAGAAATGCGGTCCAATCAGAAAAGACTTGCGTTGAGTGGACGGCCAGGGTTTAGTCGCCTGTAAGGATGCCCATACATGGTGCGGGCAAATCATGATAGGCAAAAACATATTATGGGAATGCCGTACGGGCAAATCAAAGAAGCGGTTTATCATTACTCATTTTTACTTACCCATCATACGTAGTTTAGGGTAAGTCTTGCAATCGTTTTGAAAATCGAAAAATTTTTTTTGACGGATTTACACGTTTTAGATAGTGGAGATTCCGAAAAACATGTTTTTAGAAAAAAAAAAAAAAATGCCGTCCGCCTGTCTGTCTGTCAGTCAGTCAGTCTGTCTGCCTGTAAACGCTCTATCTCCCGAACAAATTGAGATAGGGACTTGAAATTTTGTATGTAGTCAGTATGTAAGAATGGGACGAAGCCTATTTAATATCAGCAACCTCGATTATCCGGAACTATTTTTTTCGGACTCTCGAAAAATTCGTTCTGATGAAAGGTATATAAAAATTTTCGAATGTTTTTATTCTAAGGAATGGACGTAAAAGGCAATAAAATAACACACATTTTTTATATAGAACGAAGTCGATCGGATTATTAGTTGCTGAGATATTTGTAATTCTGTTTTCTGCATTCTTCGGTTTTTGATGACCCTGTATTTCATTCAAATTTCAATTCAGAGGTGTATTTTAATTGAAAATGAGACGCTTAATCCAACGCAGTAAATCGTTAGTTTATATTATAATTATTTTTTGAGTTATAAGGATGTTTCTTTTACGCCTATCCATGTCCATGATGGGTAAGTATTACGATGGCCCCCAACGACTAGTTTAAATGTGCATTATATCTGTAAAATTACATCATTTAAATAATTCATCGGTTGCGCGGAACGTACAACTTACTGATCGGATATATCAGTCCACACCCAGGAGTTGCGTAGTCTGGATGAGGGTCTAAACGCTCTGAATACCAATATTTTTTTAAAGTTCAGTTGGTTTTATCTAAGCAGAAAGTTTGCTGCTGTTAATGAAGGGGAGGAAAGTTTTCCAATATTACTGATATCAAGAGCATTTGAACCCCCCCCCCCCCCCACACACACACACACACTTCCTGACTAAGTTACTGGCACCCGGCACAGAAAAGATTGAAACTTAGATATGGATATGACATTAAAAAAAAAATTTAAGTATTGAAGAAACATTTTTAGAGTGAATTTTTTTATATATACATTTGAGGGAAAGCAACGCATATTTTCGATCTAAAACTGAAAATATTTAAATTATTTACATTTTTATTTTTCAATTTGAAATGTAGAGAGTGTTTAAAGCTTTACAACTTTGAATCTACATAAAACTTAAACAAAATATGATAGCAAAGATCAGTTTTGTGTACGGATAAAAGCAACTCATACAGCTTTATATGTACTAAAAATGTTTTTCTTTGAGATATGTCCAAGTAAGATATGTAACTGGTGATGGCTACACCACACGAAAAGAAATAATGTTTGGTCTGGTTCATGGTGACTAAGTCAGATTCAGAAATCCAAAGGAATTTTCGAACAAATACGGACGTCATCAGGTCGTTAATACATTGGTTCATTCCGTTTTATCGAAAACACAGTGAAGCAGTTAAAAATAATGTTAACTATTTTGAGGGTATATCAATTGCTCTTTATACAGAGCTCCACTTATCATGTTTTTAATGAAATTTTGTGCTTTTCTAAAAGCTTTAAATAAGGAATAAATCAAGCTGTCAGTTGGTATGCATGTAATACTGGAATTTTGTATTCTAAATAATATCCTAAGAATAGTTATTTATTATTTATTATTTATTATTTATTATTATTATTATTATTATTATTATTATTTGTGTGTGCATGTACTAAAACTTTACTTTTTTCGATTTTGATGTTTAAATATTAAATGGATGAATTTTTATTTTGTTTAAAAAATATGTATGATTCTCGGAAAGGTTTATTTCACTGGAAATAATAATAATAATAATAATAATAATAAAATCAGAGATTCATATTTCGTATAGTTCGTCAACCTTTTCTTATGTTACACATGTACAATATAAGTAAAAACTACTATAATTATTAAAATACTGAAAATATAATAATTATTTTGATAGAAAGGAATTTAAATACCATATTTTATATAAAACTTTATTTTTTAAAACTTAACCCTTACTTCATAAATGCCAATATTTCTTAATTATCCCGGAGACTGAAACGAAACAATCCCATTTCCGACAGGAAATTTTATGTAATCCAAAATGTTAAAACGAAAACTAACAATTATATTTCACAAAATAAAGTCATTTTTAATGTACTTTTTCCGGTTTAGTACATATGGTTATCTTGGATCAGACTTCGGAATAATTAAGAGATATTGGCATCGATGCTTAACCCACTAATGATCGCATTAAATTACGGTTTAAAAAAATAAAATTAATTATTCCCACCTCTTTTTTGAAAAAAAAAATATTCTTTTTATTTAATGACAAGTAAAATGATATCAGAATAAAACCAGTTACACTATTTTATAAAATTGGTGGGAATCAAACAATTCTGAATAAAAGCCGTGAAGCTTGCAGCCCGTGAATGCCTCGGGCGAGACTATTAAGTGGTTAAATGCATAAATCATTGCTTCAGATTTGTATTTTTATTCTTAGTCTAAGAATTAAATATTATAATTTTTCTGGTGTATATTTTTATTTATTTCGTAGCATATTTTTTGTCACATTTATACGATAAGTATTTCAATAAAAATGGGCGCGGTTATTAAGAATTAAATTAAAGGTGATGCAAGTATGCATGAGCATGCATTTAAGGTTAATTGAGTAAATATAAGCATTCGATACCTTGGGGAAAATATATTTTTAAATATATTACAAAAATGTAAATGTTTTTGTCGTAGTTTTTTGAAAATGTTATATTATAGTTTTTATAGAATCTAACTATAGCATCTAAAACTAAACACTATAAATGTTTTTATATCTATAGTATATTACATTTTTCTGATTAAAAAATATAATTGTACTTATTAATTAAAATTCGCTTAACTTAATACATATCTGTATATTTATCGTATGAAAGATTTAATACACAAAAAAAATCACTAATTGTTTTCACAATTTCCTTTTCACTAAATCTGAATAGAAAATCCATGAAAAATAAACTCATTTCTTAAGGTCTAATAAATCTCTCACATGTAAATAGTTCTATGTTTTATAAACGAATTCTAATTTATCACTATGAGTAAACACCCTATTTTAGAAAAAGTTCTTTTTTAATAAAGTATCGAAAGAGTATGTTTAAATGAAACTTCTGCGAAGAACATCATAAACTCTCCGTGAAATAATATTTCACTTTTTTATTAGAGTTCAAAACATAATGATTTATTGCACAAAGTGTTGCACTTTTATTCTTCGAATTCAGATAATAAATTATTTTCTAAATTTCTTATATTTTGTAAAAGATAATTTTTCAAGACAATTCTTTTTCTTCTGATAAAAAAAATATAATCTTACTTATTAATTTTCACTTAACTTAATTTAATATATATATATATATGTATACATATGTGTATATATATCATATGAACGATTTAATACACACCAAGGGAAAGAAATTCAATTCAGTAATTGTTTCCACAACTTCATGTTTTGTAAATCTACGGAAAATCAATGCTTATTTTTTAAGGTGTAATAAATAACCCACATTATAAATAGCTTTATCTTTTATAAACGAATTCCAATTTATCACTATGAAAAAACACCCTATTTTAGAAAAAGGGCTTATTTATTAAGGAGTCAAAAGAATATGTTTATAGAAATTTTTACGAAGAACATGATAAACTCTGGGATGAAATATTTTTTCTTCTTTCTTATTAGAGTTCATAACAAAATGATTGTACAAATGTGTTGCACTTTTGTTCTTCGAATTCAGATAATAAATTATCTTCTAAATTTCTTATATTTTTTAAAGGTAATTTTTCTTGGAATTTATTTTTCAGCTTCAAATAAATGCAGATCTATTTTGAGATTATATTTTTTCCCAAAAGTTTACTTTTAATACAAGGATTTCGAACCACATTTTTGTCTTTATCTTAATAAATGGTTGAGGTATAGCAGTTTGAATTTCTAGTGTGGTTGACTTGAAACAATCTGATTTTTGTCATGTTGAACCTCTAGTATTTATAAACTGATTCTGATGAGTTTGATGGTATGCATAGTACATACCTATGCTTCGACCGCGACCGCGTTAAGTGTCTGGCTTCATCTGCCATCTTGTTTTAAAATGGCGGGCAAAATTATTAATGTATGTTAGTTTCAAAAATTCGTGTCAAACTTGGCGACACTCTGCCAAGATCGACAAATCTGCGATAGCCAAATTTAGTGACCAAAAATAAGTAATCATAAATGATGCACACATGGTTATAACTTACTAATTTAAAGAAATTCTCATTCAAATTCAACATTGACGAATATTCTCTTATCAGGTTCGTCGCATTTTAGCTACTTAAAATTTGAGTAAAATTAGCTTAGAGTAATACTTGCAAAATTAAAAAAAAAAAAAAAAAAAAAAAAAAAAAAAAAAAATTACCTCTTTTTTTCGGTATTGGAAAAAAAGGACTTTTTAACTCTGCACGATATTAATAAATTTCCATCAATACTAAAAGCTCTCAAAAAATCAAATGTATGTGTTTGAATGGCTTTGCATTAATGATGATTAAAATACAATTATATATTATCATAAGATCTCAAAACAGAATTATTCAAAATTCTAAAGTGCTCTAGTTTTTTTTATTCTACGGTTCACACACACATATATTTTTCTGTCAAGCACTTCTTAAATTTTCAAAAGGGTATTATTTATCTACTCAAAGATAATTTTTTTTATTTCATAAATCCTCACTTTTGATTGGATTAAAATACTGTTTGCAGTACATAAAATATACATTTATCAATATCGAATTGAAATGCAAATTTAAAGAATCTTTACAGTAACAAACATAATAAATATCATACTCAAGTTAAAATGTTATGTTTATTATAGGTGCTGCAAACAAAACTATTCAAAGTTTTCGAGAGTTGCGCTTTTGTGTTTTTTTATTTAAGTTAAAGATATTAAATTACTTCTAACACTTGTGATTAAATGAAAATATTTGTTTCTTCGCTGTATTTTATTCTCCTTTTTATTTAAAAATATTCTTTCTTTATTGAATCAAAACACAAATTATAATTATTATTTTTTTTAACCTTTGCAATATTTAAAAAATAAATTTTGTTTTATCAACTGAAAATGTCCTCTTTTGATAAATTTATTATTATGTGAGCAAGTAATAAAAAAAAGTTTTAGAGTTGAGTATAAACTTTGTAGTTGTTTACTGCATTTTTATTTTTAAACTTAATAATTTTATTCTTGATTTTCAATCTCAAATATTTGATTGAAATTTGATTAAGAATTTTGATATTTTTTCTAATACTTAAATTTGAAAAATACTTTTTATTATTTTTTATATTTAGGCATATATTAAAAGAATTTGTTTACATTTGTTTAATGTATTATAACCGCGTGAACAAAATATATTAATTCTTTTATGCATTTCATCGGTTAATTAAGTGTTATATTTCTATATTATTTTTTTTTCTATTTAAAATTAATGTACGAAAATAAAATTGGAGAATCTAATATGATTGTGTAATAGTACTTCACAAAAGTAAATTTATAAAGGGGAACAAGTAAGAATAATTTTTACAGGGTGTTCCAAAAATACATGATACGCTGATCGTAAATTTTGTCCAGTTTCTGCAGTGCAGCTTTTCAATAAAGTGTTTTCCGTCCTATTAATGTGTTCCTGGTTCTGTTCTTTATTTTCTGTTTCTTTGTACCTGTGTTGCACGTAGACTACATTTTTTTTAATTCAGATTTCTTGATTGACTTTAGGTTTTTGTATTCGTATAATTCCCCTTATTTTCGCATAAATTAATATGTTATTTAACCCCTTGGGGACGAGCAACACGTATACGTGACACAAAAAGGCTTAAGAAACCTTGTTAATCCTTACTAGTAAAATTTTACTGTAAAATTTGCGTTGTTTAATCGGGGCATTTTCACGATTTAATAAGGCACAAATTTCTGTACTTAAAAACCGTTGACTAAACATTAATAATTTCGTAAAAGTCACCTGTCGCGAAGGGGTTAATAAAGAGAATTTTACCATTTTAAAAAAGTGCTGTCAATCAAGAGATCTGAATTTTAAAAAGTAGGCCACTGTAGAGGTCTGCACGGGCCGGAATTTCCAGGCCAGGGCCCGACCCGTACAGAAATCAGTGAAAAAAGGCCCGGCCCGGCCCGTTACGATTTCTACGATTTCTAAAAAAATCAGATTTTTATCATATAATTAAGATTTTTTTAAAGAATACTGCATACATATCTACGGAATGATTTTACAATATATTTTACAGGAAATACACATTAACAACATTAATGATTACTTAGATTCTTAGGCTTTCAACATTCGAATAAAGATTCATTAAAGCCTGCGTGCAGACCTCTAGGCCACTGGCAAATATGGTACATGGCTTTGTACCACAACTCGCGACTACGGCATTTTGGACCCTGCATTGCAATGTGATTCCGAGTCTTCTCTGTGCCTCTTACACCTCCTGCAAGTTTATCGGTCTGGTAGTGAAACATCCTGTATGCAATCTAATAGCCAATCACGCGTTAAAAGCTAGCATCCGATAAAGGTTAAGACCAGTGGTGTACTCTTAAAAAAAAAAAAAAGAAAAAAAAAGAAAAGAAAAACAGAGGGTTTTACCCTTAAAGCAGAGAGTACGCCTAAAATAGAGGGTATGCCCTAGAGCGTATATACTATAGCTTTCTTGAGAAACAGAGGGTAACGGTGTTCCTTAAAAAATTCAGAAGGTATACGGCGTATACTCGCGTATAATTTCACTACATCCCTGGTTAAGACTTAAAATCGATTTCATATTTGGATACCTTGTCATTATTATTATTATTTAGATGGAGGAGATCATTTTCTGAAGTAATTTGAATTTATACAGATGTAACATTTAGAACTCATAATGTTAAATGACTTTTTAATATTTTTCCAAAAATAACAGCAATGCGGATATATATTTTTTTAAACATAACATAAAAATTACCAGATGGGATGAACAGTAATTTTCAATTCCTATGTTTGAAACTTCTAAAAATCGATTTATGAAAAAAAAAACCATGGATTACGTTTTACAAATTTTTAAATAATTATTTAAAATATAATTTTTGAAAATAATCTTATTTTTTTTTCTTCACATCTGTTCTTCTACACCAAGAGCCTATAATTTTTTGCGTTGTGATATTCATGTTCAATATGTTAATTTTATGTACAACTGCATCCTTTCACTTCAAATACATTTTCACTTTTGTACAGTGTAATCTGTTCCGTACACTTATATTAAGATATTTTCAATAGAAATATAGCACAAAGAATCATTTTTGTAATCACTAGAACAATTGAAAAATAAATTGTAGTTCCTATAGTTATCAACTAGTATCGTTAACCTGCAATATCGTTAATATTTTTTATTCAACTACAATGTAAAATAGTAAAACAAAAATAGTTAGCAGATATGCTGCAAATTCAAATAACTTTTTACACTAGCTATACAAAAATTTTTATTTTTCCATTTAACATTAAGATTAAAAAAATATAAGAAAGTTATGTGTTCTATGTGCTTTCTTACTTAAAATGAGTTGTGAGGGAGTGTCCTTTGTGATAAAGGCACTCTAGAACTTTAGTGAGATCGTGACGTCAATGTTTTAACATGTGTGGCGTGAAAGCGACCTCTATCCTTTATTTTACTTTAACTTTCTAGAGCATGTGTGTCGCCTCGGCTCTACAGTTATGTCGCGGTTAGAAGTAATATGCAAATTTATAGTATCGACTTCAGTTTGCAGCATATAAAAGCTTTAAGTTGGTGTGTGTGTTGGTGAGGAGAAGTTGAGAAGGCGGCGAAAGCCAGCCAGGTGAATTGGATTGCGCTATAGGAGTTATTATTAGCCTCCAGTGAATTAGCTAGGAGTTTTAGAGTGAGATGACCAGCAGTGTTTGCCGACTTAGTTTATCACCAGCGGAGCTATCCAGGAAAAGTGCCAATGGTAAGCGATAGTTTAATTACGTTGAGTATTTTTTATAATAAAGAGTGTTTACAGCCACGGGCTGTCTTATAAAGTTTCAATCTAGCGTTTGGCTGAGTCTGAACGATAAGTTGGTTTGAAGTGCCCCGACTGAGACTACGCCGAGGGTTGTGAGTATAGTTATGAGTTTAATCTTTTGTTATTATGACTAGTTATTGAAATTATCGAACTGATGCTCCACTTTCCTTGAGTCCTAGCAGTTTAAATAAACTGTGGTTTTAACTTATATCTAGAATTATGTCTTCATTTCTTCTACATAACCACCCAACCGGTACAAATGACACCCAGTCTGTTTACCCACACGTTACAGAGTAAAAAGAAACATTTCTTCTTAATGATAATCTTAATTCAGAATTATTAATTTCTTATTTTAAAAGAATGTTATCATTTGAAACATATTTTATACAACACCCTGTTATTAAAATCAGATTGAAACTAAATTTAAATGGATGACAAAGGAACGAATAATTATCTAAATTAGAAACATTCACAGAATGGGGAATTTATCTTTAATTAAGATACGTTTTTTCTTTTCAAACAAAAGACTGACAGATATTTTACGCAATTAGTTTAGTAAGTAGATGCTTTTATTTTGCAGTAGGATTTTATTTATTCAAAATATTTCTTTTTAAATATAAAATTTCTTAAATTTTGCATATGTTAAATTGTATAATACCCAGAGTTCTCGCTGTTGCTCGCCATTGCGCCAAATTGCGACAAAATGCTTCATTTGGCAAATAAACGAATAACGAAATTCGCCAAATTGCGAGTGCTCAATTTCTGTTCTATATATGTGTGTGTTATGCATATATAGTCGAGATTATTCATCTGTGTTCAGTAGCTGAAAGATTGATTTTGTTTTACATGTTCAATTCAACCGTGTCATTTACATTATTTTATTATACAGATACAAAGATGATTATGTTGTCGGTATTTTTCTATTGTCAGTTATGTGCTGGAGTCGCGTCGGTCGGTAAAACAGTATAACCCGCATTAAACGTCATGTAGTGAAAATTTTTGCCAGAATACTGTGTTAAAATTAGCTATTCACCATACTGCTTATTAGCTTTATGCAAAGTATTATTGGCGGTCATTTTTTTTCTGTTCGACTTGAAATCCCACAGCAATTTTTAGCATTTATTTTCACAACGGTAAGTCAAAAGTAGGGATTTTTAACTTTTATCTAGGCTGCAAAAAGAATGTCTGAAGAATTTGCACATTTATGAGACATTTAAAATATACTTTTTTTAAATAATTTACATAGCAGGTGGTTTAGTTTCTGTTTTATAAGCAACTACAAAATAAATAAATAAATAAATAAATAAATAAATAAATAAAAATATTTTACAATATATTGAAAAAAAAAAAACCATACAAAATAAAAGGTCAAAGAAGAGATTTTTCAGTGTTTGACAACCGAATCTACTTTGCTAACAATTATTTTCATTTGGTTTATATTTTTCATTTATTACTCGTCAAATCTCTAGTGTGGTTCAAAAACCAGTGAGAACCCTGATAATACTACTTATTTAAAATATGTGTAAACTTTGCCTCTTTAGATCAACATTATTATCACCACAAAGTAATTCTAAAATATGCTCGGTTATTTACATGACTTTTCCTTATAAAATCAACAATTTTCCTTTTCATTCTTCGAGAACAATTTTTTTTATGATTTGCGATTACCATAAAAGAAATAATCACTTTAGATATTTTTTTTATGCTGTGTATCTAATTAACTGACGTTTATAAATTGCACAACTTCAAATGGAGTTTAAAATTCCTAATTACCATCATTGTTAATAATCACGTTTACTCATTTCTTAGTTACATAAAAAATATTATAAGTTTAAAACTATTTTTAACTATCTTGCTAATAGCTATGCCTTATGGTGTGTGTGAAATTATCATCTATTAGTATTATAATTACTAATGTAACGTTTTCTCAATTTATATTAATATAATTGAGATTTACAATTCGTTAAACACATTACATTGGAATACTGCATTTTAATTAATATTAATCTTTAACCCTTTCTGCCCCGGGCAAAATCTGTTAGTAAAATGCGAAATTATTGACTGACACTGGAATTCACAAACGATTTTTTTAGATATTTTGAAAACATTAATTTAAGCTTTTATTATGAAAGCAAAATTTTACTAAATATTATTGATGCCGTTTGCAAGTTTGAAATTAAAATTAGGTATCCCAGGTTTGGGCACAGTGCGCCGGAAGGGGTTAACATCAGGGTGGCGAGTGGAAAGGAAAAACACAGTGAAAAAAAGAGGAAACTACCACTATTTTCCATAAATTTGTTTTGCAGTAATATAAAAAGATAATGCAAGGAATTTTTTTTAAACAATATACTGGTATTTAACATCTGTTTTAGACTGCGTGTTTCCCTAACCACTCGCCTCCCTCAACATATATTATGTTAAAATAAATATTTTGACCAAGACAACCCACAATCTGTGTCAATGAAAAGATTATAATATTTGTCTAAATTAACACCAGTAAAAAGAAATAGAACATTTTTTTTACATTCCTGAGAGAAATTTCCCTTTAATAAGGCGCTTAATTTTTGCGAAATTTTGTATTTAAGTTATTAATGGAAGTTTTTCACCGGCAGTAAGCAGAAACTGTTGATCCAATTAAAAAATGTATCCATCTTTTTGCAATACACATTCATTTAACGTCTGAATTTAAAAAAACTATTAAAAGTTTTTTGGGGTAATTTTTTGTATAAAAATTTTACTTTATTGTTTTCGAGTCTGTTTAATTTATATTATTTAATTTTTTAATATCCATCACTGATGTGACAATTTTCTCAGTTACATCACTCCCAACTGCTAGACAATACACTCCACCTCTTAATTACCCCCCCATTACTTTTAACTCCCATTCATAAAGCTGGCAATAAATTCCAAACATACTCAAGTTTATGATTTTGCACTAAATATAATTTTAAATATAAAATATAATATTGATAATAGAAATATTATACAAATGTTACATGGGAATTTTTATTGGACTTGAAAAATTCGTGATGGATAGAATGAACAATTTTAATACCAAAAGAATAATCGGGCATGCACAAAAGCATACTTTCAAACCCTCATGTATATTTTTAATAAAATACCACCAAAATTTAATAATCAAGAAAAAAACAATTCGGAAATTGCATTTCAAACGTAGCAAATGAAGTGCGTTCGTACTACAACGAAGTTTTTATAGTTTTCAGATCTTGGTGTAATAATATACAGTACTTCGGATACAGTATAATGAGCGTAACCTTTTGTGTGGCCTTGTAAATGTTATTTACTTTCTATTATACAGGAAGTAACTTGTAATAAACATTAGAGACGTACATCAATTCCATAAAATGTGAAATAGTTTAATATAATTAAAATGCATCCCAAACAATGTTTTCGCCTGTACCATTATGTAAAGGAATACATTTGGGTGGCTCTGTAAATTGATAACAAGTATTCTTTGCACTACAAAATGCACAAAATGTATTTTTTAGTAATAAATGCTTAACAATTTTATCGAAGAGTTGTAATTTCGAAAGAGTGTAACTTCATTAAAATGCACTTGAAACTATTTTTCCCCATTGGCTATAATGTAACGGAATACTTTTGATTGTTTTTGTAATTAAACTAAACATCCGATTATCATAAAATTTGAAATGATTCGAAAAAACTATTCAAGAATTATACGGTTTAAATTTCAAACAATTCAGTTTGGTAGTTTTTGCCCTGTTATATGCAGACAAACGGACGACTGAACGACGACTATATGTGCTATGCATTTACATAATTACGAAAGCACCTACAAAAATCAAGCACAGCTCCGATCCTCCGTAATTTTTTTTTTATCTTTAGAGATTTCGAAAGTAAAAAGAATTTATGTAAAGAGATATAAAGATGTCTCTTTTAAATTGGTTATAATTAAAACTAGAAAATTCTTTTCCAGATAAAATTTCTAAAACAATTGAAGTAAATTAAATTTTTTAAAAAATCAGAAGATGTTTTTTCTTTGCATGCCCGAATAATTTATTCGAATAATAAAATTATTTTACTATCCATCACTAACAGAAATGCTAGTCGAAGCACCAAATTTTAAGAATGTATTTAATTTTTTTCAATGTTACTTGCAAAATTATTTTTATACGAAAATATCTAAAACTTTATGATTTGATGACAATAATTATTTCTCATTTGTTAAACAAGACAAGGTTTTAATAACACGGTTATCAAGAAGAAGAAAAATTTTATTTACATTAAATCAACTATTATTAACTTATACTTAGGATATAAATAATATGTTGCTAAAAGAAATGTTCACCGATTAAAATAATTTCCTACATGGTCTAGGAAAATGTTTTAAATTTAGAAGATGAATAATAATTAAAAATGTACCCTTTATTTTCTTCCGAAAAAAGAAATGAATAAAATTTACTTGGCGTATTTAGACATTTAAAGCAAATATATATTTAAAAAATATTCTTGTTAATGATAGTCTTTATTGTGAACTGTGAAATTCTCATTTTAAAATAATGTCTTTATTTGAAGCATAATTAATACAGCTTTCTGTCATTAAAATCGGATTAAAACAACGTTTAACTAAATGGTGGGGAAGTTTGAAATTATTCTAAATTTAAAAAAAACTCAATTAATGGACTTATTTTTCTTTAATTATACACATTTTTTATTCAATTTTTTTCTTCAACAGGAGAGAAAATGCATGTGTCATTCATACATTATGAAAAGTTTTCAAACGTATCTAGAATTTCGGAACGACACCTCGCTATTATAAAAACTTGCACAATATACATCAATTTCATTCTGTTTATTATGTTGAAATAGTGTAATATCATTAAAATACACTACAATTCAAAGGATTGTTCCTCAAAAGATTTAGCGCAATTGAATTCATCTGGGTGTCCATGTAATGGAATTGTATTTCATATGAATAAAGAGGGGGATACATATAGTGTTTTGTCTATCAGTTTATTCAGGAAATTGTCAAAAAAATGACGGCTATTTCTTTTAATCTATTCATCAGTTTCTTATTATCGCAGGTGAAAACTTCCACCTGTGAAACTGAATATAAAATTTCGTTTTATTTAATCGCCTTTTTTATCGAATTTTTTTCTCACAAATATGGTACAAAATTTCTATTTATTTTTACTAGTGTCGATTTATCCAGACATTATAATATTTTCACAGGTTGTATTAGTTATAACTATGTGGCGGAACTACTACTGCCAAAATAAATTTCCACCAATAAAAATGAATATCAGCTTTTGTCATAATTTTTGGTTTGCATTTTCGAGTTATGAGACTTTTAAATAAAGAAGAAAATTTTATAAATATACTGGTGGAAATTTATGGCAGTGGTGATGAAACTATGAGAAATAAGTTATAAAAAAATAAGTTATAGTGACAGTAGATATAATAAAAATAAGTTACAGTAGAAGCTACACTATTCAAAGGATGCATCAGATCCTGTTTAACCCTTCGGACTCCGGTGCCTCTTACACAAATTTTATTTGATTAGCACCACTTTATTAAAAGAACTTTCCTTGAAGTAGACAATTTGAAAAATTCTCTGATTAAATAAAGAAAATTTTATTTTCCTTTATTACTGGTGCCAAAAGCAAATTTTGAAAGGGAAAATAATGTCAGCGGAGACAACAGAGTGCCAAGGGTTAATAATCCCCTGGGGACGAGCGGCATTGATAGATTGTGGATGAAAAAGGTTAGGGCAGCGTTACTATGCTGTATTTTTGCCAGGAACTGAATAACAATGAAGGATGTTCTGCAATCAGCTTGACACAAATTTTCTGCATTTGACGTTCTTCTCAATTAATTTGATGCATAATCGACTTCATAAGTCGCAACGTCTCTCCTATAATTCGTACACACATCCGACAATTAGAAACAAAAAGCTATTATATTTTAGCTACATTGTCTGAAGTTCGAGAACTTGATGGACTTCCAACTCGTTGTTTGTTATCTATGTCCTATCTTCTGTCTTTGAAGGCTTTGTATCACGTAAACACTTGAATCTTGGGCAAAACATACTTCCCCCAAGCTTCTTGTAACATGGGAAGCCTTCCAGTATCCGACTTGTTTAATTTTATACAGAACTTTATTGCGTACCTCAGCTAGACAGTCGACGTCTTTCATAAAAACTAACGGTTCATGCACACACGTGCCTGCTTTTACACTTTCCGGCACGGGCAAAATCTGTTGTAAAATGGGAAATTATCGACTGACACCAGAATTCACCTACGAATTTTTTTAATATTTTCAATTCCTTAATTTAAGCTTTTATTGAAAAAACAAAATTTTACTAGAGTATTATTGGTGTCATTTGCAAGTTTGGAATTAATATTAGGTATCCCAGACCGGACACAGTGTGCCGGAAAGGGTTAGGAACGATCGCAAACTTTATTTGCGATACAAAGACCCCACTTTTCTCATCGTTCGCCTTCTATTTAGCAGAAAATCTGCTTGTCTTATTAGTTAATTAACAAACCATGTAAATGGGTAAAATTTTTCCAGCAAAAACAATTAGAAATTTTAGCATATTTGTGTGTTAACCCTTTCCGGCACGGGCGAAATCTGTTAGTAAAATGAGAAATTATTCACTAACACCGGAATTCACAAATAAATTGTTAAGATATGTTGAAATCTTCAATTAAAAGTTTTATTACAAAAGCAAAATTTTGCGAAAATATTATTGGTGCCGTTTGCAAGTTTGGAAATATAATTATGTATTTCAGACCGGGCTTAGTGTGCCGGAAAGGGTTAAAGTTTTCACATATAAGGTTCTTAAATAAGGCACACTTTTCCATTCATTTTTACTGGTGAAAGTTTGCCCCAGGAAAAGAAATAGAAGAGCCGAGATTGAAAAGATCCGCCATCTTCTGTCAACTTTCTTAGTTGTTTCTCTCGCAACTAGTAGACAATGCACTATATGTCTTCTCCTAATTATTCATAATTCTATTTTCTACATACAGAATTTTTTTTAAATTTGATTAAAGTAGATGAAAAGAAGTTAAAAGAGGGTTTAGGTGCAGACTTGGATTTTGTTTATTATATTTTTTGATAGATATTTGAAACGGAACAATTCGTATGTTTGTCATGTTTTCCAAATTCACCACCAACTTTTCCTTTGCTTTTTAAGCAATTTAATTTCAACTTTTAACCAACAATATCAAAATGTTTCCTTTTTTAAATAAGATTTATACTTTATTCGTACAGAGAATTTTCAATTTTTCACAACTTTTTTTTTAACCGCTTCCCTGTTTTGCCCGTATGCTGTACGGGCAGCATTTTCAGAAAGAATCACGTTTTGAGCACCTTATCGCCAGAACAACGTTTGGTGCGGAGATGAAGTCAATGCTATGCACCCTTTCTTGCTTGTGACGTCAAACGCCCAGCGAATAGCAACCCTTCCTTCTGCAAAGAGATTGTGCTTATTTTTCATTTGTTTTTCCGTAAATGTTATCAAGTAAAGAATATAATATGAGGAAATGTTATTCAACGTTGTTTACAATTAAAATATAGTTTAAAACAAAAAGCTTTTTCAGATTAAAATGATTTCGGATTTGAAAATCAAAACAAAACGACGATTGGCGTTTGGCGATGCAGCTAGCTGAACGTTCTCGCCAACTCGCCAAGGCTGTTGCTCAAAACGTGATTCTTTCTGAAAATGCGTACGGGCAACGTGTTTTTGCCAATCATGATTTGCTCGTACGATGTACGGGCATGAATACTCCAGTCAAAAGTTATTATTCTCACCAGTAAATTTTTATTGTAAATTTTGTATTCTTTATAATCCGAGCATTTTTCTGATTCAATTAGGCAAAAATTTCTTTTTTGAAAAACCTGTGATGAAAGATTAAAAATTTTGTAAAAGACGTGAAAAAAAATACACATCATTTGAAAGCTTTTTCAAATATATTGATCAGTTAAGTGGTTAAAGTCCTCGTTTTCTTAAAATGAGGAATTCTGTTAATCAATTCCTTTTTTGTCAATTTATCAATCCAGAAACTTTTTTAAATCTCCCGTATGTTGCAGACTTTTGAGAATCAATTAAAAAAAATATCAAATAGACTTTTTTTTATTATTGGTTACTAATTAAATTAACTCCTTTTTTAATTCATTGAAATATGAATTGGGGAAAACGTTCTATCGTAGGTTTTCTAAGAAATTGTTTCATTATTAATTACGCTACTATAGTACCAACGAGAAAATATTGACACTTAAACCACAATCTCAATATTCGAATGTTTTACTTTATTTATTCTCGTTTTAAATAGAAGAGGCGGGTGAGAGTTTCCATCACGCGTTGGTTACGTGGCCCCTTGCAACTTAGTGATTTAGAATTCTCCCTTTGTTTTTTGTTTTTTAACTCTTACCGGCGCGGAGTAAATCTTTTTCAAATAATTAACTTGCAGTAGAATCTATAAACGAATTTATTTGAAAATATGAGCTTGCTTATTCTCAGGTTTAACATAAAAGGAAGATTTTAATTAAATATATTTGGTGCCAGTAAAATGAAAATTAGGTGTCCTTTTTCTAGGGACACTTCGCCGGAAATGGTTAAATTCTGGTAGAAATTTGGTAAGAGGGTTTTTTCTTAATTCGTTTCACTACCTAAAGAAACTCTTCCGGTGTACATAATCGACTTAAAAAAAAACCTTATGCTTTGACTTCATTAGAACAACATGTTCCTGTAAGTTGTAAAGCATTAGATTTACAAACATCAGGACAAACTATGCATGTCCTATAAAAGGCAATGTCGATTTACCACATGGTAGTACACCAAAACGAAAAATGTGTTCAAAAACACCGAGAAGGAATTTAGCCATGTCTTATACATATTTTTTAACATGATGTACTGTTAGTACCAACTACAACAAGTAGAGTATGAGTGCAGACATAAAAATGAAACATTACCTACTAATGAATGCATCAACAAGGAACATCTAGGAAAAAATTTCACATCTTTCAAAGAGTGTCAAAATTTTTTTGCTCGCACTGTATGTCGATGCACAATTCTCGGCTGCGGAGAACCTTTCCCGCTACGTTTCAGCATGTAAAAAGCAGCTCGTTCGGAAACAAGTTGGAAATTGCACGTGAAGCGTAGCAAATGAGGTGCGTTCGTACGATAACGAAGTTTTAAGATTTTTCAAATCTTCCTGTTATAGTAGACAGTACTCCGGATACAGTATAGTGGTCGAAATCTTTTTTGTGTTCCTGTAAATATACAGGAAATTACTTTTATTACACCTCAGCAACGTATATCATATTTTTAACATGAGAAATAGTTTAATATAATTAAAACACGCCCCAAACAATGTTTCCGCGCATAGCATTATGTAATGGAATAGTTTTGTGTGCCCCTGTAAATTAATAACAAAAATTCCTTGTACAGCAAATTGTATAGAATGTACATTTTAGTATATATTCCATAGATGCATATCAATTTTATTATGTTCGAAGGAATGTAATACTATTAAAATGCATTTAAAACTTTTCCCCCTATTGACCGCAATGTAACGGAAAACTTTTGATTGTCCCTGTAATTTATCTATGCATCAGATTTTTATAAAATTTGAAATGACTCGACAAAACTATGAAATAATTATACATTTTAAATTTCAAACGATTAACATGCATTTGAAAATTTTCCCCCATTGACCGTGATCTAACGGAATACTACTTTTGATCTATTCATAAATCCTTTTCATAAAATTTTACATGGTTCGACAAAATTATGCAACAGTTATATATCTTAAATTTCAAACGATTCGGTTGGATAGCTTTTGAGTTGTTATATGCGACAGACGGACGGACTGAACAACAACTATAGGTGCTACGTACTTACTTAATTAGGAACGCACCTAACAATTGACTAGCGTAACAAGATAGATTTAAACCAAAAGGTCAGGGCTCCCAAATGGTCCGCTAACTGAATATCAAAATTTTCTTACAGAAATTTCCTTTTATAGATTTTTCTTGCAAATTGTCAAGAAACCATTTTTATAAATTAATTCTAGTGCAAATTCTGTAGAAACCTATCATACAATTTTCTGTTAAAAATTTTTGATGTTCAATTCAAAGACAATTTAGGGGCCCTGTAAGGCTTAGCTGCGCACATTTACGCATTTTTGCTACCACTAAAATTCTACAGAGATTTTCTATTTGCTTAATTTTAAGATTTCGACTATTAAATAAGACAATATTTACTATAAAGTTTTAGCGGTAGGAAAAATGCGTAAAAGTTGGCAGCTATGCTGTAAGGTAATATTTGATATATCTAAGTTTCTTATTTTGGGTAATGCAGGGGAATTTCTTGCGCTTAATCAAACAAAAGAAAAAAGTAAAGGTAGTAAGAACAGTAAAGAAAGATACGGAAACAGTAGAAAGGTAAAGAACAGTAAACGAAATTATATCTGTTATTAGATTTATGCAACTAAATCACTTAAATTGTAAACATATACCTATCGATCATCTTACTTTAGATGTAGAAAATTGTTATGAAAATTCTGTTTAAACCATATTCAATGCAATTTAAACTCATTAAAAGGGAATTAAAACTTTATTTAGCTGTATGGTATAGAATTGCGAAAGCTTTCTAACTTAAAATTCGTTAATTATTCCTCGATTCAATAAAGTTTATTTAAAATGTATTTTTAAATAAAAGCATGCAAGAGATTTCTCACTTAATTATCGCACTAACTAGATGCTATTATGTTGTCGCTTGACTCCACCCCCCTTCCTCTTTAAAAGAGTTCTTTATATTAATAAACATGCATCATATTCGGCAAATTTTAAACATCCTTTTGAGAATATGAGCTTCCTCGTTGAATTGTCACATACGAAATATTAATTTTAATATGTTTACCGTTCATTTCCCTCCAATTTTGTTTAAATAATACTTTATTTTTTAGAAATACTAGTGTTTTAATAAAGGAATTAATAAGAGATATTTGCTTGGAAATTATATTAATTTAACTTTTATTCCGTAAAATCTGTCATTACCATTCTAAGAGAAAAAAAAATTTCCCAAATCAAACAATTTACTACTTGAAAAAAAAATGTTGTAAATTAGTAGTAGAGAGAAAAAATACCACGGAAAAAAATTGTAATTTAAAAACATTTTCATTTAATTCATGTTTAAATGCAATTTTGGTCATTATAAAAAAAATTACAATTATATATTCAATAAAGTTTATTTAAAAGATAAGATAATATAATATATATGAATGTTTGTTACATTGGGCAATTATGGGGATTTTCTTGTTATTAACTTCTTAACTGATTTTTCCGTACCCGTTCGGGCAAAACAAATTTGCTTATTTCATCATTTAAAGCTTTTTGACACCACTATTTTTTAAAAGTATAATTTGATACTGTTGAAAAGTGGAAATGTTTAGAATAAATGTTACGAATATTTCATTTAAAAATTACTGGTTTGAATCCGTTATTTTCCGTTTATTGAACGGGAAAGAAAGAACCATTTAAGGGGTTAATTAAACAAAAGGAAAAAAGGTAAAGATAGCAAAATTCATAAAGAAAGTTAAGTAAAGAGAAAACGAAATTATATCTATAGTGAGATTTATACAATTAAATCAATTAAAAAGATAAAAATCTACCCTATCAATTACCTTGCTTTATATGTAGAAAACTGTAACTAAAAAATCAATTTAAAGCAACTTAAAGTCATTAAAATGAGATTATAACTTCATTTAGCTTGACGGTATACGCTTGCATAAGTTTTCTAAATTAAAATGTACTAATTCTTCGGTTCAGTAAAATTTATTTGAAAGGAATTTTTAAATAAAAGCATGAGATACATTTCTCACTTAATTTTTTCACTAACTAGATGCTATTATGTTGCCGCTTGATTTTTTCCCTCTTTAAACGAATTTTCTGTATTAATAATTATGCATCATTTTGGCACATTTTAAATATCTTTTTTGAAAATGTGAGCTTCGCTGCTTTTGTCACGTACGAATTATTAATTTTAAAACAACATTTTCAAATTATTACTTCGTACATTATATTTAAATCTCAAAATTATATTTAAAAACTGCCGAAATGGTGCATATCATTCATCTCTATCCATTTCTATCCGATTTTGATTAAATAAAACTTTATCTATTAGTAATTCTAGCGTTGTATTAAGAGAAATAATCCGAAATATTTGGTTTCAATTTATATTAATTTAACTTTAAACCCGGAAAATCTCTCATTATCATTCTAAAAAAAAGATGTATGTAATTTAAGCAATTTATTACTTAACTTAAGAAAATATTAAAAATTGGTAACGGAGAAAAAAATAACATCAAACAAAATATCATTTAAAAATATTTTCCTTTAATTCATATTTAAATAAAATTTTGATCATTATAAAAAAAGTTACAATTATGTATTAAATAAAGTTTTTTTTTAAATGGTAAGGTAATATTATGTATATCTAAGGTTGTTATATTGGTCAATACAAGGGATTTTCTAGTGCTTAACTCATTAGTGCCTAGCGTCTCTTTTTAGGGACGGTTATAAGAAAGGCAATAAAGCACTTTTCACACCAGTAAATAGGAAGATAAATAAGCACTATTTTTCACGATACAAATTCCTAAATAAATTAAGATTAAAGTTATTCGTCATTTAAAAGTCGTGGGAAATCCAAAATTTCATTTTTAATGAAGAAAATAATTTGGGCATTGATGGGTTAATTAAACAAAGGAAAAAAGTAAAGTCAGTAAGACTAGTAAAGAAAGTTAAGAAAAAAGTAAACAGAATTATATCTCATATAAGATTTATACAAATAAATCAATTAAAAAGATAAAAATCTACCCTATAGATAATCTTACTTTATATTTATAAAATTATAATTAAAAAATCAGTTTAAAGGATATTTAATGCAAATTAAAGACATTAAAATGGGATTAAAACTTTATTTATCTTTATGGTGTAGGATTTCATAAGCTTTCTAAATTATAATTAATTACTTCTTCTTCTATTCAATAAAGTTTGTTTAAAATGTAGGTTTAAATAAAAGCATGAAAGAGATTCGTCACTTTATTATCCCACTAACTAGATGCTATTATGTTGTTGCTTGATTTCCAACCCCCTCCCCTTTAAACAAGTCCTCTGTATTAATAAATTTACATCAGATTCGGCACAATTAAAATATCATTTTGAAAATATGAGATTCATCGTTTAATTTTCGAGTACACAATATTAACTTTTTAATATGTTTGCCGTTCATTTGCGCTTCAATTTTGTTTAAATAATACTTTATTTCTTGGAAGTTCTAGCGTTTTCATAGGACAAATATTCAGAAATACTTGCTTGCAATTTATATTAATTTATGTTTAATCGCGTAAAATCTTTTATTATTATTCTAAGAAAAATAGATTCTCCAAAATCACGTAATTTATTATTTAACTTGAATACAAATATTGTAAATTTGTTGCGGAGGGGGAAAATAACATCGGAAACAATGTCATTTAAATAATATTTTCATTTAATTTATATTTAAATACAGTTTTGGTCATTATAATCAAAAATTACAAATTCAATAAAGTTTATTTTAAAAGGTAATATTAGATATATCTAAGGCTTTACATTGGGCAACGCTGGGGATTTTCGACTGCTTTATTAAAGAAAAGAAATAAAAATAAACCTTAAAAATTTATTTAGCTTAATGGAATAGGATTGGTACAGCAAGCTGTCTAAATTAAGATGCATTAATTCTTCTTCGATTCATTAAAGTTTATTTTATATATTTTTAAATAAAAGTATGAAAGAGACTTCTCACTAACTAGATGCTATTATGTTATCGATTGATCTTCCCTCCCCCCCCCCCCCGTTTAAACCAGTCTTCTGTATTAATAAATATACAACATATTCGGCACATTTCAAATATCATTTTGAGAATATGAGTTTCATTATTGAATTGTCACGTACGAAGTATATCAGTACTTCGTACGTGAACAATTTTTAGCTCACAGGCTATCAAAGCCTGGGAGCTTATGAGCCCGTCCATTCTGTATGTGCGTATGTGCGTAACGCGATAACTCATGATAAAAACATCCGATTCACTTGAAAATTTGGATATATGTATATTCTGATAAGACGCTTCCCTGATTAGTTTTTGGAGTTCATTCAATTTGTATAAGAGGGGGAACGATGGGTTTTTCATGAAGAATTATCAGTTTTCGTTCAAAATTTAGATTTAGGGTCTTTCTGATTAGGCACTTCCGTGATTAGTATTAGGTGCTCATTGTATAAATGTAAGGAGGGGGATCGGAGGGCTAATGCCCTCCCCTTAATTTGTATAGATGGGTTTTTCATGCAGATTTATCAGGGTTTTTTTTTCATATGATAAGGCATATCCGTTATTAATTTAAGAGGCTCAATGATTAAGTAAAAAACTTGGAAATGGAGGGAGTTGTTCCCTTCTCCCTTAATTTGTTTTTCTAACGTAATTAACCCTAGAAAATATAAGGCTGTCATGTACAATTAGTATGTGTAGCTTGTGAGTTCCATGCCATCAGCTTAACTGGGCAATATTATTTTTATTAATATATTTATCGTTCATTTTCCTTCCAATTTTGTTTAAATAATACTTTATTTATTAGAAATTAAACAGTTTTAATAAGGGAAATAATCAGAAATATTTCATTGCAATTTATATTAATTTAGTTTTAATCCCTTAAAATCTTTCATTACCATTCCAAGAAAAAAAGATGCTCCCTAATCAAACAATTTATTACTTAACTTGAAAAAAATGTTGTAAATTAGTAGCGGTGAAAAAAAAAATCTCGGAAAAAATGCCCTAAAAAAATATTTTCCTTTAATTCACATTTAAATGTAATTTTGGTCATTATGAAAAAAGTTACAATTATAGATTCATTAAATTACTTTTAAAATGGTTAGATAATATTAGATATAATATTAACTAAACAAACGAAGAAAAGCTAAGATAGTAAGACTAGTTAAGAAAGTTAACCCATTACGGAGCTGACAAGTTTTGTTAGTAAAATGAGAAATTAAATTTTAATTAAATCCTTTAATTAAAGCTTTTATCGTAAAAGCAAGATTTTGTTAAAATTTTATTGGTGCCAATTGCAAGTATGCAATTAATATTAGGTGTATCCTGGCCGAACACACTGCGCCGGAGAAGGTTAACAAAAAAGTAGACGGAATTATATCTACTATGAAATTTATACAAATAAATCAATTAAAAAGATAAAAATCTACTCTGTCGATAATCTTACATTATACGTGGAAAAATTTTATTAAAAAATTCAGCTTAAAGTATATTTAATGCAACTTAAAATCATTAAAAAGAGATTAAAACATTATCAATATAATGATATATAATCGCGTAAGCTTTCTAAATTAAAATGAATTTATTTTCCTTCTATTCATTAAAGTTTGTTTAAAAAGTATTTTGAAATAAAAACATAAAAGAGGTTTCTCACTTAAATATCTCACTAACTAGAAGCTATTACGTTTTCGCTTGGTTTTTTCCTCTTTAAACGAGTTCTCTATATTAATAAATATGCATCATTTTCGGCACTTTCCTCTTTAACCCTTTAACGTTCATTGGTTTCGCCACGAAACACCAAAATTTTAATTCCTATAAGCAACACTGACACCGGTATTTTTATCTAAAAATATCCCTTTTATTTTGTATGTGAAAAATCACGTTTGCTTATTTAGAAATATATCTGTTCTTAATTACCGGTGTCAGTCATTTATTTCAACATCTTAGCAATGAAAATGCTATGATCGTTAAAGGGTTAAACGAGTTCTCCATATTAATAAATATGCATCATTTTCGGCACATTTTAAATATCATTTTAAAAATATAAGCTTCGCCTTTGAATTGTAACGTACAAAATATTAATTTTAATATGTTTACCGTTCATTTTCTCTCCAATTTTGTTTAAATAATACTTTACTTATTAAAAATCCTAGTGTTCCTAGGATTATTATCCTAGGAATTAATAAGAAACATTTGCTTGGAATTTATCTTAATTTAATTTAATCCCGTAAAATCTTTCATTACCATTCTAAGAAAAACAGATTCAACCAAATAAAGCAATTTATTACCAAACTTGAAAAAAAAATGAAGATCTCCCAAATCACGTAATTTATTATTTAACTTGAATACAAATATTGTAAATTAGTAAAGAAAAATGGCGTCGGAAACAATGTCATTTAAATAGCATTTTCATTTAATTAATGTTTAAATGCAATTTTGTTCATTATACTGTATTTGCTCGTGTAAGGTGCACTTTCTTTCCAAAAAATTAGGGCAAAATACCTAGGTGCGCCTTATACACGTATTTTTTTTTTACTGTTGGGTGCAGTCGAACTATATACATATGAAACAAAAATTAGTCAAAGAAGATATTAAAACTCGGAAAATGTTACTTAATTGAAGTATTACTGCATATTTATTTCATTCCTTGCAGTTTTTTATACAACAAAGCTAATGACATTATCTAAACGCTAATTACCAATCCTCTCTACTGTCACTCATTCCTATTTCCCGTCATTCTCTTACAACCCGAAATCTAAAAATGCATTTTCGTCTTGTTTTCTGGTCTGGTGTAATTTTTATTTCGACTTTTTTTTTTACTGAAATTCATTTGTTCATTCTTCATTAGCGTATCAATTTTATGGTGCGCGTTGTATACGAGATTTTAAGAAATCGCCATTTTTACTTGTAAAGTAGGTGTGCGCCTTCTACACGCGTGCGCCCTATACACGAGTAAATACGGTAATAAAAAAATTACAATTTTAAATTCAATAAAGTTTATTTAAAAAGGTAATATTAGATATATCTAAGGCTTTTGCATTAAGCAATGCAGGGGATTGCTTAATTAAACAAAAGAAAAAAAAATAAACCTTAAAACTTTATTTAGCTTATTGGAATAGGATTGGTACAGCAAGCTGTCTAAATTAAGATGCATTAATTCTTCTTCGATTCATTAAAGTTTATTTTATATGTATTTTTAAATAAAAGTATGAAAGGGACTTCCCACTGAATTATGTTACTAACTAGATGTAATTATGTTGTCGCTTAATCCCCCCCCCTTTAAACCAGTCCTATGTATTAACAAATATACATCATATTCGGCATAATTTAAATATCATTTTGAGAATGTGATCTTCGCCTTTGAATTGTCACGTAGGAAGCATTAATTTTAATATATTTACCGTTCATTTTCTCTCCAATTTTGTTTAAGTTATACTTTACTTATTAAAAATTCTAACGTTTTAATAAGGGAATTAATAAGAAACATTTGCTTGCAGTTTATACTAATTTAACTTTAATACCGTAAATTATTTCATTACCATCCTAAGAAAAAAAAGATCTTCCCCAACCAAGCAATTTATAAATTAACTTGAAGGGAACGTTATAAATTAGAAGCGAAGAAAAAAAATAATCTCGTACAAAATATCATAGAAAAGTATTTTCCTATTCAATTTGGTCATAATGAAAAAAGTTACAATTATAGATTCAATAAATTACTTTTAAAATGGTTAGATAATATTAGGTATATCTAATATTGTTATTGTGGGCAATGCAGGGGATTTTCTAGAGCTTAATTAAACAAACGAAGAGAAGTACAGATAGTAAGACTAGTAAAGAAAGTTAAGAAAAAAGTAGACGGAATCAAATCAAATAAACAGATAAAAATCTACTCTGTCGATAATCTTAAATTATATGTGGAAAACTGTTATCAAAAAATTCAGTTTAAAGTATATTTAATGAAACTTAGTCATCAAAACGGGATTTAAATATTATCTATTTAATGATATATGCGTAAGTTTTTTAAATTAAAATAAATAAATTTTTCTTCTGTTCATTAAAGTTTGTTTAAGATGTATTTTGAAATAAAAACATGAAAGAGGTTTCTCACTTAATCCTTTAACGTTCATTGGTTTCTCTACGAAACCACAAAATTTTAATTCCGCCGACACCGACACCGGAATTTTAATAAAGAAAAATTTATTTTATTATACATGTGAAAAACACTTTTTCTTATTTATAAAAATATTTGTACGCAGTTACCGGTGTCAATCATTTATTTCAATATCGTAGCAATTAAAATGCTCTGAACGTTAAAGGGTAAAATAGCTCACTAACCAGAAGCTATTACGTTTTCTCTTGGTTTTTCCCTCTTTAAACGAGTTCTCTGTATTAATAAATATACATTATATTCGGCACATTTTAAATATCATTTTGAGAATATGAGCTTCGCCGTTAAATTGTCACGTACGTAGTATTAATTTTAATATTTTTACCGTTCATTTTCCTTAGAAATTTGTTTAAATAATACTTTATTCATTAGAAATTCAAGCGTTTTAATAAGAGAAATAATCAGAAATATTTCATTACAATTTATATAAATTTAGTTTTAATCCCCTAAAATGTTTTATAACCATTTTAAGAAAGAAGGATATTCTAAATCAAGCAGTTTATTACCTATCTTGAGAAAAAAAATGTTGTGAGTTAGTAGCAGAGAAAAGATTAACATCGGAAAAAATGCCATTTAAAAAATATTTTCCATTGATTCATATGTTTAAACCTTTCAGGGGCAGATGGATTCTGTTGTACAATGATGGAATATTTGACTGACACAGGAAAATTCAAACGCATTTCTTAGACATTCGGAATCTGCTATTTTGCGCTTTCGTTAGAAAAGTAAAATTTTATTAAAATGTTTTTGGTGTCAACTGTCAGTTTTGGAATTAAAATTAGGTGGCTGGACCCTCTAGCCAACGCCCTTGAAAGAGTTAAATGCAATTATGGTCATTGTAAAAAATATAATGGTACAGAAATGCGAGAAACTCAAAGCAAATTAAACTAGTCATTGGATTCCACCTTAATACGTACCCATCATGGATATGCATAGTGTAAAATATGAAAATAAATCACGTATAAACTTTTAATAAAGTTCATTGCGTCTCCAAAATAAAATTTAAACGACTATTTAGATATTTTCAATGTATGATAATGCTTTATTACGGAATTGCGGGTACTATTGATTATTCCATTGACGCATGTTGACAAATTATAATAAACCACCAAATTACTCGTAAATTATACAAATTGGCAGAATTTTTTTTTTAAATAATGAAAAAGCAAATAAATTGATAAAACTTTAATAGAAATACGAATTAAACAACAAATTAAAAATCGCTTGATGATAAATACGTACACTGAGAAAAAAATATGGTTCTGGCATATAGAATATAAGTAATGGCTCTAGAAAAAATAGTTCCATGTCATCCTTATAAATTTTAGTTCCATTTCTTAGAGAGTTCCAGAGTCTCTTACTAGAATTCAAGAGCGTTCTCCTATATTTTTGCTGTCAAATTTATCTAAAAATCTCTTCAAATAAATGCGAACACAAGAGATTTGATTTAGTAACTAGAATTATAGCTTAAGAAACCATTCCTAAAATCAAGCGATAATTTCTCGCTTCTGAAATGGTTCAATGTCGTTTCGACTCCAAGAAAACAAGAGACTAGAAATGTCAAATCCTTTAGCCTATTCAGCTTAGTTGTTTACCCTACTCGCATAGTTTGAACATCTATATTTCTAGTTTAGAGATTCAGAAAGTGACTAACAATTCATTCTAGGTGAAGGCGGCATATTTTTTTTCTCAGTGTATAATGTTTTTAATGTCAAGAGAATACGGCATTTACGATAAGCTAGTATTGGCATTAAATCTTATATACTATTATTTTACTACAACCAAACTGTTTGGTAAATCAATTTTCCACAATCAAAGTGTACGGTAAATAGGATTACAAATACCTCAGCAACTAATTATCTGATCTATTTCGTTCTTTATGCAAAATCTAGGTTTTTTATTGTCTGTTATCTCCTTTACCTGCGGTTTATTCTGTCGAGCTGTCTAAATAACAGACCGGATGTTACGACCAATAAGGTTATCTGAGCGAGAAATTCCCGCCGGCTATCGCCCAGTTAGCTTAACCGGTAACGGCCCTGTAAGTCAAGGATCTGGGTTCGATTCCCAGCCTGGACGAATTTTCGCTCATTTAGAAATATTCAATTCGTATTTAATCTTATAGTTTAGCGATAGTTTTTTGGGCTACGGAATAATCATTAGAAAAATAAAGTCCGTATAATTCCAAAAATAATAATCATATTAACTAACATTTTACTGTGTCGAATTTTTCGTCTTATATCCCATTAAAATATATCTTTGAATTGAAATTAGAATTAAACACAGGGTCTTTAAAAATCGAAGATTGTGGAAAATAGGATTACAAATATCTCTGATCAAAATCGTTCTTTATGCAAAATTTAAATTTTTCATTGTCTTTTACATCATCTCCTTAAAATGAAAAATAATGAAAATTTTTATGTACCCTTTACCAAAACGAATTTTCGAATGGTTGAGAAAAACGTTTCGTATTATCGAGGTTACTGATATTAAATAGGTTTCTTTCCCTTATTAAATACTAAGTGCACACCAAATTTCAAGTCTCTATCTCAATTTGTTCGTGAGATAGGGTGTTTACCGAAATACAGACAGACAGATAGCAATATTTTTGTTCTAAAAACATGTTTGTCTGAATCTCAAGGAACTGAAACGAATTTCCGAATTTTCCGAATTTCTGAAACTAAATCCGAATTTTTTTTTCAATTTTAAAAATGATTGTAAGACTTACCCTGTACTACGTAAGATGGGTAACTAACTAGATGCCATTATGTTGTCGCTTGATTCCCCCCCCCCTCTTAAACGTGTTGTCTTTATTAATAAATATGCACCATATTCGGCGCATTTTAAATTTGATTTTGAGAATATGAGCTTCATCACTGACTTGTCACGTACGAAGTATTAATTTTAATATGTTTAGCGTTCATTTTCCCTCCAATTTTATTCAAATAATACTCTATTTATTAGAAATTCTAGCTTTTTAATAAGGGTATTAATCAGAAATATTTGCTTGCAATTTACATTAATTTATCTTTAATCCCATAAAATCGTTCATTGCCATCTAAGAAAAGCAGGCTCTTTCAAATCAAACAATTTATTCCCAAACTTAAAAAAAATGCTGTAAATCAGGGGTTCTCAAACTATGGTTTCGCGTGCCAGTAACTGGGCTACTTATTTTAGCTCGCAGGCTATCATAGCCTGAGAGCTTATGTGCCCGTCCGTTCTGTATGCACGTTCGTACGTGCGTAACGCGATAACTCATGATAAAAATATCCCATTCACTTGAAATTTTGTATATAGGTATATCCTGATAAGGCGCTTTCCTGATTAGTTTTTGGAGTTCACTCGATATGTATAACAGGGGGAACGGGGGGCTCATGCCCCTCTCCTTAATTGATATAAATGGGTTTTTCATGCAGAAATAAGTTTTTGTTCAAAATTTACACATAGGATCTTTCTGATGAAGCACTTCCGTGATTGGTATTAGGTGTTCATTGGATAAATATAAACAGGAGAAATGAGGGGATCTAATGCCCCTCCCCTTTATTTATATAAATGGGTTTTTCATGCAGAATTGTCAGATTTCGTTCAAATCTCCGAATAGTTTTGGAAGTTTAATGGTTAATTATATAAAAGAGGGGGATAACTCCTCTTAAATTATATAAATGGGTTTTTATTAGGAATTATCCGATTTGCTCTGAATTTTGGATATGGATTTTTTTTATGATAAAGCATGTCCTGATCAGTTTAGAGGGTTCAATGATTAAGCATAAAAAGGGGAAAGGGAGGAGCTATTCCCCCCTCCTTTATTTTTCTGCGAACGGAATTAACCCTTGAAAACATAAGGGTGTAATGTAGAATTAGTATGCGTAGCCTGTGAGCTCGATGCCATCAGTTTAACTGGGCAATATTCTTTTTATTTAAATTCAGCTTTCTTCACTGACACCACTTTTTAGAAATTGTAAAACCCCTCTTGCTTGCAACTTATTTGATATGTCATTAAGTGAACTGAATTTTACTATTTCAAAAAAGTAGTGCGTGTCAAGAAATCTGATTTAACAAAATGAGCTCGTTTACTGGTACGCGAAGATCTAAGATCTAAATTATGTTTTGTATAAAAAATTTGGCACACGTTAGTAAATTTAAGAAGTATTGCAAACATAACACAGATAAGTGGTTTATTAATGTATTGTTGAGGAAAAAAGAGGAATATATTTAGTAGATTTTGTTGTAGAAGGTTTGACATAAACGTAATTCTTTAATAAAATTTGACGAAATATTGGCTAAGTTTGAAATTTAATTAAAATTTCTTTTAAAAAATTCATATGAATTCATAATTTTATTCCCTGTTGTAATTAAAAACACAGAATGACAGGCAGAAGTGTTTGACAGAAAATACATTTTTTTAAATTCCTTGCGGCGTGGTGGTGTATCTATGAAATCACTTAATTTTAATTCCCAGATGCCACATTGGCACCGGAATTTTGGTAAGAAAATATACAGTTTATTGAATGCGTGAAATATAACTTTTTCATATTTACAAATAAAGTTGTTTTGAAATTCCGGTGTCAGTCATTAATTTCAACACTTAAGCAATGAATTTGCCCTGCGCCACAAAGGGTTAAGAATTAATGGACGGAATTTCACAAAACTTTAGATTCCCTTAGACTTTGATACAAACTAGATTTGTCTAGGTTTTGGTGAATATCGCTCAATAGATAGTGCCAGAAGATAGGCAAATACCTTAAACTCGATTTTTCTAACCGTTTGAATATAATTAAAAACAAGAGTCATATTCTGAAAGATCGTACTTTAACCAATGTTGTAGTCTTTGAAAAAAACAGATGGTATACTTTCTAAGCAGATGGTATACCCTAGAATGTATATACTATAGCTTTCTTGAGAAACAGAGGGTACACAGTGTTCCTTAAAAACGTTGAGAATGTATACAGCGTGTATCCGCGTATACCCTCCACGAAATTTCTGAATTTAACGTGTTAACTACCAATTTGAAAAATAAAAATATTATTAACCATTTGAAAAACAAATTTCAAAACTTCCTTAGGGTGCAATTTTGAAAATACAGGTTAACAAAAATTAATTTGTAAAGCTGGGACTTTCCTATTTTCTAATATATAATCAATTCACCTCTAATGGGTCGGCTTCACTCGCACATGCGCATCTCTCCTCAACGTGATTTTTCACTGCGGATAAAATGTTTAGTGATTTCATATCACTTCAACAGTTTAAAGCCAGTAACGGGCTTGCTCTGTTGCTCGTCTCTAATTTTTTCGCCTGCTGTTCATGAAGTTCCTGGCCCAATTAACTGTTTCTGCAATTAACCCCTTCAGATTCATTTTCTCTAAGATAGAAGTCCCCTCATCAGTCTATTATATTTATTTATATTAAGATTCCTAGCCGTCAACATCTCCCGGCATCTGGCCCGGAAAAAAAATCGCAAACTGTTCATGAGGTTACTGGTCCAATTGCTGGATTTTTCAATTAATCTCATCAAATTCATTTCATTAAACTAGAAACCCTGTTCTTAGTCAATTCTATTTATTTAAATAAAGACTCCTAGCCATCAACATCTTCCAGCATCTGGCACAGAAAAAAAATTTCGCTAACTGTACATGAGGTTCCTAATCCAGCTATCGGTTTCTGAAATTAATCTCTTCAGTCTCATTTTCTCTAAGCTAGAAATCTTTAGTCAAATATATTTATTTAAATAAAGACTCGTAGCTGCCAATATCTTCCGCTTTATTGGCCCGGAAAATATCTATGGTAAATTTTACAATTTCAAATTGTTGTAATCTGCCGGATAAATAAAGCAAAAAATTTCTATTAAATTTTTCCGGGCCATCAAATCGGAAGACTTAGCAGCTAAAAATTGTTAAAATAAACTCTCGTTTTCTTCATCAATGTGTTTCTTCATAACTAAAGCTTCAAGAAATAAACACATTGCTGTCTAAAATTACAATATGTTTTTTTGCAGTGAAAACTTTTTACTTTTCATTAAAAAATAAACAAAACGACATTTTAATCGAATAAAATAGTGAATGTCATTGAAGTTTGTTTATACAACACAGTTAAGCAGAATACATCTAAATAACTTGAATATCAAGAAATATAAAACAAGTTAATATTTGCGTCAATAAAAACACATTGCTGTCTAAAAAAAATTTATTTTTGCACAGAAAACTATGTATTTTTCTTTAAAAAATAAATAAAATAACATATTAAAAGAATTAAAATAGTGAATGTTATTAAAGAAAAATTATTAAAAAAAGTTACAAGGATACATAAGCAGAATACATCTAAATAACTTGAATATCAAGTTATATAAATTTGGTTAGGATTTGTGTAAATACATCCTGTCCGATAAAGTCGCAAAAACCTTAGAGAATTCTGTGATATATTACGAAATCCACGAAGCGAAGGAATACATATGATGCATATTTTCTCTGAATCTTTTGATATATATTATTATATGCGCGCCAGATAAGTAAAAATAAACACATTTGCTTCTGGCTGTATTATTGCAGTGAAGAGTGAAATGTGTTTTTGTGATATCTCTTATTTTATTTTTTTAATATAGAAACTAATGATTTTAAGGTACATTAGAACTCGGTTATAAGAATGCAAAGGAGTCCAAGTATTTCTGTAATATAAGTTCTCGCAAACATTAAATCATAGATATAAAGATATGTATTTAATGAACCAGGAAAAATGCATTGAAATGTTCTTAAATCCCCGTATAATGATCATGTTTGGAGGTACAATATTTTTGCATTTCTCGGAAGTGACCGATATTTAAACATAAAAATGGACAAATATTGATATAATGGTGATTGAAAAATTGTCTGTTAAGCAGAGACGTGTTTTATAGAAGCATTTTTGCATTATTAACCACTTAACATGTCAATATTTCAGAAAAAAAATCAAATAATTTCTATTTTTTTTCTGTCTTTTACAGGACGTGTTTTATAGAAGCATTTTTGCATTATTAACCACTTAACATGTCAATATTTCAGAAAAAAAATCAAATAATTTCTATTTTTTTTTCTGTCTTTTACAGTATTTTTAATCTTTTATCCCCGGTTTTTTAAAATAGAACTTTTCGCCAAATTTAACCCCTTCGCGACGGGAGCCCTTTTTCGAAATTTTTAATGATTTGTCACCAGTCTTAAAAAACAGAAATTTGTTTCTTGTTAAATCGTGAAAATGCTCCGATTGAATAAGTCAAATTTTACAGTATAATTTTGCCGGTGGGAAGAAACGAGGATTCTTAAGCCGTTTTGCGGTACGAATACGTGTAGCTCGCCCCCAAGGGTTAATAAGAAAAATGCTTCGATTAGATTATGCAAAATTTACAATAAAATTTTACTGGTGAGAATAATGAATTACGATAGGAGTATGGATGCTCGTACATGGATGCCCGTACATGGACGGGCAAATCATGATTGGCAAAAACAGAGTACTCGTACGACATACGGGCAAAACAGAGTAGCGGGGTTAAAAATTACCAGGGACGCAAAAGCGTTGTGCCACCTATAAGTAACTATTACCACTAAATTTTTATAGTATTCCTCACTTAATTTAATAACAGAATATCTAAGATTTAATAAGGCAAAAATAAATAATAATAATTAGTGGTGAAAATCAGCCATTTGTGGCTCAGAGCTTAAAAGTTAAAATTGGCGTGAAACAGTAGCAATTAATTATTTTGTTAAAACACCATAAAAAATTTAAATGCGCTTGGTCTTTCGGAAGATCTTAGTCTTTCTTCGTCAGACGCAAAGAAGAGGTATTCCTACGTGCTTATTTTGTTCCTTAGTAAAAATCTTGATGAATTTTATGATATAGAATCCAAATTTTGGCCTTCTTTGCTTACTTTGAAGGAAGGTCTCCATACTTGGCATACTCAGAATATTTAAAAATATATATTAATTAAACTGCTTATGTATGTTATATCAGTCCAATTTAGCAGCAGAATTACAGCACAAAGTCTGTAAAAAAAAAAAAAAATACTTTTGAGTATTTGGCGCGAAAAGGTGAAAGCGTCGGCGAGCAACATTTTTGTTTCACCAAAAGCAAACGATTTTAATGTAACTGAAAATTGTTCCTTAATAGGTTTTTAGAATGCAAGTAAATGGTTTTAAAGAATTTAAACTTAAACAATGACAGTTTAAAGTTATTGCATATATTGTTCTTTTTTTATTACATATTTACGTTGCTTATTGCTACAATTAGTATTTAATTTTATCAATTTAAATAATTGCATACATAAAAAATACTTTTATATTGAAAAATATATTTTCATATATTAAAGCGTTTTCCAAAATAAAGGTCAGATGAAGAATGCTGCAGTAAATGCATTTCAATATCGAAGAAGTTTTTGTTTCCATAGCAACAAAATTTAATCGACGACAGTATACATTTAGACTTAATTTTTGGACTGAAACAATTTTAATGAAGTTAAAATTTATTTTAATTTATAAAATTTCATAGTAAACTTTCATTATAAATAATATATGACAAAACTAATGTTAAAAAAAATTAAAACTGGCAAAACTAAAATTATTTAAATAAAAATATTTTTAACAAATACAACATGAGATTATTTTTACCTTAAAAATAATTATTATTTATTATTTGACGTAATTTTTTTTTTTAATTTTATTGCGTCGCCAACCGGGATGAATCGCCAAATAAATGAAATGTTCATTATTTTTTACGAACGTTCTATCGGGGTTCCGCCAGAAAAAATATATATATAAACATATCTATCTTCATGCGAAGAACATTCTGTAATTTTTTGATAATCAAAATAAGACTGATAAAAAGTTTTCTTGCATTGTTAACTGCATGTTGCCTCCTCTCTTATCGTAACTTCTGAGCAAAAAAAAAAAAAAGCATTTTTGATCTAGGTAAAAAAAATTTCTGTTTTGTAAATTTTCACTCACGAAATTAACATATTAACTAATTAATATTTTCGAAAAAAAAAATTCTAACAGTCTGTTTTTTAGAGAATTTTTAATCTTTTATCACCGATTTTTTAAAACAGAAATTTTTACCAAACAAAGTCAGAAGATGCTAAGATTAGATAATAAAAAAAATTACAATAAAACTTTAATGGTGGGAATAATAAATTATGATTAGAGTATGGATCTCCGTAATTGGTACGGGCAAATCATGGTTAAAGAAAAAAAGTTTCCCGTGCAACACACGGGCAATGATTTGGGAATGATTATGGGCAATGATTATGAAAGCGGTTAATTGTTCCTTTTAAGTCTTCTATTACTCTCTTCAAAAAGAAACTCTTCGTCACATCCTTGCTGATATTATTTCTTGTAATAATTCAAACTGTAAACTTAATCTTTCACGTTTTCAAAATATCAGTTTTAATAATCTTAATAAATAATATCAATCTTATAGTTACTCTTAATAAGCTTTAGTCTTATGGTAATTTTATTATAAGTAAAGTTCAATGCTGCCACAGGTGAATATTTTTTGTATTCTATTTTGCAGCACTTTGTAAAAACACAAATCCTTAACGTATTTAGACAACGTTTCCAAGAGAAATATGTTCTAAAATTTATGCAAGAAAAATACTGATTGCGAACAGAGTTTAACACTAGTCTCCTGCGGTAGTCCTGAAAGTTGATAATGCTGGTAAAATTGTTATAAAAATGAGTCAGAATATAAGCAGTTTGGATTTGAGATTTTTTTTCTTCAACTCCTATTTTAGTTTAATTTATTTTAGCTATAAGAATTGATCTTATGAAAAACTTGTCAAAATAAATGTTGTAGATATTATTGAGAAGGTATAAAATAACTTTAATTGGATTTGATAGTTTAAGATATAACAAAATTATGGATTTTCTCCCCTCCCCCTTGAGCCCAATCTTATTTTTATCAAGAATCTGTCATGCGTAAACTTTTGCTTCATTCTTTAGAAGTAATATAAATTTTAAACTGATTCGATATCTATTTCAACTAAGAATTTACGGTGTTTTTCGGTTTTTACAAAAATTCTCCCTATTCCCCCCCTCCTGTCCAATTTTGCCAATCAATGAACGTGATCGAGATTTTATACCCCTCCATTTTAAGCATTAGCTTGGAGGAGATTGAAGCAGAATTATAGAAGTTATCGTGTCCCTAAAAAAGTGACATAGACAGATGGATAGATAGATAGATAGATAGATAATGTTCTTACTGATGGTAGCTTTGAAGTCTTGGAGACATGATCGGTGCAGACCATCAAAAATTTTTCAGAAATTTCAACATGGGAACTACGCCAATAGGTAGTATTTCATATGAAATCTATCTACAAATCCTTTATATTGCCAAACAAAAATTTCATGAAAAAACTATATGTACCTAACAACAAACATATTTGCAACTTCACTATCAAGACTTCACTATGAGAAACATGATGCATATATTTACTAACGAGGAGTTTTGATGTTCATACATGTGAATCTTACGAAAAATACTTCATAATGCTTGTGCATTTAGAATTCCTTCTCCCTTTTCTAATTCTAAAATATTTCGCTCTTTTGCAAATATGCGTAGTTAGGTGCATAAAGTTTTTTTTCATAAAATTTTTGTTTGGCTATATAAAAATTTTTTTGAAAGCAAAATACGTATATTTTTTTCAAAGAAAAATTTTGATGTTTTATGTATATATGTAGTTTAAAAAATTTTAATGATGTTTCAACATTAATTTTCCTTCTTTTTTTATAAATTTATTTCCATTTTAACATTTTCTAACAAAGTTGAAATATGTTTATGAATAATAATACAGACATTCGAGAGCAAAAAAGACAAAATATATACAACACACATGATATTTCTTTCCGAAAAAGTTTCATCTATCTTCCAGAATCAAAACGTTCTATTACAACGACTTCATCGTGAGAAACATGATACTACATACTTTTACTAAAAAGCAATTTTGATATTCATATTTGTAAATCTTAAGAGAAATACTTCATAATGCTTGTGCATTTGGAATTCTTTTCCCCTTTTCTATTTTTCGAATATTTCGTTCTTTTGCAAACATGTGTGTTGTTAGGTACATATATAGTTTTATCTTACAATTTTTGTTTGACTACGTAAAGGATTTTTTAGAAACATAATATGTAGATTTTTACTAAAAAGAATTTTGATAATTACATATATAAATATGTAATCTAAAAAAGTTCATGATGTTTCTACATTTAGATTTCTTATTCAATTTTTATTTATTTATTTTTTTAACATTTTTCAACAAAGTTGAAATGTTTTAATGAATAATAATACAAACTTTCGAGAGCAAAAAAAAAATCAAAAAGTATATAGCACTCATGCTAATATTATCTTTCCTAAGTCTCAGCTATCTTACAAAATCAAAACGTTACATTTTAAGGATCTCACTGTGAGAAACGCGATGCATATCTTTAATGAAGAAAAATTTTTATATCCAAATATGCAAATCTTCAGGGAAATACTTCAAAATGCTTGTGCATACAGAATTCTTTCTCCCTTTTCTATTTTTAATATATTTCGCTCTTTTTCAAATATGTCTGTTGTTAAGTATATGTAGTTTTTTTTTTTACAAAAATTTTGTTTTATGTATAAGAGATTTTTAAAAGCGTAATCTGTACATTTTTATCAAAGAAGAATTTTGATAATTGTGTATGTATGTAAGTAATCTAAAGGCGTTCATGATGTTTCTACATTTAGATTTCTTATTCATTTTTTTTTAATTATTCTTTTTGCAATATTTTCCAAGAAAGTTGAAATGTGTTTATGAGTAATAATACAAACTTTTGAGAGAAAACAGACAAAAAATATAAAACACTCATGTTAATATTTTCTTTCCGAAAAAGTCTCAACTATCTTACAAAAGCAAAACGTTACATTTCAAGGACTTCGCTGCGAGAAACATGATGCCTATATTTACTAAAGAAGAGTTTTGATATTCATATATGTGAATTAGAAGGGAGATATTTCATAATGCTTGTGCATTTAGAATTATTTCTCCCTTTTCTATTTTTTGAATATTTCACCCTTTTGCAAACATGTGTGTGGTTAGGCACATATTGTCTCATCATATCGTTTATCATAAAATTTTTGTTTAACTGTGTAAAGGATTTGTTAGAAACATAATATGTACATTTTTACCAAAGAAGAATATTGATGCTTGTATATGTATGTACGTAATCAAAAAAAGTTTATGATATTTCTATACTTCGATTTCTTTTTCAATGTTTAATTTTTAAATTTATTTGCTTTTCTAATAAATTTGAAATGTCTTTATGAATTCGGTTTATCTTAACTAGTACATAATGCCTTAAAATAGCTTATAATTAAAATAATAATAATAATACAGACTTTAGAGAGTAAAAAAGAAAAAAATATATATAACGATCATGTTAATATTTTCTTTCCGAAAAAGTTTCAGCTAGCATACGAAATCAAAACGTTACATTTTAATGACTTCGCTGCGAGAAACATGATACATAAATTTATTGAAAAGGAATTTTAATGTTCATATATGAAAATCTTAAGGGAAATACTTCATAACTTCTTACTTCAATGCTTCATGCTTGTGCATTCAGAAATATTTCCCCCTTTTATATTTTTAAAATATTTCGCACTTTTGCAAATATGTGTGCTGTTAGGCATATATAGTTTTTTCATAAAATTTTTGTTTGACTACATAAAGGATTTTTTAGGAACAAAATATGTACATTTTTATCAAAGGAGAATTTTTTATTTGTATATGTATGAATGTAATTTTAAAAAGTTCATGATGTTTCTACATTTAGAATTTTTATTACTTTTTTATTTTTAAAATTATTTGCTTTTTAACATTTTGCAACAAAGTTGAGATGTGTTTATGAATAAGAATACAGACTTTTGAGATAAAAAAGACAAAAAATATATAACACTCATACTATTATTTTCTTTCCGAAAAAGTCTCAGGTATCTTGCAAAATCAAATGGTTTCTAGGACTTCACTGCGAGAAACATGATGCATATCCTCACTGCAGAAGAGTTTTGATATTCATGCATGTAAATCTTAAGAGAAATACTTCATAATGCTTGTACATTTAGAATTATTTCTCCTTTTTCTGTTTTTAGAATGTTTCGCTCTTTTGAAAATATGTGTATTGTTCGGTGCATGCAGATTTTCATAAAATTTTTGCTGGACTATATAAAGGATTTCTTAGAAACATAATATGTACATTTTTACCAAAGAAGAATTTTGATATTTTATATGCACGTATGTACTCTAAAAAAGTTCATGATGTTTCTACATTTAGATTTCTTATTATTTTTTTATTTTTAAAATTTTTTGCCTTTTAACATTTTCCAACAAAGTTGAAATGTGTTTATGAATAATAATACACACTTTTTATAGTAAAAAATGACAAAAAAATATATAACCACACATGCCAACCTCCGGCTTTTTTAAAAATCTATAAACTATACTTCGAACCAGAAATTAACTTAATAAGGAGAAATATGTAATTTTCAATTGCCTACCATATTTAGTGTTAGGCACATTTAACTAGGCAATTTTTCTGGTTCAAAATACAATTTTCTCATTTGAAAAAAGCTGGAGGTTGGCATGTATGTAACACTCATGTTAATATTTTCTTTCCAAAAAAGTCTCCGCTATCATACAAAATCAAAACGTTACATTTCAAAGGCTTCAGTGCGTGGAACATGCTGCATATCTTTACTAAATAGAGTTTTGATACCCGTATATGTAAATCTTTAGAGAAATACTTCATAATGCTTGTGCATTCAGAATTCTTTCTCCCTTTTCTATTTTTAGAATATTTCTCTCTTTTGCAAATATGTGTGTTGTTAGGTACATAGTTTTTTCATAAAATTTTTGCTGGACTATATAAAGGAATTCATAGAAACATAATGTATACATTTTTACCAAAGAAGAATTTTGATATTTTATATGCACGTATGTAATCTAAATAAATTCATGGTGTTTCTACATTTTGATTTCTTATTGAATGTTTTATTTTTAAATTTATTTAGAATATTTTTAGAATATTTCGCTCTTTTGCAAATATGTGTGTTGTTAGGTACATAGTTTTTTCATAAAATTTTTGCTGGACTATATAAAGGAATTCATAGAAACATAATGTATACATTTTTACCAAAGAAGAATTTTGATATTTTATATGCACGTATGTAATCTAAACAAATTCATGGTTTTTCTACATTTTGATTTCTTATTGAATGTTTTATTTTTAAATTTATTTAGAATATTTCGCTCTTTTTCAAATATGTGTGTTTGGCTACATGTAGTTTTTTTCTCATAATGTTTTTTTTCTGTATATACGAGTTTTTTTAGAAGCATAAACTGTACATTTTTATCAAAGAAGAAATTTAATATTTGTATATGTACGTATGTAATCTAAAAAAATTCATTCTACATTTAGATTTCTTATTCAATCCTTTATTTTTAAAATTATTTGCTTTTGAACATTCTCCTACAAAGTTGAAGTGTGTTTATGAATAACAGTACAGAATTTCGAGAACAAAAAAGACAAAAAATATATAGCACTCATGTTAATATTTTCTTTCCGAAAAAGTCTCCGCTCCCTTACAAAACCGAAACGTAACATTTCAATGACTTCACAGCGAGAAACATGATGCATATCTTTACTAAAAAAGATTTTTGATATTCATATATGTCAATCTTAAGAGAAATACTTCACAATGCTTGTGGATTTATAATTCTTTCTCCCTTTTCTATTTTTACAATATTTCGCTCGTTTTCAAACGTGTGTTGTTAGGTAAATATGTAGTTTTTTCATAAAATTTTTGTTTGACTATATAAAAATTTTTTAGAAACATAATATGTAGATTTTTACGAAAAAAGAATTTTGAAATTTGTTTATATAATTATGTAATCTAAAAAGTTCATGATGTTTCTACATTTAGATATCTTCTTCAAATTTTATTTTCTAAATTATTTTCTTCTTAATATTTTCCAACAAAGTTGAAATGTGTTTATAAATAATAATACAGACTTTTGAGAACAAAAGAAGACAAAAAATATGTAACACTGATATTAATAGTTTTTTCCAAAAAAGTCTGAGCTATCTTTCAAAATCGAAACGTTACATTTCAATGACTTCACAGCGAGAAACATGATGTATATCTTTACTAAAAAAGATTTTTTATATTCATATATGTAAATCTTAAGATAAATACTTCATAATGCTTGTGCATTTATAATTCTTTCTCCCTTTTCTATTTTATACAATATTTCGCTCGTTTTCAAACGTGTGTTAATAGGTAAATATGTAGTTTTTTCATAAAATTTTTGTTTGACTATATAAAAATTTTTTAGAAACATAATATGGTGATTTTTACGAAAATAGAATTTTGAAATTTATTTATTTAATTATGTAATCTAAAAAAGTTCATGATGTTTCTACATTTAGATATCTTCTTCAAATTTTATTTTCTAAATTATTTTCTTCTTAATATTTTTCAACAAAGTTGAAATGTGTTTATAAATAATAATACAGACTTTTGAGAGCAAAAAAAGACAAAAAATATGTAACACTGATATTAATATTTTTTCCGAAAAAGTGTCATCTATCTTTCAAAATCAAAACGTTACATTTCAAGGACTTCACTGCGAGAAACATGATGCCTTTCTTTACTAAAAAAGAGTTTTCATATTCAAATATGTAAATTTTAAGAGAAAAACTTAATAATTTCTTGTGCATTTAGAATTCTTTCACACTTTTCTATTTTTAGAATATTTTGCTTTTTTGCAAATATGTGTGTTGTTAGGTACATAGAGTTTTTTCATAAAATTTTTGTTTGACTATATAAAGAATTTTTTAGAAACATAATACGTACATTTTTTGCCAGAGGAGAATTTGATTTTTGTATATGTATGTAATTTTAAAAAGTTTATGATTTTTCCACATTTAGTTTTCTTTATCAATTTTTTATTTTTAAAATAACTTGTTTTTTAACATTTTCCAACAAAGTTGAAATGTTTTTATAAATAATAATGCAGACTTTCGAGATAAAAAAAGCAAACAAACAAAAAAATAAATAACACACATGTTAATATTTTCTTTCCGAAAAAGTCTGAGCTATCTTACAAAATCAAAACGTTACATTTCAAAGACTTCACTGCGAGAAACATGATGCCTATATTTACTACAGATAAGTTTTTATATTCATGTATGTAAATCTTAGGAGAATGCTTGTGCATCCATAATTCTTTCACCCTTTTCTATTTTTAGAATATTCCACTCTTTCGCAAATAAGTCTGTTGTTAGTTGCATATAGTGTTTTCATGAAATTTTTGTTTGACTATATAAAGGACTTTTTAGAAACATAATATATATATTTTTTTAAAAAAGGAGAATTTGATATTTGTGTATGTATAACTGTAATTTTAAAAAGTTCATGATGTTTCTATATTTAGATTTTTTTAATTATTTGCTTTTTAACATTTTCAGCAAAGTTGAAATGTTTTAATGAATAATAATGCAGACTTTCGAGATATAAAAAGACAAAAAATAAAAAAAATAAAATAAATAAATAATAACACTCATGTTAATATTTTCTTTCCGAAAGAGACTAAGCTACCTTACAAAATCAAAACGTTACATTCCAAGGACTTCAGTGCGAGAAACATGATGCATATTTTTACTAAAGAAGATTGTATATACGTGCGCATGTATGTAAATTCTAAGAGAAATACTTCATAATGCTTGTGCATTCAGAATTCTTTCTAAATATTCTATTTTTAGAATATTTCGCTCTTTTGCAAATATGTGTGTTTTTAGGTACATACTGTTTTTTCTTAAAAAATTTTTTTGGACTATATTCAGGATATTTTAGAAACATATGTATATTTTTACCAAAGGACATTTTGATTTTTGTATATGTATGTATGTAATTTTAAAAATTTTATGATATTTCTGCATTTAGATTTTTTATTACGTTTTTTAGGTGCGTTCGTAATTATGTAAATACGTAGCACCTATAGTGTTCGTTCAGTCCGTCCGTCTGTCTGTCCGTCCGCATATAACAACGCAAAAACTACCCAACCGAATCTTTTGAAATCCAAAATATATAATTGTCTGAGCGTAGCGAAGTCTTATACTCAGAGTACGTAACGATATTAAAAATCAAAAAAATTCTTTCGTCAAGCAAATCTCAAAAAGTACTTGTCGGATTTCGATTCTGTTTGTACCAGAAGGTACCTATGAAGGTAATCTGGTGAATGCACCTACTTTTAAAAATTAATTCCAAATAGTTTAAAAGTTATATTAAAAAAACTGATAAAAAACACAATTTATTTGCATACGTCACAGAAATTTGGTGTGCGTGATATTTTCACCGGCTGGATATTTTCGTAGATAACCGAATCAGTACATGGAGTAAATATTAATCATTTACGCACTCAGAAATATTGAATGCAATAAAACATTTTAAAATTTATTCATGCAGGAAAATAAAACTGTTATTTTTTATATTAAAAAAATGTCATAAAAACTTTGATTTTGAGATTTTGTGATAATCTCTTAATAGCATTTCTTGATCGCTAAAAGAATGTTTTATATATTTCGCGTGTGAAAATTAGAAACAATTACATTTATAAATAAAAAGTTTCTTTTATAGACATCATTTTCCCTTTATATTTATTTTTATTGCATGTTTTCTTTTAACTTATATTTTGTTTGTGTGTGGAAGTCAATTCTGGTCACTAATTTTTCGGCACGGATACCACAAGCGCATCAGATTTGGCGCAATTTTTTTCAAAACCCGTTTGGGAAAACTCCGTTTTCAAATAACGCTTACATACACATTTTTAAATTATTTTCGATTTTCAAAAAGAACTTACAGGAAATAAAATAATAATAATAATTAAAAATTATAAAAAGAAATATTTTATAACTAGCTGACCCGCCCGGCGTTGCCCGGGTCCGTATTAACAATATTAAACGAACTTGAAATTTGTATGATTTTACCAACTCGAAACATACAGAAATGCACTGTCTGAAATACGTGGCCACTGACTGTGTGAAAAATCGGTTTAAAAAACAGCTAATGTTAAGCTCTAAAAATACTCAAAATGAGCGATGAGAAATGTGGGAGGGAATATGTATCTAATGACTGCGTGATTTTCGTGTTAAAGTGTTGATATTTATCAAAAATCACTGTTAAGTCACGTAACTAATTATTTTTTTTTTCACATAGAAATCCCAAGTGAAATATTTTGAATTTCAAACTAATTATATCACTCTTAAATCCGACTATACCATGAATGAAATCGATACTGGCTCGTAGCTAAAGTGTTGGTATGTAGTATTATAATTTCAGAGCCATTTAACAAAAGTAAGTGTTATTTTCAATCAAATCATGCATAATGTCCACTCTATGGATAAATTCCTAACCGTAAACTTTTTTACCGTAACCATAACCTACCTGTAACCTAACTTTGACTTAACAGTACCTTACGTAAATTAAATATAACGTAAATGTAACCTAGCCTTCACTTTATTGTAACATATCCTTATTCTAACCATAAAACAAATGCGATTTAAATTTAACCTAACTTTAACTTAACCGTGACCTAATTGTAACCTAACCGGATATTAAATATAATCAAAGACTTACCGTAATGTAATTGCAACCTAAATGTTACCAAACCATATATTGGTTTCATGTCCATGGAAATTATTTTGTCTTGTTCGGATCTGGTTATGATTCATTAGAACAATTTTGTCGGGTTCAGATTTTAGGTATCTTTTGATATTGAGTTATAATGTTCGGTTCGTATTCATGTCCATGGAAATTATTTTGCCTTGCTCGGATACAGTTATGGGTCTTTGGAATATTTTAGTCGGGAACAGATTTGTTTCAATTCAGATTTCGGCTTTTTCTTCAAATGGAATTTTTGGGTTCGGGTTTTCTTGCGTGTTCACGGAAATTATGCTGCCTTGTTCGAATAAGAACATGCTTCACTGGAATATTTTTTTTTCAAGTTCAGATTTGGTTCAGTTCAGATTTCGTGATTTTTTTTCAAAGAATTTTTTTAGGTTCAGATTCGGTTCAGGTATATGGAAATTTTATGTCTTATTCAGATCCGGTTACGATTCTTTGGAATATTTTTTATCAGGTTCCGATCTGGTTCGATTCAAATTTCAGGTATTTTTTCAAAGAGAATTTTTAGGTTCGGATCTCGTTCATGTCCACGGAAATTATTTTGTCATACTCGAATCCAGTTATGATTCTTTCGAATATTTTGGTCGAATTTAGATGTGGTTTGGGTCGAATTTCAGTTTTTTTCAAATCGAATTTTTTAGGTTCGAGTTGGGTTTATGTCCATAGAAATTATTTCGTCTTGCTTGGATTGGGTTATAGTTCTTTGGAATATTTTTGTCAGGTCCACATTTGGTTCAATTCAGATTTCGAGTTTTTTCTTCAAATATAACTGTTGAGTTCGGGTCTTCTTGCATGTTCACGGAGGATAATGGAGGATTGTTCGGATAAGGACATGCTTCACTGGAATATTTCTGCCAAGTTCAGATTTCGTTCAGTTTGCGATTTTTTTAAAGAAATTTTTTGTGTTCGGATTGTGTTCATGTCCATGGAAATATTTTGTCTTGTTTGGATCCGGTTGCGTTTGTTTCAAAATAGTTTTGTCAGATTCAGATTTGGTTCGAATCAAATTTCAGGTATTTTTTTGAAAGGGAGTTTTAGGTTCGTATCGGGTTCATGTCCACGGAAATTATTTTGTCTTACTCGAATCCGGTTTTAGTTCTTTTGAGTACTTTGGTCAGATTTAGATGTGGTTTGGGTCAAAGTTCAGGATTTTTCAAACGAAGTTTTTTAGGTTTGACTCGGGTTTATGACCATGGAAAGTATTTTGTCTTGCTGGGATCGGGTTATAGTTCTCTGGAATATTTTTATCGGTTTCAGATTTCGTTCGAGTCATATTTCGGGGTTTTTTAAAGAAAATATTTAGGTTCGGGTCAGATTTCATGCCCACGAAAATTATTTTTCCTTGTTTGAATCGGATTATGCTTCACTTGAACATTTTTGCGGGATTCAGATTTGGTTCGGATCAGTTATCAAATCCATAGTTTTTCCCAAACAAAATTTTTAGGTCAGGGTCGGGTTTATACTCACGGAAATTTTGTGTTTCACGGATCGGAGTGTGGTCTGTTTTTTTTTTCTGGTTGGAATCGGGTTATGTTTAAATTAGTCTAAACATTAAGGTTATAATCAGTTTTGCTACTATTCTTTTTATGGCTATTTCTGATAGATAATTTACTTAGCTATTTGATAATTTATTATGGTGAATGAATCGTTTGCGGATACAAACAATTGTACGCCAAACAGTTAATTTATTTTTGTTTTAAAAACAAATTAAAGCCATATTACAATTTTAAATTGAACAGAACACATTTAAATTTAATTAATGATTAAAAAAATAAACTCATAGAAAAGTGTTGTGTAATGTTTTTTACTGCAACACAGATAATGACTCATACATTCTAATGTTCGAAATGTCAAAAATATGCGTGCAACCATATAGTAAAAAGAAATTTATAGAGTGGCAGTATAATGTCTTGGCGTGACGCAAAAAATGTAACTCTAAAATCCGCGACATTAAGTCCAAATAAGCACCAACAAAACCATGTGCTTTGAAACTCCGATCAATTCAAACTGGTTTAAACCAGTATTTCTTTGTTTTTGTTTTTTACCTTTTAAACTGTTATTGAATAGATGACTAAAATTTCGTTTAAAAAATAACATTTTGTGCCATTATTGCCTGTAATACACGATCAGAATGCATGAAAGATACAATTAGATCAATCATAGGCAAGAATTATTTGATTATTTTTATCATATGACTTTGAAATATCAATATAGAAGCATCATTTAAGACTTTGCTTGAAAAATCAACATTCTTTCGTTAATGCCTTAAAATCGTCTGCACTCTGAAATCTAGATTTTAGACTAATATTATTATTTAAGTGTTCATGCATGATTTTAAGAGAATCTTTTTATCACTATATTTTATATATTGACATGGAATTATAAATATGTTGTTAAATCATAAACATTTTTCATCTACGTTATAAAGTATTAAAAAATTCTGAAAAAAAAAGAGAAAACTTTTAATAATACAATTTCTTACTTCAAATCATATGTTTTCAATATTTTATTTAATTTTGTTTTGACATTTAATTATTTTTAATTTTCCAATTTCAATTATTTTAAAAGCAAACATTTATTTTAATAAATAATATAATAGAAAAAAACATTTTAAAAAATTACGATTTCTTCGTAAAATATGCTTCAGCTGTAATTCATTTCTTCCAATCCGTCTTATTAATACAAAATTCCTTCCTCGTGCTTTATTTTGAGACATTAAATTTCAGCGATAAATGGTTTCCTCTTGCAAACCTTTCTTTTTTTCGGTTTGCTTCGCCACCACCTATCTTTTTCCTCCATGGCGTACAGCAGCTGTGGTAAAAAAAAAAATCCTCATTTAAACTGACAGTTTGCCAGTCTATAAATTTTAAAGGTCAGTCTCAGTTTTTAAAATTATTTCTGCGAAAATTTTATGCAACCAACCAACCACAAGAGAATGAAAAGGAAAAAAGCTAAAAAAAAGCGATTTTTTTATGAGAGTGAGGTTTGGAATTTAATTAATTACTCAGTTAATAAATATAATTTTGAAATTCTGAGCGTCAGGTGCATCAGGAGAGATATTGGACTACTCTCAGAAAAATTTTGAGCTTCGTACGTACCGTAGTTTTCGCTAACTATCGCAGACACACACACACACAGAGCGACTTGTTATTTTATTAATATAGATTAAAAAAAGGAAATGAAAGTAAATAAACATTTTATGAGTAAATAAACAAATAATAAATAAATAAAGCCGGATTACCATCTCAGGTAAAATAATGCCATTCTGACGCCAATTATGTACCCTGGTGCATATGTGACATCTTTTCCCATTTTACATCCATTTTCTGTTGGCATACAACTTTGAAATTTGGAATATGTATGCATACCTGGGAGCAATACTGGAATTAGACATTGATTTTTTTTTTAATTCGATCCAAAAAGGGGCAACGGGGGCTATTTTTTAAAGATTTTTACAATTTATACTGCATAAAAGAGCCACTTACCTATTTTTATATACAAGAAGAAGTAAATGGTATGTAAAAACAATTATAGTATACATAAATATAAAATACTTGAGATAATATACTAGAGATATAAGCATCGGGTTTGGCGATATTTTTATGCCAATTAGGCAAAAACATCGTTTTGATTACCAGATACATATAGCATGCGCACATATTAAGACGTTATTTATTTATTTCAAAATGAAAAAAAGGAATAAACGAAACATTTTCTGTTATAAAAAAAAGAAATAACAATCAATAAATGATAATATTTTTAGAACAAACAATTTATTATAACATTTATATGGTAACCAGCATGTTAGGCAACTGAACGGCATTTTGGCACCAATTAGGTACCTCGGTGTGTATAGGGCATATATGTGCCATATTTATTTGTAAAACTGAGCATGAACGTTTACCAAGTGTGTTTTCATAGTCGCTTATATCTTTTTCCAACATAGCGCACCTTTCGAAGCCAAAACTGCACAAAAGAAAAAATAATAATATTTGCAGTGATTTTTTTTTTAATGTAATACACATTTCGTAATCAGTAGGCCCGATAATCAGACCTCGTTTTTTTTTGCTTTAAAAATGATATTTCATACGACGTCTTTTTTGGATTCGTCGTTTTTCCATATTTGATAGTATGCGTCTACTCGTTTTGTAACTTTCTTCTTTATTAACAGTGACATTTGGATTTCCTATTTAAATAAAAATTCTTCTAAATACAAAGAATTTTGTTAAAATAAATAAATAAATGAAATGCGGACATCTATTACTCAAAGCACAAAATTTTTCCTATTGAGTTAATAAAAATCAGTAAAAACATAATTTTTATGATAATAAAAAGGTGACTTATCTAACAGAGTCATATATTATGTACGTTATGGATTAAGTATGAATATTTCTCCACCATTTATAAATAATAATAATAATAATAAAATAAAATGCGGACAGACCAAAGTCTATATTTGACTGAAAAAAACAAGCATTTTCTAAATGCTTTAAAAAAATGGCCAATGAAAAGTGATATTTCAAAAGTATTATGAAATTAGTTAAAAACCATTTATTTTAAACTAAATGAATAAAAGATTTATATTTTTAATGAAATGAATGGGATATGAAAAATTATTGGAAATTTATCACCATAGATGTATGAATATTACAATCAGTACCTTGTATGCAAAATGGAACAATTAGCAATACTTTTTGTACCAGAAAAATGGTCGTTGCTTTTTTTAAGGTTAAAAAGTAGATTACGAAATATTCCTATACAGAGATGCCAAGCCCTCGCTTATTGCATAGCAGAATTTTCTTATAGGAAAAGTTAATTTTTAAATCCGCAGAATGTTCCAATTTAATAAAACATTTTCTGTATTAAAATACCGGTATCCAAAATGCCGGAGACTTGGCAGCTCTGCCTATAACATTTTAATTAATCACGGTACTTTTTTTAATCGGATTCAAATTTAGTGAAGACAACGTTTTTTGGCCAAAAGCAGCTTTTTTCCAAAGGTGTAACTACGATACAATTCCTTGATGCTGAAATAAAATGTTTTGACTTATGCTATTATTGCTTCCTCTTATTTATTTATTTGAATTTTAAATAAGATGACTCAAAATCGTGTTTTTTAAATGTACGGAAAAAATGCATTTCGAGAGAGGGCGAAAAGAACAATATTTGGCGATTTATTACCTGCGTTTGGCTAAGTGTCTTACTACCTTGTATTTAATACTCTTCGCAATACTCCGCTGTTATATGGACTTAGGCGCTTTTATAAAAAGTTTGACGTAATTCGGGCTTAAGAAAGTGAGTTTTTTACTGAATACTACAAATAAATGAAAAATGAATAATAAGAAATACTAATAAAAGAAAAATGATGCATTATATTGATCTATGTATATTTAAAAATGCATCTGCTAGCACTAATTAGATAATTTATGTGTATATAATAGGAGATAAATAGCTTTTGATTCTGTATTTCTATGCTATAAAGCATTAACGTTTGTGTGTTTTTCGTTATCATTGGGAGTACCTAGCCGATTTAAAAAATAATGTGGGCAAAAAATGTTGGTAACCATCTTTGCTGCAAAATATACTATATTTTGCGTAGGAACAATAATCACCATCAATGCACTTGTAAAAAAAGCTCTAAAATATAGAATTCTTTGATGTTGATATGACTAAAAATTTAAAATCTTTTTTTTTTAATGTCAACTTTTAAGATATAATATTCTCGTTATGAACGATTTCTAAAACATTCGAAAATTTAATTTCACAAATTAAACATTTTTTTTTCTAGAAAAAGTTTTAAACCCAATTTATTGAGAATATTGCAATTTGTAGGATACTGTTGGGGTCAGAAACTATAACATTGGCATCACAGTAACTTATAAGATGTAAGTGCTCGTTTAGGACAATTTTTTTAAAAATGATTCCTCAACTCTTATCGACAACCTCATTGCATCCATGGCAAACAGATATTCAACATTATAAACTATTCGGACGGATTTCACACCATATAAAATACACTCCATTCTCTTCAAACATAATAGTTTATGTTATTTATAGTTTCTCAAATCGGTACGAAGCTTCTATTTATGCTCATGACATCACTTCAAAGAGTTATATTTCCAATATAGGAAAATTTAGTGTTTTATTTTCTGTATTACTTTTAACATTTTGCATATTTCCAATTGTATATCCATGCATGGTTGGCTTTTCTTTTATAAAAATAGTATATGCAACTTTATATATAAGATTTTGTAATTCTATGATTCAATATGCTTATTTTCAAGATATTTTATTAAAATGAATGACCAATTAAAGGTAACATCTCATTTTCTTTACTTATCGCAAGTTATTAAATGTGTATTCTCAGCAATATCGCTCAGACTAATCCCTCTGAGGGAAGTCCTAGTTATTACATAATTTTGTCGAGTCATTTCAAATTTTATGAGAATCAGATGGATAGATCAATTACAGGGACGATCAAAAGTATTCCGTCACATTACGGTCAATGGAGAAAAATGTTGCAAATGCATTTTAATCGTTTGAAATTTAAAGGACATACTTATTACATCATTTGGTCAAGTCATTTCCATTTTTTTGAAAATAGGATGCATAGTAGGGTGGTGCGAAAAAACAAAAGTTTAAAAAAAATTGAAATCGGACATTATCTTCCGATCGCGCAAACCACCTAAACATTCAAAAAAATTGAAATTTTTCGATTTTTTCAAAAATTTTTAAAAAATATTACATATACATATATTTTATCACTATAGTGAAAAATATTTACATATTGTACTATTTAATAATAATAAAAAATAAATTGCGTTTAAAGAATATCTTCCGATCGCGCAAGCTCATTAAAAATCGGGAAAAATTCAATTTTCAGTGATTTTTGATGCATTAAGAAAATAATTAAATAAGTTCAATTTGCGGTCTCATGTTAAAATTTAAATGTAAATTAATACTATTGTGCATGTTATGCTATTTTTGAACAACCGAAATCTTACCACGACGAGATCGCTGCAGGGCGAAAAGGTTTAGTAGTTCGCGCAACTCCTGTTAGCCACGTTACGAAACAGCGTTGAAGTAGCTCTATGTGTCCACATCCTTTTCTCCCCCCAACCTCGTCCACTTGCACAGTGTGCCATTTCGTATCAGTGAGCCCGTGAACGAATTTCGTTTGTTAATTAGACATATTGTGTTATTTAAAATACATTAACATGTGACAGGTACACAGACCTGCATACGTCATTGACAAAGAAAATTACTAGACAATCTTTTCATTGTCCTATATTTTGTCATCCCCAAGAGATTTTTTGTCAAATGTTCTTCACGAATATAGCGCCTGTACGAGAAACTAAAGAAAATCCTTTAAAAGAATTTACATACTTCTAAAATCGTTAAAAATACTTCTAGACTTTTTCAATAAATGCGTCCATATAACACGTATTGGTATGTAGAATGATACATGTTTGAAGATGGTTTATAGTAATTTTAAACAGTGTATGTTGTCCATTGTGATATTTGTCTCAGGATTGAGGAGGATAACTAAATAATCGTCCTTTTTTCATCAAAATGTATGTCATGTGGTTCTTCTGATTCCACTTGACTTTGCCGTAATTTTTTTCTTACTGTTTGTTTTCTTCTAATTTTGTATAGATCAATAACTTGAAAAGCATCTGTTTTAGTTATTACAGGAATATCTTCTAGTACACTCAACGGTTTAGCAGCACCTGCACTGTCAGATACACCATTGCGATCGCAATGTAAAGATGTAGATTGTAACTCCACTTTCATTCGCCATGGTAATTTCATCTTCTTAAATCTGATAGGCTGTATCCGTCATGGTTATGATATTTTACATATACCAACATTAGCATTAAAATTCTCATGTATTTCATCTAAATGCTCAAGGTCTTTAATTTTCGCTTCAACAAATTTGGAAGGTTGCCTTTCAATATATAGTTTCGTCTTCCAAGTCTTGTACTCAGTTTTTTTTTTTTTTTTTTTTTTTTTTTTTGTACTTTAGTACCAATTTTTCCCGTTCCGTCCTTTCTCTGGAGGTAGATAAATCTATGCTCAATGACTGGAATTTTGTTGTGTTTTTGAGACGTACAATTAGTCTCAATTAGACACTCCTTCAGATCTGGTGACTTTTTACAGGAGCAATATAAATTCATTACACGTTTGCAGGCTGAAATATCACACAGTTGAGTTTCATGTTTTTTAAATTCATCAAACTTTTTTGTAATGTTTGGCTATTCCTTGTCTTGAATATAAGATTTCGTTAATTTAGAATATTATCGTAGTAGGCATTAATTAGCTAAATGATTCTAAAATCAAACACTTTTGGGATTGACGCCTTCTAATAAATATATTTTATTTTTTGTGCCACTGTATTGCTGACAAATGAGAAACTCACTTTAATGATGTTGAATTTACTTGCTAATAGAGACCTCTCCTCAAGGTAGCACTGAAGAACATCTTCCTGTGTTGGAAGAATATCTGGCAGAAAATCTCTTGGATGACCGAATATAGGACAATGAAAAGATTGTTTAGTAATTTTCTTTATCAACGACGTATCCAGATCCGTGTCCCTGTCACATGTTAATATATTTTTAATAACACAATACATGTAATTAAGAAACGAAATTCGTTCACGGGCTCTCTGATACGAAATGGCGCTCTGTGCAAGTGGACGAGGTTAGGGACAGGAGCATGTGGACACGTAAGGCGACTTCAACGATTTTTCGCAACGTGGCTAACAGGATGCACGCGAAACTCTAAACCTTAAAGAACTACTAAACCTTGCAGCGATCTCGTTGTGGTAAGATCTCGGTTGTTCAAAAATGGCATAACATGCTCAATAGTATTAATTTACATTTAAATTTTAACATGAGACTGCAAACTGAGCTTATTTAATTATTTTCTTAATATATCAAAAATCCCTGAAAATTGAATTTTTCATTATTTTTAATGAGCTTGCGCGATTGGAAGATATTCTCTAAACGCAATTTATTTTTTATTTTTATTAAACAGTACAATATGCAAATATTTATCACTATAGTGATAAAATATGTGTATATGTAATATTTTTAAAAAAATTTTGAAAAAATCGGAATTTTTCAATTTTTTTGAATTTTTAGGTGGTTTGCGCGATCGGAAGATAATGTCCGATTTAAAAAATTTTTTTTAGTTTTTCTTGTATTTACCAATCGCAACTTTTCCGCACTATAGCGATTCGGAAATAAAAACTTTTGTTTTTTCGCACCACCCTAATGCATAGATCAAATACAGGGACAATCAAAAGTACTCCGTTACATTACAGTCAATGGAAAAAAAAGTTTCAAATGCATTTTAATAATATTACACTCATTCAAACATAATAATATTGATATGCATCATAAAATACATATTATAATATAGATTTTGCATTATCTGTTGTGCAAAGAACTTTTATTATTGATTTACAAGACCACACAAGAGTATTCCATTACATAATGAGAATAGAGAGAACATTGTTTGTTGCGCATTCTAATTGTATTGGGTTGGAAACAAAGTTCCCGCCGTTTGTTTAAAGACAATTTTTCTACCGGAATCTATACTCTGTTTTTTTCATCGACCTAATTCATGTTAAAATGCTGATTGTTAAAATGTAATGTCAGCGATAAAGTAGCAAGTGGGTTGGCAACGAAGTTCCCGCCGTGTTTTTAAATACGTTTTTGTTCTGCCAAATTTACATTTTTTTTGATCGAGTTAATTTATGTTAAATTTCAGATCATTAACTCTTTGCATTCGTATGTCCAGTCTGACTCGACATCATCTTTCTTTGCAAAATTTGTTTTTGGCACCAGTAATAAAGGAAAATAAAATTTGCCTTATTTAATTACAGCATTTTTGAAATTGTGTACTTTTTTTTAAAAGTGGTGTAAACCAAATAAAATTTGTGTAAGTGACACCCGAGTCGAAAGGGTTTAAATGGAATGTCAACTATGGAATGCCAACTGGGTTGGCAACTAAGTTTCCGCCGTTTTTTAAAAATTATTTCAAAGTTTATTTTTCAATAAAAAAATAACAAATAATTAATCAACAATGTATTCTCCCTTGTTGTTTACAACTTCTTCCCAACGTTCAACAAGATTTTCAATACCTCGTTGGTAGAAATCCCCTGGTTTCGGCTCGAAAAATTCATCCAACCAAGCTTTCAAGTCTGCATCAGTATTGAACGAAACTCCGCGCATAGCGTTTGATAGAGATCGAAAGAGATGGAAATCCGTTGGTGCCAAATCAGGAGAGTACGGTGGGTGCGGCAGTACTTCCCAGCCATGCGTTTGAATGGCTTCCTTGGTCATATTGGCGATATGAGGGTGAGCGTTGTCGTGCAGCAAAAGGACTCCATGCAGCCGATTAGGTCTTTTCTCTTGAATAGCTACGTTGAGTCGTTCCATTTGTCGAACATAGAGTTCCGCGTTGACTGTTTGGTTCCGTTCAAGCAGTTCGTAATGGATAATGCCTTCTCAGTCTTACCATACGCACAACATCGTTTTACGTGGGTGAAGATCTTGTTTTACACGCGGTGTTGGTAATTTACCAGGGCTGAGCCATTCCTTGCGTTGCTTCATATCAATGTACAGGCACCATTTTTCATCGCCAGTAACGATTCGGTAAAGAAATCGTTGCTTGTTTCCATGAGTTGAGCGGTGACGAGCAAGCAAACCAGCGGAGATTGCGGCTCGTTGATTCTTGTTGTTGTCACTTAAAACATGCGGAACCCATGCTCCAAACTTCTGAACTTTTCCCATCGAGTGAAGATGCTTCACTATAGCAGTGTGGGAGAATTTCATTTTCTTTGCCAGTTCTCTTGTCGTTTGACGCGAATTTTCGTGCAAATGTTGGTTTAATCGCTCCTCATCGAACTCAACTGGACGGCCAGAACGAGGTGCGTCTTTGATGTCAAAATTTCCATTTTTGAACTTGGCATACCAATCATGGGCGGTTCTTTCAGATATCGCACCCTCGCCATACACAGCACAAATGTCACGAGCAGCTTTTGCGGCCTTACAGCCTTGTTTGAAAGCAAAGAGAAGGAGGTGTCGAAAATGTTTCTTTTCCACAACTTGACACTCCATTTTATAGATCTGAGTTTCAACACAAATTAGCTCTAGTATCCAAAAAACAAAATATAGATTCTGGTAGAAAACTTCTATTTAAAAAAACTGCGGGAACTTAGTTTCCAACCCAATAATTAACTATTTACAATTTTATGAGATTGATATATGAGAGTGATATTTTTAAAACTTCGTTATCGTACGAACGCACCTCATTTGCTACGCTTCACGTGCAATTTCCAACTTGTTATTTTTAACATCATTTTCTTTTTTACATTTTCCAACAAAGTTGAAATGTGTTTATGAATAATAATACAGACTTTCGAGAGCAAAAAAAAAAAAAAAAAAAATATGTAACATTCATGTTAAAATTATCTTTCCGAACATGTCTCAAATATCTTACAAAATCAAAACGTTTCATTTCAAAGACTTCACTGCGATAAACATGATGCATATCTTTACTAAAAAAGAGTTTTGATAGCCATATATATAAATCTTAAGAGAAATACTTCATAATGCTTGTGCATTCAGAATTCTTTCCCTCTTTTCCATTGTTTAGAATATTTCGCTCTCTTGCAAATATGTGTGTTGTTAGGAACATATAATTTTTTCATGAAAATTTTTGTTTGACTATATAAAATATCTTTTAGAAAGATAATATGTACAGTTTTACCAAAGAATAATTTTGATATTTGTACATGTACATATGTAATCTAAAAAAGTTCGTGATGTTTCTACATTTAGAAATCTTATTCATTTTTTTTTTTTTTTTTTTACATTTTCCAACAAAGTTGAAATGTGTTTATGAATAATAATACAGACTTTCACTATCCAAAAATACCAAAAATATATATAGGATTCCATAAAATTTTTGTTTGACCGTATAAAGAATTATTTAGTAACAGAATATATAAATTTTTATCAAAGAAGAATTTAGATATTTCTATATGTACGTATATAATTTTAAAATGTTCATGATGTATTCTACATTTAGATTTCTTGGTCATTTTTTTATTTTTAAAACTATTTGCTTTTTAACATTCTCCTTCAAAGTTGAAACGTATTTATTGATAGTAATACAGAATTTCGAGATCAAAAAAGAACAAAAATATGTAGCACTCGTGTTAATAATTTCTGTGCGAAAAAGGTTCCGCTATTTTAATCAAAACGTTTCATTTCAAGGACTTCACCCCGAGAAACATGATGCCTATCTTTACTAAAAAAGAGTTTTTATATTCATATATGTAAATCTTAAGAGACATATTTCATAATGCTTGTGCATTCAGAATTCTTTCTCCTTTTTCTATTTTTAGAATATTCGCTCTCTTGCAAATATGTGCATTGTTAGGTACATATAGTTCTTTCATAAAATTTTTGTTTCACTATATAAAAGATTTTTTACAAACATAATGTATACATTTTTACCATGCGTTATTCTTAGTGTGTTAATGTGTTATTCTTGATTCCATTACTCAATATTCGTGATCACTATTTTCAAACAATAATATCCAACGAAATCAAACAGTCAAACATTAAAAAATAAAAGCTGTTTTTTAGTTTACAAAAATACTAGTATAAAATATCTTAAAATAATAAAAATACAAACTTTCGAGAGCAAAAAATACATAAGACCAGGGTTCGTACAGCTCTATCACTAAATTTTTACAGTATTTTTATTGTAGTATTTCCCTTCTGAAAAAAGATTGCGAAAATTGCGAATCGAAGAGATGGTTGTGAATTTTGGTTTTTATAAACTAAATATAAATTTTCTTATCTTTAATAGTGGTGCCAGAGTCCTTACAAAATATAAGGAGTGCGCGAACACTGAACACTCATGTTATATTTTCTTTCTGAAAAAGCCTCAGCTATCTTACAAAATCAAAACGTTATATTTCAAGGACTTAACTATGAGAAACACGATGCATATTTTTACTAAAGAAGAATTTTGATATTCATATATCTAATCGATCTTTTGCTAATGTGTGTGTTGTTGCATACATATAATTTTTTTTTATAAATTTTTTGTTCGACTACATAAAGGACTTTTAGAAACACAATGTGTACATTTTTACCAAAGAAGAATTTTGATATTTGTATATGTATGTAATCTTAAAAAATCATGATGTTTCTACATTTAGATTTCTTCAATTTTTCATTTTAAAAATGATTTGCTTTTTAATATTTTCCAACAGTGTCGAAGTATGTTTATGAATAATGGTACAGACTTTCAAAAGAAAAAAAAATACACAACACTTATGTTAATATTTTCCTTCCGAAAAAGTCTGAGCTATCGTACAAAATCAAAACGTTACATTTCAAGAACTTCACTGTGAGAAGCATGATGCATATCTTTACTACAGAAGAGTTTATATATTCATATATGTAAATCTTGAGAGAAATACTTCATAATGCTTGTGCATTCAGAATTCTTTCGCCCTTTTCTATTTTTAGAATATTTCTCCCTTTTGCAAATATGTGTGTTGTTAGGTACATGTAGTTTTTTCATAAAATTTTTGTTTGACTATATAAAGGATTTTTTAGAAACATAATAGAATCGGCTCTCGTTAATTCGAACTCTTCGGGATCACCAGAAATGTTCGAATTATCCGAAGTTCGAATTATGGAAAATATGAAAATACAAGTGATAAAAGATGTCTCTAATATTTCTTCAATCGACTTTCACGCTAAATTAATGGTTTAGGAAAATATTCTTATTAGTAAGCGAGAAAACGATTGATTCGGCATATCTTGGTTTATATTGTATATTATGACGCCTTTTTAGTTACATATTTCAATCTGCCAAAGATTTTTACCAAGATAAGCCCAGGCAAACTAAAATATTCTCGAAACACTTTAGGTTACCTTTAATTTGGCACCAATTTCATGTCATAACTCGACGACGTGATAGTCACGCTAAAATGGCGAACTGGCGCCCACTGTTACACGTATCATACCAAGAAATGCCGATGCAGACCAGTCATCCCTTAATCTACACCTAATAACCTTCTCTTACATCATGATTTCATCCCGTAACTCGATGACGTAGTCAATGAATTATACATTATAACGTCATTTTTTTTTATAGATTTCAATCTGCCGAGGTTTGTATCAGGATATGCGCAGGCAGACCGAAATATTTTTAAAATACTTTATTTTATCTTTAATTCGGAATCAATTTCATCTCGTAACTCGATGACGTGATAGTCAAGCCAAAACGGCGAGTTTGCGCCCACTGTTACACGTATCGTACCAAGAAATGCCAATGTAGACCAGTCATTCCTTAATCTACACCTAATAATCTTGTCTTACATCATGATTTCATCCCTTAACTCGATGACGTAGTCATGAATTATACATTATAACGTTATTTTTTTTTTTATAAATTTCAATCTGCCGAGGGTTTGTATCAGGATATGCGCAGGCAGACCGAAATATTCTTAAAATACTTTATTTTACCTTTAATTTGGAAACAATTTCTTCTCGTAACTCGATGACACGATACTGAAGTCAAAATGGCGAGTTGTTACTCATATTGTACCAAGAAATGCCAAGGCAGACCAGGCATTCTCTAATCTACACCTAATAATCTTGTTCTACATCAAGATTTCATCTCGTAACTCGATAACGTTGTCATTTGTGTCGCCGCCGCCCAGTCTGTGCATTACTTTTGGAGAAATTGTGGTCAACGACATCAAATATAGTGTTTAAAGTGTATTAAATAAAGTAAAACCTCTAAATAACGGACAACTCGGGAATGCAGAAATTGTCCGCTATTCGGAGGTGTCCGCTATTGGGAAAACCTCAGATACAAAAATCGCTAAGAAATACTTAATATTTTATTAATTGATATCTATATGTCTTAAAACCTCTATTTTACGATTATTAAGAAATTAAAATTATTTTTAAGCAATAAAACTGAAATAAAATTGTGCACACCTTTAACTGCTGTTTATTACATCCTTATAAAAAAAAATCTGTTACAAAAGTTTACTTTTGCTTCCGATTACATGGAATTTGTTTTTCAATATGACATTATTGGTCATTATAGAGTTTCGGGCGGGAATGGGGATTGCGCTTTTTGATCATTAAACGCATAAAATCTTCCGGGGGGGACATAGAAATTTGAATGCTCCAGGAGATGTCCCTCCCAGGCAATTTCCTGAATTCAACACTGAACGTGAAGATGAAATTTCCTCACGCCACTCCCTACATATTTCTGTTATCACAAAATTTGTGACAAATTGCCTTGATAAATTAAAAGGCCTTTTTACTTTTTTTTTCATTGTTTTTCTCTTGTTAAAAAATACTCTTTCATCCTTTATCGCCGAAAATAATGTCCGCTATTTAGAATGTCCGTTATTGAGAGGGTAAACATACAAAAATTTAGATTTTGGGAGTAGGGATTGGAAAACTGTCCGTTAAATAGAGGTGTCCGCTATTCGGGAGTGTCCGTTATGGAGGTTTTACTGTATAGAGTAACAGATATATGACGAAAATCATATAGCTGCGCCGCTTCCGACAGATTTAGCCCGGGGTTCGTATATAAAGGTATTCAAGGAATTTTTATTGTTTCAGTACCAGAAATTTCGTAAAGTACTGGACGCTGTAACTGAAGAGCGATTTTTTTTCATTAAATAATACAAATGTTGCGTCACAACAGTTCTCGTAAAAACTCTTTAAAAGTCTTTAAAGCGGACGATTGCGTTTGTGAAAGATAAGTATTTCATATCAAAAGATCGTTTGCTTCAATTGATGCGAGCAATGGCAACTGCAAGAAATTTTTGTTCTAAAGAGCAACTGAATTTGGCTTTACACTAGAGATGGGAAATATGGTTATTTTTGGTTAACAGGTTACATCATTCCACAGTAGCGCTGGTAACAGGTTCCAACATCCTGTTATTTTTGTAACAGGATACAATAAACAATTTATAAACAATTGCTAAATATGCTCCCAAACGGACAACACATGGGATATGGGCCCCCCGTGGAGGGAGGGGGGGGGTCTTTCTAAGGGAACCCAACCCGTATTTACGCAAGGAAATCCAAAATTCGAAGAAAACCACGGAAAACTCCGAATGATTGGGCTGACGACCGCGATTGGGTTTTGTTCTAATCCAGCGCCTGCCGTCTACCATTTTTGAGGGCAGAATCTCTCAGCCACTGGTGGGGCAACAACATTTAAGAAAATATCTATAGGCACATATATTTTTGAATATAAAATAATGTATCCAATAGGAAATACGAAAAGCAGGAAAATTAGAAAGTACAAGAAAACACATTAAGAAAACTTTCTTTAACTTACAGAGGAAAACGAATTTTTCAAAAATCCATTTTCCGTATACCGCGTTTTCTCAATCAGCACTGTTGATGTTTTAAAATCTGAGATGAAATGCATTACTGAATTTTCGTACAGCAAGTCAATGCGTGCTGCCACTACTAGAGCGGCTGCAAAACATAAAACAAATATTAACTGATAGGACAAAGAAACTTGTGAGATAGGACAGATGGTAGAGAATTAAATTTTTTCCAGACTTAGTTTCTTAATAGCAGATATGTATAGTATGCAAGATCGATTGTACGCTATTATGAAAGCAAAAGAGGGTGCTACAAAAAATTAACTACCATTTACTTCATATTAATAAGGTAATATTGTTGCGCAAAATAAAATATTCTAATACTTTGAACTCATCTAAATTTTATCCTACTACTTTTATGTCTTTCAGAAAGCTGTAAACCTAATATATTGTACTGTATTTTATATTTTGTAAATATTAAAATCTTATCTAAAAATTCCAGATTCAATTTATAAGAAATTTAATTGCATTTACTTAGTATAAAAATGATTAAATTGAAAATAATTTTTTAATAATTTTTCTCAATTATTTTAATATTTGAAATATGACTTGTATTAAAATGGTTCCAAAGTTCACTAGCTCATACTTTTTTATATGGATCCATACATAAATAAAAAATAAGACTTATTTCCACAAAATTTTCACCCCCCCCCCTCCTAAAAAAGTGACATTTTTGGAGTGCCGACAGAAGTGAAAACTTGGACAATTACGTTTTTATTTTTTGAATTGTCAGGACATATTTTTTTGTAATCGTCAGGAAACATTTTATTGTGCAGGAAATACTTTTAAATAATGTGTTTTTTTTATTCATTATTATAAAGTACTACTACAAAAATTGCATTACAATTTTCATTTAATGCGCAATTGTGCATGAAAAATAATGCATATTGTTTTACATAAAAAAATTGCAATAAAAAAAGACTGAATAATATTTATATGGCGCAGATGTCATACACACATCACATTGGCACAGTTTTTTTCTGATACCGATTTGGCAAAAAAACCTCGAAAAAGTTTAAGAAATTTAAATTCCAACCCATTATGGGTCCGTAAAGTGACCCAGAATAACGGGAGAAAATTTTTTATGCTAGATTTGTAATGTATGAAGCATAAGCTTTCGATAGACATATTACATCAAAAAATGAGAAACGCCCCTCCAGCCCCCCCCCCCCCCAGAAGAGCCCTTTAGAAATCAAATCCACAAATCTCAAATTCAGTCTTTCTGATATTTAATAAAAAAGAGACGAAATCATTTTTTATTTATCTTCTTTCTTCAACAACCGCGAATGAAAACCAAACAGGAAACGAAACTTTAAATCAAAAGTCGTTAACGATAACAACATTATCCTCAGACAAAACGTTTGAAAATAAACAACAGTTACGAAGCGATAAAATGTTCTTTTGTAATATAAAAAACTACATTTTTTGAAAAACGGGTGGAAAATCTAACAGAAAAGAACTGCATAACTGAACTGAATTGAAAAACTGGTAAAAAATCTAACAGTTATTGAATTAGCGAATATTAAGGAGTTATTTTTTCTGTGGTTGCATAGGCGTAACCAGCTTCTTGAACGGGTGGGTGCCCAGAATTTTTAACCTGAACTTGCTGGATACAAACAATATCTTATTTTATATAGTAAAACCTTCTAAAACGGAAGCCTATAAAACAGTTTTAAATTCCGTTTTAGACAGTTTTTTTTATCTTAGAGTGTATAATTGTGAGATTTTTTTAATAAGGGTTTTTAAGGGTGTTTTAATAAGGGGGGGGGACGCAATTTTTTTAAATAATTGTGAATGGATCTGCGCAAGCAGGGGGGGGGACTCTCCGGGCTGTACTTGCTGGATACAAACAATATCTTATTTTATATAGTAAAACCTTCTAAAACGGAAGCCTATAAAACAGTTTTAAATTCCGTTTTAGACAGGTTTTTATCTTAGAGTGTATAATTGTGAGATTTTTTTAATAAGGGTTTTTAAGGGTGTTTTAATAAGGGGGGGGGACGCAAATTTTTTAAATAATTGTGAATGGGTCTGCGCAAGTAGGGGAGGGGCTGTCCGGGCTGTACTTGCTGGATACATACAATATCTTATTTTACATAGTGAAACCTTCTAAAATGGAAGCTTTTAAAACAGTTTTAAATTCCGTTTTAGACAGGTTTTTCATCTTAGAGTGTATAATTGTGAGTTTTTTTAATAAGGGTTTTTAAGGATGTTTTAATAAGGGGGGGACGCAAATTTTTTAAATAATTGTGAATGGGTCTGCGCAAGCAGAAAGGGGGGGGGGGCGCTGTCCGGGCACCCAGCCCGGACATTCAACATTGATCGGCAAACGTCTCAAAAGAAACGATTAAGGACGTTTTTAATGAATATTATTATTATTTTAGAGGTAAAAAAAATGAAATCTTGATTAAAACAAGTGAAGGAAGATGCTGTCATTAAGAACCATGTGTTATTTATTTAACAGGGACTTTTCAGTAACATATTAATGCAATATTAGGTTCTAGCGTAGCAACACTGTTATTTATCCTAATACGATAAATAATGCCCATCTCTACTTTACACAGATTACAAGCTGGAGGACAAGTACAGAAAAGAAATTTTAAAAATGCTTCAGAAATATTTTCTTCTAAGATTGTAAAATCTGATCACTTCAGAAGCCTTACACTTACAAATTTGGGTGCAGCTTTCACTCTTTTGACTTTTGGGTATTGCATTTCTTTTTTTGTCTTGATAGTTGAAATCGTTCAAAATATTTAAAAAAAATGAATTACATTGATACTGATTTTGAATGTAAGCAGACATATACGAGGGTCGCACTAAAATTTTTCAAATACAATTAAATCGTATAAGTTAAACTTGTCAACACTTAACTATGATCAGATTAATTCCCGCCAAGATCAATGCAATTTTCTGGGAAAATTTTCCGAATATTAACCCTTTGCACTCATTTGTGGCCGGTCCGGCGACATGGTGAAGTAAGTTGAAAACTCCATTATCGCTACCGCGACGTCATCTTTTCTTACAAATTTTGATTTTGGCACAATGCAAAGGAAAATAAAATTTGCATTACTTAATCAGAGTATTTTTGAAATTTTTTACCGGAAGGAATCTCCATTTAAAAAATGGTGGCTTTTCCGAATAAAATTTGTGTAATGTAGCGAAGTTGCTGGTAGCCCACAGTCAAAACTATGCAGATTTTCTGATAGCTCTTACTCAAAATGATGAGGAGGGCAAATGGTTAAATGTCTCAAGCCATACATTTCTGGGAACAACCGGAAAATATTCTTTTACAAACACATCAATTTCATCTTCGAAGTGAAAACGACGTTCGAGTAATCTTTTTAAATTAAAAAATAGACAAAAGTCCCACTGAATAAAATGAAAATCCTAGGGTGGATGTTTCATATCTTTGACATTTTTAATTCAAGAAATTTGACTGTAATACTTGCTGAATAAAAAAGACGCGTATTCATGAAGACGCGTGATTTTCTTAACATTCACCTTTTGAAAATTTTCTGGAAGACACTTTATGGTGTAATAGTTATCTGTAATTGGTGGCTTTGACGGGACTTGTACATTTGATGAAATCAGCATATATTACTTGTTTCATGGCTCGTTGCCTTTGCACCATTGTTAGTTCGGTATCATTTTCGAGGATCAACACTTAACTCTTTTAACGCTAGAAGCGCCGGGTATTTTACAGAAGTTTTATAAAAAGAGTTTCTCACCAGAAATTTAATTTTAAACTATTTAACTTATTTAATTAGGTTTTTTTCTTCTTACACATATTTAACATGTCATAAGAAGAAAATTCTGGTTTGAATCGACTATTATCAATCTGGCAGGGGTCATTTTGACCCCTAATGGCAGTTCTAGTGTTAAAGTGTTGGACATAGGAAAAATATGTACACCTCATCACTTTATTTACTTAAGGATAATACGATGGCCTCTATAATTAATTAATTTTAGAATTACTTTACTGAGTCTGACGCGCTCCGAAATTGGAGTTCTGTTAAATTATGGAAAACCCAATGGCAAATTAATTTTTAGGTGCGTTTGTAATTGTGTAAATACATAGCACTTCAGTCCGTCCATCTGTCGCGTATAACAAAGCAAAAACTATCCTATCGTATACGACAATACGACCAATTTGACGAATTCTTTGCTATTAACCAATGATATATAGCTAATCACGGATACCTAGTATTTAATAAATAAAAACTTTATTCGCATGAGGGATTATTTTTGGCGTTTTTCATGAAAAACTAAAAAATATGTTAACTATGCAAAATGCATTGGAGAATTCAATTTAAAATATACTAATACAACACACTGGCAGTGTATTCTGTAATCCTGTAAAGTTAGGTGGCAATCCCTGATATACAATTATTTTAATAAAAACCCAGATCCTTGGCTTACAAAGCCAATGCTTTACCGTTTAAACTAAGTGGGTGATATTCAGCGAGCCTTTCTCACTCAGATAACCTTATTGGTCATAACATCTGGTCTGTCATTTAGACAACTCGACAGAATAAACCGACGGTAAAGGAGCTCCATATAAACGACGGGTGCGTGGATATACATTTTTTTAACACAATCAAACTGGTTGTAAATTTAGAATTAGAAATAAATCGTTCCAATTGAGTGAAAAGTTGTCCAGGGAAGGTATCGAATTTAAATCCTTGGTTTAGAATGGGAATGCTTTACCGTTTAAGCTAACTGGGTGATAACCGATGGGTATTTCTCACTCAGATAACCTTATCGGTCATAACATCTGGTCTGTCATTTAGACAGCTCGACAGAATAAACCGCTGGTAAAGGAAATTCCATATAAATGATGAATACGTAGATATACAATTATTTTAACACAATCAAACTGATTGGTAAATTTATCATACAAATTGAATATTCAATTTGTATGATTAATCCTTAACATGCATAATGTAAGAGTTAAAAGGAAAGAAAAAATTGTTTTCAGTATTCTTTTTTAATATTATTAACTATTTGGAATTTAGCTGTTATCCTGGGAAGAGAAATTAGAAATCGGAAGTATATGTGATTTTTGTATTGGTTGAATTCGGCAACTTATTTTATTTTATTCGTTTTCTGATTGGTCCATGTTTAATGTCCAAAAATGGAAAAAATCTGTTGCCACAATGATAAAAAAAGCAATAAAAACTTAAATAATAATAATAATTTGAAATAAATTGTGATAGATTTCAAACAAATTTCATTTAAAAGTGCATTTTTTCTCTGCGCAACGGTGTAAAAATTAAAAAAGTGCGATGTTTAGAAGTTAAAAAATTTGCTGTTCCGAAAATTATTAAACTGAAATTTAATTTCATTTATAATTTGTTTATGATGGATCTAAGGAATATTAATGTTTAATCCATGTCGTACGTAATATGAAGTTTTCAGAAGTCAGTCTGATTAATTCCATCAAATAAAAATGCACACTTTAAACTTTTAAAGTTGTATATCTACAAACAACTGATTTTTTTATCATTGGTCTCGGAACGTTAATGTTCAATGCATGGTGTACGTAGTATATGACTCATTATGATCATCATAAAAATGATGTTTAATATTATTATTAATTTAATAATAGAATTTATTTATAAGTCATTAAATATTTAGTTTTTGAAAATATCATTTTCCAAATAGTCGTTGTAATTTACTAAGTGACAATTTTGTTTATTATTATTATTATTATTATATTTTTTTACTTTCTTTCATCTCTTGTTTAGTACACATTGAGAAAAGCTTCAGAAAAATACAAATTGTGAGATTAGAATATTAAATAAAAAGAATATTGCCCAGTTAAACTGATGGCATTGAGCTCACAGACACGCATACTAATTGTACATTACAGCCTTGTATTTTCGTTAATTCCGTTCGAAAAAAAAATTAAGAAGGGGAAACAACTCTCCCCTTTCTCCTTTTTTATACTTAATCATTGAACTTCCTAAACTATCAAGTACATGCTTTATCATATTAAAAAATCTATATCCAAAATTCAGAGCAAATCGGATAATTCTTAATAAAAACCCATTTAGCATTTATATAATTTAAGAGGAGTTATTCCCCTCCTTTATACTTAACCATTAAACTTCCAAAACTATTCAGAGATTTGAACGAAATCTGAAAAGTCCATTTATGCAAAATAAGGGGAGGGGCAATTAGAACCCCCGTTCCCCCTGTTTATACTTATTCAATGAACACCTAATAACAGCCACGGACTCGCCTCATCAGAATGATCCTATATCTAAATTTTGAACGAAAACTGTTAATTCTGCATGAAAATCCCGTTTATATCAATTAAGGGGAGGGGCATGAGCCCCCCGTTCCCCCTGTTTATACTTATTCAATGAACACCTAATAACAGCCACGGTATCGCCTCATCCTAATGATCCTACATCCAAATTTTGAACGAAAACTGTTAATTCTGCATGAAAATCCCGTTTATATCAATTGAGGGGGGGGCATGAGCCCCCCCGTTCCCCCTGTTTATACTTATTCAATGAACACATAATAACAGTCACGGAATCGCCTCATCAGAATGATCCTATATCTAAATTTTGGACAAAAACTGCTAATTCTGTATGAAAAACCCATTTATATCCATTCAGGGGAGGGGCATGAGCCCCCCGTTCCCATTCTTATACATATCGAATGAACTCTAAAAACTAATCAGGGAAGCGCCTTATCAGGATATACCTATATACAAAATTTCAAGTGAATCTGATATTTTTATCATGAGTTATCGCGTTAAGCACGAATATACAGAACGGACGGGCACATAAGCTCTCAGGCTATGATAGCCTGTGAGCTAAAAATGAATAGTTTTTTATTTTAAATTTTATTCTCTGTATTATATGAAGAAACACGAACAACTCCTGGTGGTACTGCTAGTATACCATAAAATTAAATATTGTGCTTCCAGGGGAATCTGTATTTGTATATAATTTTTGCTTATTTTAAGATAAACAAGATTCATAAAGATGATAGCAACAAATTTGATTATATTACCTCAATATATATATAATGTTATCGATAAATTTGTATCTAACTTTTAGCAATCTAGACAATATCTAAAACATTATTTCTAAGTGGATAAAATGCATAAATAAATCATCTGTGATTTACGTGTTTCATTTTATAATACTATATTATTTAAGTTTTAAGTAAGTAAAGTCACACTAAATGAAATTAACACTAGAACAGCCATTAGGGGTCAAAATGACCCCTGCCAGATTGAAAATAGTCGATTCAAACCATAATTTTCTTCATAAGATATGGTAAATGTATACAGCACACGAATAGATTTAATTAAATAAGTTAAATAATTTAAGATCAAAATTCTGGTGAGAAACACTTTTTGTAAAACTTGAGTAAAATATTCGGCGGTTCTAGTGTTAATTTCATTTTTTATTTTCATTTTCCACCTTTATTCATTTTAACTATCCAAACATAATGATATTGGTTATGAATTCATTATCATTATATTAAATATTTATTAAGTAATTAGGATATGATATAAAAATTATTTAATTATTGATATTGTATAATTATGCGTGTTTAATTATGGAATCATTATAATGAATCATCCAATATTTTTTATAATATTTAATAAATCAATTATTTATTATTATTTGTAATGTTTTTCATTTAATAAAATATTTTTAATTTTATCTATATCTACACTGAGAATTTACAAAGTATCTTTCAATAGATATAATGCATTTGAATAATTCATAAAAATAAAAATATAACATTTAATTGCATTTATTTCTACAAGATGGCAGCACAAGGGATAGAGGAGATAGCAGGATGATAGGGTAAATGAAGTTTGTAATTTAAAATTGAGATTTATTGGTACATTTTTCGCAGTGTCCTTGCTTTTTTGGCAACAATTTCATGTGGTCATGAAATGTTATTGTTTGCTGCATCATTTTAGGGATAGCTTTAGAGTTTTAGTTTGTAATTTACCTATTCTCTTCGTTTCAATCATGTATTATGATTTTATTTTAGCGTTTTTATTCACTTTGTTTTGGTAATCCCAAATTCGTATTATTTTGCTTTGCATGGCTGATGCGAAGACGAAATCATATACTTTGTTTGTAGTTCTATAGTATTTGGGGTGAGAAGAGTCTACTAGTAAATTCCATATATGTATGGGTGTGTGTATGTATGTACCGGGTGTCTTGAAAATGACTGATGGATTTTAAAATTCAGTAACTTGCAAACAGTGACAGCAATTAAAAAAATTTTTGCAGGAGGTTTATGTATAATGTCAGGAGTTTTTTACCGTAACTTTTGATTTTGGTTCGAATTTCAAACAATAGATTGCGCTGACGGTGATTGAAGGCCAGGTGATCAGTGCTAACAAGGAAGGTCTCCATACGGGCATACTCAGAAAAATCTGAAAAAATTACAGAATGTTCTTCTCATATAGTTATATATGTTTATAAAAAAATTTCGGCGGAACCTGCTTATAACGTCCGTAAAAAAATAATAAAAAATTCGTTTATTTGGCGATTTATCTCCGGTTGGCGAAAAAACGAAATTTTGAAAAATACGTTTTTACGCTTCGAATGCTTTTTTAAGAAAAAACTTTCTATGTTCAGTTTATTTAAATAAGTTTAGTTTAAGTAATTTTAGTTTTGCATTTTTACTTTAAGTGTAGTTTTGTCATATACTTTTATATGTAACTTATAACAAAATGAAATTAATATATTTTATCATTTAAAACACAATTTAAATTGATTAAAATTGTTCCAAATTGAAAAATACACTGTTAAAAATCCGCTGCATTTTGTTGCAACGCACTCCCTTGCTTGTATAGAAAACGGTTACTTCGCCGTGAAATGGAGCTTTCTCATTGGTTGGAATAGAAATATTATATACAAGCGGTGGAGTGCGTTGCAACAAAATGCAGGAGATTTTTAACATTGTAAGACACGGTCAATTCACCGTGCTATGGACATTCTCACTGGTCAGAAGAGAGATATTCTATAAAAGTAGTGGAGTGACGTTGCAGTAAATGCTGCAGATTTTTAACAGTGAAGTCAATTAAGATCAATTTTCAGATTCGTTAAAATCGTCTGCTTTTGGCGAGGAAATGCACTGCTCGCCAAATCCCGCGTCGCTTTCAGCTTTTCACGCCAATTATTCCAAACTATTTTTTTTTTTTTTACATATCTAATAATGTAATTCCGCCGCTAATTTTCACTGATTCTTTATTACCTACAAAAGTAGTTTAATTCATATTTTTTTCAAAAAATTCTGAGTATGCCCCCAATGGAGACCTTCCTTGTAAGTGAAGTCAGTTTCGGCGTCGATCTGGGCTTCAATTGCCGTTAGCGCCATCTATTTTTTGAAATTCGAAATAAAATAAAAAATACGGTAAAAAAACTCCTGACATTATACATAACCCTCCTGCAAAATCTTTTTAAATAGCTGTCACCGTCTGCAAGTTATTGAATTTTAAAATCCATCAGTCATTTTTGGGACACCCGGTATATATATATATATATATATATATATATATATATATATATATATATATTGTTTTCCTTTTTTCATAGACTTTATCCAATTCGAGCTCGGTTTATATGTACATAAAAATATCTGTTATGAGAATGCTATATAGAGACTCTCGTGCATTCTTCATTCCAGCGCACTTCAATTAGACATAGAAAAAAAAAGGTTCGTTGATGTTGTTATTTGCCTTAAATTATTACATCAACTGCAAAACGAATAAACAACATATTAAGTAGATGTTTTCGTGCTGCAATATTAGCACACCTATTTTATTTGTTTGTTTAAAAATGAACTCAACTTCTAGATAAATTTTATCGATTCTAATGTTAAATTTCAAAATAGCTTTCCCTTACCTGACATTTTATCTACTTTTAAAATGTTTTAAGCGTGCAATGAAAATATTTATAACCTACATCATATAATCTGCAATTAAAAATGTGTTGTAAATTGCCTTCGTAACTATGTAAATTATAATATCTAAACAGCATTGCTATAGTTACTAGAAAGTTTTCAAGTTATGTATTTTGTTCAAAGTAGCTGATGATTAAGTTAATAGTAGCGAGCATCCAAAAGTTCAGAAAGTGCATTAGTCACATTTGTAAGAGAGTAATTTGCTTTAAAGTTGTATCGAAGTTTACGGTAAAAATGTTGAATTATTCAGATGTATGATAAGAGTAAAATTCATGCTTTTTATAATCATTCTTATGTACATAATTATCGCATAAATTGTGATAAATTATAAAAGAAAGTAGTAAGATTTACATTTGAGTGATACTCATTGCAAATTGTGATTTTTATAACCCTTTAAGCGGCCTAAACGTGTTTTTTTTTTGTCAGGTAATAATTCAATCAAAGACTGATTTAACCAATTAACTGGTTCCTTTTTTTTACGTGCAATAAATTGAAAATATGGTTTTATACCACTTTTTTATGCTAATCTATTCGTAATATTTATTCTAAACATTTCTACCTTTAAATAGTATGCCATTCCATTTTTTTTTTAATTAATGGTGTGAAAAATCTTTAAATGGTGAATTAAGCAAATTGCCCGAACGGCGTACGGGCAAATCATTTAAGGGGTTCACAAAAGATCGACATTAATGTTAACTTTTTGAATTTTATAAGATTAAAAGCTTCCGTAAAGTTATCAAATACAAATCTTCATACAAATACTTTTCAGAGTTTATATTTTATGAATTATTAAACATGAATGAAAAAAATCTGCAGGGCACTCAAAAGAAGATTTGAGAAATGGTGTTCGAATAAAAAAGAAAAAGACATAGTGAAATAATTTTTTACCGTGTCAGTTCGTAGAACATCAAAATCGAAATTGATCAAAATAGGCTTAGATCTAATTCAGAAAATATCGCTAATCGCCGAACTCTAATATTTGAAATTTATCAAAATGTGGTAAAATATACAATATTGAAGATCATATCATAATCCTCCTTTATTAAAATAAACTTCATGATTAATTCATGTTTTAATATTCTCGGATCGCTGAATCACAAAATCGGGATAGATAAAAAATATGAATCAGTATAAATTTTCAAAATCGGTCTTTTCTCAACAACTGGTTGCATCCCCGATGAAGATATTAAATCAGTCTATCAATCTATCTAAATCAGTCAGTAAATATGAATCAGTTGAAATTTTTTTAAATCGATGTTATATTCTTAGCAACTGGCCTCCCCGAATAAGATATTAAAACGTTTTTGAATAATCAAAAGAATGTTTATGGACAAATATGTTTTCAAATCGGTGTTTTCTCAACAACTGGTTGCATCCCCGATGAAGATACGTATTAATCTTTGGCACTCGGTTGTCTCAGCTGCGGAGACACCATCTTTCCTTCCAAAATTTGTTTTGGGCACCAGTAATAAGGGAAAATAAAAAAAATTATATTTAATCAGAGAAATTTCGAAATTGTCTACTTCAAGGAAAATTCTTTTTAAAAAGTTCGAATAAATTTTGTGTAAGAGGCACCTGATTCTGAAGGATTAAAATAGTCTACCAGTCTATCTCAATCAATCAGTAAATATGAATCAGTCCAAAATTTTTAAAATCGGTGTTAAAATCTTAGCAAGTGAAATCCCCGATGAAGATATTAAAAAGTTTTTGAATAATGAAAAGAATGTTTATGGACCAATATGTTTCTTGCTGTTTGAAGTTCTGCAAGCACCTTATGAAATTGTTTTTGCAGATAGTAGAGGTATATTACTTGAAAATGGTTCATGGACAGGTTTGATAGGGATGCTCAATCGTTCCGAAATAGATTTAGCGGTGACTAATCTTTTCATGAGTCAAGACAGACTTGAGACAGTGCATTTTCTCTACCCATTCAATTTGAATGACTTAACATTTATAACAAGAAACCCTCAATATTCTGCGGGAACCTTCGCAATATTTTTAACTGTTTCCTTATCCAATTGGATCACTTTGGCAGTATCAATGATTGTTGTAATATTTTTTCAGTTCTTGTTAACTGACAAAAAATACTCACTTGGCACAATTGTATTTAATACTCTGGCCGTATTTTTAAAACAACAAACGTCTATGAGAATGACGAAAACCAGTGAAAAATTTTTGCATTGCGCTTGGGCGATTGGAACACTGTTTTTTAATTTTTTGTTATGTTTCCGTCCTTTTAAGCTTTTTAACCTGTCCGCCAAAAATGGGAGTGACTAATTTTAAAGAACTAGCAGAAGCTGTACAAAAAGGTGACTACAACTGCATGTTTGAAAAAGGATCGTCTGCGCCAGCTTATTTTTCAAGATCAAAAGAAAGAATATTAAAAATAATAGGCGATAATGCTAATAAAAATCTCAACGGAAGTATTGAAAAGTTTTTTCGCCTAAAAGGTGAAAAACTAGCATATCTTGCAAGCAGAGATGACGTAGCATTTGTAAAAGATAAGTATTTCATATCAAACGATCGTTTGCTTCAATTTATGCAAGCAATGGCAACCGCGAAGAATTTTTGTTGCAAAAAACAATTGGATGTCGCTCTACACAGACTACAAGCTGGAGGATTAGACCAAAAGATTATACAGGAAAGAAATTTTAAATTCGCCTTAGAAACGTTTTCTTCTGAAATGGTAGAATCTGATGATTTGAGGAGCCTTACAATTGCAGATTTGGGTGCAGCTTTTATTATTTTGATATTCGGACATTGCATTTCTTTCTTCATATTGATAGTTGAACTTATTTACAATCGCAAAGAAAAAATCTAAGTTCTTTTGATATTGATTGTGAATGCATGCAAAATTATATATACTGCTTAATATTGTTTCCATATAGAAATAATTTCTCAGTAAAATCACATGCTAACTTGTTTTGCAAAATTAACAATATTTATGGAATTTTATGATGAAAAAATATTTAAAAGAAATTTATCTCAAGACAAAAATGAGGCAGTACATTTTGTTTACCCTTTCAAATCGAACGATCAAGAAAACCTCAGTATTCTGCAGAAACCTTCGCAATATTTTTAACTATTTCTTTATCCAATTGTATAACTTTGGCAATATCAATGATTGTTATAATATTTTTTTCATTTCTTGTTAACTGACAAAAAATATTCAATTGTACAATTGTATTTAATAATCTGGCAGTATTTTTAAAACAACAGACGTCTATGAGAATGACTAAAACCAGTGAAAAACTGTTGCATTGCTCTTGGACGATTGGACCAATACTTTTTAATTTTTGTTACATTTCCGTCCTTTTAAGCTTTTTAACGTCCGTCAAAAGTGGGTGTGACTAATTTTAAAGAACTTGCAGAAGCTGTACAAAAAGGTAACTACAACTGCATGTTTGAAAAAGGATCGCTTGCTCCAGCTTATTTTTCGAGATCAAATGAAAGAATAATAAAAATTATAGGCGATAATGCTAATAAAAATCCCAACGGAAGTATTGAAAAGTTTTTCGCTTAACCCTTTAACGATCATAGCATTTTCATTGCTAAGATGTCGAAATAAATGAATGACACCGGTAATTAAGAACAAATATATTTCTAAATAAGAAAATGTGATTTTTCACATACAAAATAAAAGGGATATTTTTAGATAAAATTACCGGTGTCAGTGTTGCGTATCGGAATTAAAGTTTTGTGGTTTCGTGGCGAAATCAATGAACGTTAAAGGGTTAAAAGGGGAAAAACTAGCATGTCTTGAAAGCAGAGATGGCGTAGCATTTGTAAAAGGTAAATATTCCATATCAAACGATCCTTTACTTCAATACATGCAAGCAATGGCAACCGCGAAGAATTTTGTTGCAAAAAGTAATTGGATGTCGCTCTACACAGACTACAAGCTGGAGGATTACACCAAAAGATTATGCAATGAAAGAAATTTTAAATTCGCCTCCGAAACGTTTTCTTCTGAAATGGTAGATTCTGATCAATTGAGGAGCCTTACAATTGCAGATTTGGGTGTAGCTTTTATTCTTTATATATTCGGACATTGCATTTCTTTCTTTGTCTTGATAGTTGAACTTATTCAAAATCGTAAAAGAAAAATCTAAGTTCTCTTGATACTGCTTGTAAATGCATGCAAAAATATATGCTGCTAAATATTGTTTCCATATATAAATAATTTCTCAGTGAAACACACCAGGCTCTTAATACTGCATGGGCAAATCGTGACTTTTCGATGGGCTCCGGGCCTTAAGGGGCCCCCAAATCCATACGTTAAATTATAAAATATTTACTGTCTTTTTCCAATTCCAGTTCTTCCATATGTTGAAGTTATTAAATTCATCTTAAAATAGTATAACAACTTGCTAAAGTTATATAAAAGAGTTTTGTTCTCTACTAAGGAAAAAAGTGTACTTTTATTAATTAACTTATTTAATTTAGAATTGATGGAGCTAAGAATTCTCTTCTATTTATATCCCAGGCGCGAATATTATGTTTATGCATTACACATACACATATGAGTGACCATTAAATCAATTTGAATAACGTTGCATTAATTCGAAAAGGGCCCCCTTGTTTATCTTTGCCCAAGGCCAAAGTTAGTCTTAATCGGGGTCTGACTACGCTAATACAAGTATGTTTTGCAAAATTAACAATATTTATGGAATTTTAAAATGATAAAAAAATGTGTTATAAGAAACATTTACATCACTAGTGCAATGATTTGAGACGATATAAAAAAGAGCAGGCGTACCATTTAAAATCTAACCACTTATCTGATTAATATTCTAGAGGAAAAAAACTGAAAAATGCCTATTCTTTTTCATGTCATTTACGGAACTTTTAATCTTTTATCACCAGCTTTTCAAAACAGTAATTTTTGAATAATTGTGTCATAAAAAATGCTCGGATTAAATAATATAAAATTAACAAAAAATATTTGCTGGTGAGCATAACAAATGATGATTAGAATATGGATGCCCGTACGTGGTACGGTCAAATCATAATTGGCAAAGACATGTTCCCCGTATGACGAACGGGCAAATCAGGGGAGCGGTTAATAACATGATAGTATTTTGACTTTGAGTCACTGCACCAAGTAAAATTAATAAGGATTACTTTATATAGTAAAACATGGGATGCATCTGTCTGCATAATACATTAAAATATGCAAAAATATTTTTTTCAATATTTTCTGGATTTTTACATGATAAAAACTACCATTAATTGTTAATAATGTATGAAAACTTTCGAAAAAGTTAAGAAAAGTTTGATATTTATACAAAAAAGGACGATCTTGTGGATTCATTTTAGCGTATACCCTATCTCTTATAGCGTTATTCCAAAAACATAACCAAAATGGGAAACCATTGTAAACGAAATTTCCACTCTTCTTACAATCGTTGACATCACATGAAGTGAACAAGGATCAAATCCAAGTAAATTTCCTTAATGTCATCTAATTTAGAGGACAGTCCTCATTGAAAGATATTTCATGTAGTTTTGAAAGGTTAAAATGACACATAAGATATTCTTAAATTACGATAAATTTTGCCAGCTGATAATGCATCACATTTTCCGTTGAATAAAAATACACCTTAACCCTTTAATTCCCATGCCAGAACACGTTCTAGAAATTATGTAGTTCATTTCACACCAGAAAAATTCAATGGCTAATTTCGTTTTATTTAAATACGGAATGATCTGTTATTGCTTAAAGCAAATATTGTTGTTTTAATTTTCTGGTGGGAACTGAAATATACGAATTAAAATATCTCGGGCGGTTTGGGATCCAGAGGGTTAACTCTCTAATGTTCATGGTAAAATGTGTTTTAGGAATCCGGTAATTTAGAAAATCCGAATTCATACCAGAAAATCTTAACAAAAAATTTCATTTTATGAACAATTTCCGGCACACCGTACCCATTCCGGAATACCTGTTTTTTATTCTTAACTTGCAAACGGCACCATTAATATTTTAATAAAATTTTTCTTTTACAATAAAAGCTTAAGTTAAGGAGTTATTGATTTCTTAAAAAGTCGTTTATAAATTCCGGTGGCAGTCGATAATTTCTCATTTTACTAACAGAATTTGCCCTTGCCAGAAAGGGTTAAATGCACGTATATATCCCATTAATGCCTGAATTATTTTCTTCGTTAAAATTCAAAATTTCCATTTTCCCACCACTTTTAAAACACGAATAACTTTTATGTTAATTTATCGAGGAATCTGTCTCGAGATGGAAAGTATTTATTTATCCACCTTTTTACTGGTGTGAAAAGCGCTAACTTGAATTTTTTAAAACTGTCCCAAAAATGGGACGCCAGGCACTAATGGGATATTCAGATTAACAAATAAATCATGGGGTTAGTAAATATAAATAGAATCATGATTATTTAATATATGATCATTATTCCGCCAAAATATTTGAAAATTGTTTTTTTAATTTAATTAAGGATTACGATTGGTTGGAAGTGGCGCATATTTTGGTGCTTATTACTTTTAATCATATAATAGTTTCACGATTTATTTTATGAAAATTTTGAAATACCTTTTTTATATAAGAATTATAGCATATTTATAACCCATTAGTGCGTAGCGTCCCATTTTTGGGACAGTTAAAAAAATTTCAAGTAACAGCTTTTCACACCAGTAAAAGGAGAATAAATAAATACTTTCTTTCTCGAGACAAATTCCTCAATAAGTTAATGTAAAACTTATTCTTGTTCTAAAACTGATGGGAAAATGCAAAATTTTAATTTTAATGAAGAAAATAATTGAGGCATTAATGGGTTAATGAATTAAAATTTGTGAAAATTCAGTTATTTGCATTCAATTATAAAAGTATTTTTCAGTGTTAAGAATTCAAATACACAATTTATTCTTATTATGTGAAATTATTTACGGAGATGATACTTACTCATTTTAAACTTTTGAGGGGCGGTGGGAAATATTTCATCCCACCTAATTCAATCGAGGTTCTCATCAGAAACTTTTAACAAAATGTTATATTTTTATCTTTGAAGGCAAAATATTCAAAAATTGCCTTTGCTTATTTTAGAACAAAATGTTTCGATTTTTCCGGTGAAAATTCAATATTACAGATGCATTATTGCTTGCCCTTTAAGGGGTTAGAAAAATTATATTATGAGTTTTTTTTTTTTTTTTTTTTTTTTTTTTTTTTTTTTGAAAATGGCGACAAAAGAATTGTAAACAAATAAAATTAATTATTATTTTGTTGAATTTTACTTCATACTTCAAATTTAGTGTGATAATTTCATTAATTATTTAAAATTGGCAATTTTTCCATAAAATTATATTTTTTCTTCAGAATTTTATAATATTAATTTTAATTTAAAATAAATAAATAAGTAAATTGCTATCAAATGAAGTATACGTTCAAGATACATTAATTTTACATCAATATCAATATTTATTTATCTATTTATTTATTTATTTATATTTATTTTTTAAGTATCTTTAGTATCTTTTTTTTTTGGGGGGGGGGGATCTTGAACGAATAGTTTTATTACAGTCTTGCGCACAGTGGATGCAAATCAAAAAACAAATTTTTTATCAATTTAAACATTAAAAAATAAATAAAATTTGAATATAGAATAGAAAAAAGTTATTTTAAACCGAAAATATACTTAATTGTTGATGTTTAAAATTTTATGCATTTATGTTCTATAGAGGCAAAAAAAGAATGAAGTATAACATGGTGATAAATTGCACTATGAGGCAATAAGTAAGACTCTTAAGACCCCCCCCCCCCAAAAAAAAAGATCGGAATATTTGGACAATAGCTACACCATCATGTTTTAGAGAATCAGATACTTTTGAGTGTTTGAATTTTTATAGTAAATATGCTGAAATAGAATTTTAATATCTAAAACTATATATCGAGAAAATATGTTTATTCTATGTTCTAACGTTATCCTGTTTTGCCTATATCTGTGGCTTCCGGTAATAACCAGGTAAGGCACAATTTTGAAAAAAATGAGATAATTCTGGAAAATGTAGCTTTAAAAGAGTACTTTCATCTGACATAGTACTGAAAAATGAAAATCAAATGCTTCACGTCATAGGGCGACTATAAATTTTCATTTAAAATTTTAAAAAACAGTAATAATCGAGTAAGTGCATAAAGTAACGGTAATAACCAGATAAGATTTCTATTTATTTTTTAAATCGCCTATAATTATAAAAAATAACATAAAAATGGCTTGTATAATTTATAACTATCTCTAAATAATTACATCAACGTCAATAAACTAACTATAAAAATTATCTATCTGTGGAGGGAAACTGCAACCAGCTAGTGGATTAATTTGCAAAATAATCACACAAAGTGAATGATCTGATTAATGCTATGTATTCTTTTAATATAATATAAATAAACAATTATAATAATAAAAGTTGATAAAAATGAAAATTTTTTTATCATAAGAATAGAAATTATAAATTTAAATTAATTATTAATTAAAAAAATCTTTCTTTTTTTAAGACAACGCCACAGATATATTAATTTTAATTTAATAAAAAATGAAATAATTTAATTCAATTTAATAAAATAAATGTAAAACGGTAATAACCAGATAAGGTAACATTTTTAATTGGTTCTCAATTAATAAAAACCTTTTTTATATAACTATTTAGACAAAAAAGAGGTTCTTATATCCTAATTGAATGTAGTGAAAATTATTAAGTTATAATATGTTTTATAAAAGTAATGATAAAAAGACCTTTTTGAAAATTTTAAACGTTAATTACTCAAAATATTAAAAATGTGCCTTACCTGGTAATTACTGGAAACCACAGAACCAACATGTTTTTGCAAATCAAGATTTGTTCGTAACATGTACGGGCATCCATACTCCAAACATGATTTATTATTCTCACCAGAAAACTTTTATTCTAAATTTTGTATTATTCAATTTGAGCATTTTTTGATTCAATTAGAGAAAAATTCCTGTTAAGAAAAACCGGTGAAAAAAGATTAAAATTTCTGTAAAAGGCATGAAAAAGTAGACATTGTTTGAATTTTTGTTAAAAAATATTGATCAATTAAGTGGTTACGGATATAAAGCCATATAGAATGTAAATTCCATTACAATATGCTAAATATACTTAGAACAATTCACTCTCATAATAGTATTTATAATTTTTGATAGAATTTGAAAGCATTAAATATTAGTAGATATGCTTTCAGAGCAATTATGTTCCGTTATTATTTTACGAATGCTTTTATCGCACCTAGAAGATTTGTTACCAAATGTGTACAATTATTTTCATAATCATTTTAAATAACTCGTCATGTCTAAAGTGAATATGCGTTTGAAATTCCATTTTCGTATGTAAATCACTTTTGGATTGAAATTTCATTGAAGCAGTTATGAATACATTTCTCCAATTTATTGTTAGAGATTCGGATTGCGATTTCGAATAATTTTAGAAGAGTTAATGTAAAATAAATATATTTAATATTTTGTATTGGCTTCACAAATCACATATATACATATTTAACATACAGTATTTATATCTAATATGTAGGGATGAGAGTGCTCCAACCAAAATGACCGATTATTACCACTAAATTTTATTAAAATTTCTGACATTATTTGATGACAGAATTTCTGAGAAGTTATAAACCAAAGTATACTTTTAAAATTTATTGGTAGTAGCCGGTCATTTGGGTCGGAACACTCTCATGCCTGAATATGGATTCAGCATATAATAAATCCAGCTTTCTGCAATTATTTTTATGTTTAAGGTGACAAGGGACTTCAAAAATGTTACATTTCTTCAAAAATATCGAAATTTTAATTTTAGTTTAGATTGAAAGGAAAAATTGCACAGAATAAAATGCAAAAAGAATTTTTAAAATCGGTCGAAAACTCATGGAATTAGAGTCAAATTTCTAAATTGCAACATAGACCACGCCCCTTTGTTTACGTTAAAAACTGTGTTGATATTAGTTTCGGTTTTATATTTTGATGCTTTAGTCTTATTTTTTACTGTATATATATATATTTTTTACTTAATATTATTTTTTAGTTAATGAGTTATATATTATACTACTTTGGATTGGCAACACAACTTAACTGTAACTGTATTTCAGATAACGTTTACATTTAGAAGCGTTATTTACTTGCAAACTTGAGTGTTTTCTGAGCTTTTGTTTCCAGTATTTCATCGATATTTCTAAAAATCAATAGCAGTTTTCACTGCTAAATTATTTTTTTTTTGTTAAATTTTATCTTTTCTTGTTATTAATTACGTTTTATAGTTAGTTTTTTTAATTTATTTTATTATTAATTCGTTTTACAATGGATAGATTTAGTGCTCGTTGGCGGAAAGCGAAAGGTAGGCTAACTAAACGTAAAAAAGCTTTGTTAAACAATTTTAAGGCTAATGTTTCTCAATCAAATGAAGAAACTTCAAGCATAGATGTTCCAAAACAAACTGAAGACTATACAGTTGTTGATATAACAGCTTTATCAAATCTATTCCAAGAAGTAGAATGTCAGTGGATGCAAAATGAAAAGTTTGACTTTGGCGTCGTCAAGTAATAACTTTGGTTACTGCTCGAAGCTTACACTAAACTGTTCTTCTTGTGGCTTGATTGCTGAAACCTTCTACACCAGTCAGCGCGCTGTGAACAGTAATAGATTTGACATAAACAATAAAATGGTGTTTGCCTTTATTGAAATAGGGAAAGGGTACAGTGCATTAGAAACTTTCTCCATGGCTATAGGCATGCCAACAATGGATTCCAAAACTTTTCGAAGGTGTTTCAGCTCAGTAATGGAAAAAAAATCTAAATTAAAAGCTGAAATGTTTGAAATTTCTCGAGAAACAGTGCGCAAAGTTTACCGTGAAGCTGACTCGTCAATAAAGGAAGGTGATATTATTGACCTCAGTGTATCTTATGATGGTACGTGGCAAAAGAGAGGTCATACTTCTCTTTACGGCATTGGCATTGTCATTGAAACAATTACTGGCCTCGTAATTGACTCTGAAATTTTGTCGAAATATTGCCATGAGTGCGTTACTTGTGCGAAGGATCTCGGAGAAAATTCAATGGAATATAAATTATGGAGTGAAAGACATGCTGCAGAATGTGAAAAAAAATTTAACGGCTCATCTAACAGCATGGAAATGAGAGCGGCTTTGTGTTTGTGGAAACGATCCACAAACACTTTTTCACGATTATCGTCAAAATTATTATTTTCAAGAAATCAATCATTTCTTTATTATTATTGTTTTACGTATCATTTATGATCATTAATTATGGAGTAAACAATATATTTGATGATTTTATCAAACAATTTTCATAAGTTTGAATACAATGGTGATTTGAGAGGTAAAAATGTCTCTTTTGTTGTTTTTCTCAGTTTACGATTTTTAGCATTTTTAAACGCTTTAAAATGTTCCATGCGTCTTATTTTTTGAAAAATCTTTCTGAAAATTTCAACTTTTATTCATAAAGGTATTTCTAACAAATTGTTGGGAATGTTTTTTCTTTTTAGAACGTTTAATTTTGTATATTGATCTTTAAAATCGATAAAATGCTTTTTTTTTTTTAATCGGTTAAAATTCCATTTTTTCAAAATAATTAAATTTCAATGATAAATTTAAGAAAATTACTCCCAACAAATTGTTATAAATACTCTTGATAAGCATATAAAGTAGCTTTTTTCCTTTTTTTAATTTGAGACGCATGGAGCAATTTTAAATTTTAAATTTTTAAACTTTTAAATTTATTTTTTCTTAAAAAGTTATGCATTTTTTTTTGTAAAAGTTTGTATTTAGCTATGTTACATGCATATTTACTTTCTCTGAAAATTTCAAAGAAATCTGCTCAAAAAAAAAAAATAAATAAATAAATTGTCCCTTGTCGCCTTAAAATAACTGTAATACTTTATCACCAGAAATATTAAGAAGCAAAAATTATCATGTATACTGAACAAATCGCTTCGATTACATTTCTATTTAGTGATGCTAACTTGTAAACAAGTTGGAAATTGCACGTGAACGTAGCGAATGAGGTGCGTTCGTACGATAACGAAGTTTTAAAAACATTCAGATCTTGCTGATATAGTAGAGCGTACTCCGGATACAGTATAGTAGTCGAAATCTTTACGTTTCTGTAAATATGCAGGAAGTAATTTTTATTACACCTCAGCAACGTATATCTTATTCATAAAATGTGAAATAGTTGAATATAATTAAAGCACGTACCAAACCATGTTTCCCCGTATAGCATTATATAGTGGAATACTTTTGTGCGGCCCTGTAATTTAATAATAAAAATTCTTTGCATCACAGATTGTACAGACTGCATATTTTAGTATATATTTCATAGATTCATGCCAATTCTATTATGTTCGAATAAGTGTAACATCATTAAAATGCATTTGAAACTTTTCCCCCATTGACCGAAATGTAACGGAATCCTTTTGATTGTCCCTGTAATTGATCTATGCATCCGATTTTCATAACATTTGAAATGAGTCGACAAAATTACGCAATAATTATATGTTTTAAATTTCAAACGATTAAAATGCATTTAAAACTTTTTTCCCTATTGACCGTAATGTAACGGAATCCTTTTGAATGTCCCTGTAATTGATCTATCCATCCGATTTTCATAAAATTTGAAATGACTCGACAAAATTATGTTATAATTATGTATTTTAAATTTCAAACGATTCGGTTGGGTAGTTTTTGTGTTGTTATATGCGGACAGACGGACGGACAGACAGACGGACAGACGGACAGACGGACAGACAGACGGACGGACTGAGCGACAACAATAGGTGCTACGTATTTACATAATTACGAACGCACCTAAAAAGTGTACTCATTCGAGGGGAAAACAGAACTCTGTGGGGTAAAAAGAAATCTTTGTAGTTTTGTATGAAATTTCGACTTTTTTATAATTTTTTTTTCTCCGTCTGCTATTTTTTTCAAAGAAATAAGTGGCGTAACATTTGAGTTTTCTAAATTACTGTGTATGATTCTTAAAACCTTATTTAGACTAAAAGATATTAATCTAATTGACGTAAACGTTCTTAAACACCATAGGGTATTTCCATGAGTACTTGTAGTGTAAGTCACAGGCTACGATTTTTGGCTACCAGTATTATAGAACGAAAAAAAATGTGATTAATTTTATTGGCACATTCTAATTAATTGAATAAGCCCAAGCAGACTTTTCGAAAATAACGGTGGCTAACAAGTACAGCAATTAATAAGTTATGTGACTTACACTACAGAACCATGGAATTAGCCCATAGTAATGCATTAACCCTTTCCGGCACACTGTGCCCGGTCTGGGATACCTAACTTTGATTCCAAACTTGCAAACGGCACCAGTAATACTTTAGTAAAATTTTGCTTTTACTACAAAAACTTAAATTAAGACATTCAAAATATTTAAAAAATTCGTTTGTGAATTCCGGTGTCAGTCGATAATTTCTAATTTCAGTACAGATTTTGCCCGTGCCGGAAAGGGTTAACGTGTACGCCCGTTTTCATAATCTGAACGGTGTACTTTTCTTCATGACATGAAAGGTTGGCCATTCTTACAGACGTGGAAGAAATAGGAACTGGACAATGCTGTTCAACTCTTGGCGGATACAATATATACAGGGCGATTCAAAAAAGATTGACAAAATGATATGACTAACCATGCATACAAGGATAAAAAAAATCACACAGGAATATAAGGTGGTAAACCACTAATTGAATCATAAATACAGGGTGTTTCATCCTAACGATACCTGATTTGACGGTAATTTCGATGAAAATAAAAACATCGTAAACAGGATTCGCACAATTCTACCACTAAATTTTAAAAGTATTTTCAATGTATTTCACTGCAGAAAAATATTGCGCAAATTGGGAATCGAGTGTTTGGTCGCGAATTTTGTTTCTTAAAACTTAAATATAAATTTTCTTATCATTAATAGTGGTGCCAGAGTCCTTACAAAATATAAGGAGTGTGCGAACACTGGTAAAGAAAATGCAACGATGGGTACCTTGTTTTGTTCAAAATGTTATAACATAACGAAAAATTCTGGAAAAGTATGTTACTCAAGCAATCGATGATACAATATGATTTGTAAATCACAGTTCAAAATATTGGATGTCAAGTGCATCTTGCCTTGAAATATGCCTTGTGTATAATACAAACTTCTACCACCAGGGGTGTAGTCGTAAAAATAGCAGAGGATATACGCTTTAAGCAGAGGATATACGCTTTAAGCAGGGGATATACTCTTTAAACAGAGGATATACGCTTTAAGTCGAGAATACACGCTCAAGGCAAAGAGTTATACCCTAGAGAGTGTTTACCATAATTTTCTTTAGAAACAGCGGGCATACGGTGTTCCTTTAAAAAATGCAGAGGATATACGGAGTATACCCCCGTATACCCTCTACTGCATCCCTGTCTACCATTTATATTTGGTTTTATTATATTTAAAACAAAGGTGAGGATGTCTGTTAAATGTTTTATTATAATATACTTCAGTTTTCTGAAAGTTATTACCATCAAACCAAGTTGAGTTAGGTAGAAATACCCTGTATTTGTGACTCAATAAGTGGTTTGAGACCCTAAGTTCCTACTTTATTTTTTATCACTGTTGTATGCCTGATTTGTCATATCATTTTGTCAACGTTTTTCTGCATCTCCCTGCATGTGTGTGGTACCCTCGTGTTCACTGTTGCTCGCTGAAATACACTGTTCAATGCTCAATCTCTTGGTGCAATACTCAATCTCAAGTCTGTTTTTTTATTTATTTATTTATTTATTTTAATGCAGAATATGATCTTTTACAAAGGCCGGAGATAGAGGGCCAAACATAAAAGCAATTTCTTTGTCATCTGTACCCACTTAACTGGATAATCATAGATTTTATTCATCATAGAAGACCTAAAATTGAAAAGAAAAAGAAGGCTTTTCCGTTACCTATGCTGCTACAACATGCATTGTAAAATGAATTTTAGCTGCTCAAGGAGAAACATTTGAAGAATGAAGTATTTTTTTTCTAGGTCGAAACATAAATTATGTGACATTTTAAAAACTTTATGTTAAGAAATGTAACACACTTTCCCTAAACTAACAGAATTAATTGTTAGTTGAATTATTTATTAAAGCTATTCACAAATAAATGTTTTTTTTTCTTTTTTTATGAACTTGATTGTTTAATTTTGATAATTTTCTTACAGATGTACTTAAATTGTTTAAAATTTTAAACAATTAAATTTATTATTAATCATACTAAATAAAAAATATAATTTGCATACTTAATTTCTATAAATACAATTAGTATTGACTTTTTTTCCGTAATAAGTATTGAAACAGCGCATCTGTAATAGGTGTCACAATTCGAATAATTTAAGTGTGATGTTTAACGTACCTGATAAGCTAATACTAAAAAAAACAAGCTGTTTGTGTTTCATCAGCCAATAAAACCCTATATAATATTGCGACACAATACTATTCAGCGTTAGAAATTTTTTAAACTGTCTTAGAAAAGTTGAGAATTTTTTGAAAAAAATTCCAAGAGTAATTTTTTTAAGAATACTAGATATTCGACACGTTTCCAATATTACAGTGTTTCAAAAATTTTCAACTAATTTTATTTTTTCATACCACTTTTTTTAATCGAACGCAATGTTTCACACCAGTTTTCAGAACATTGGCATCTTAAACGGAATCCATTTTAAAACTTCAGACGACGCGCTTGTCACTGAAAAGACCCGGATGGTAATGTTAAGTCTATTGGGACGTTATTATCAAATATTTCGTCAAATTTTAATATTTTTGCATGATTTTTCTCCCATAGGATAGCTCAGGACTCTCTACAACCGAACTAGTTTTTACTTTCTCGATTTTAGTTTCAGATTCTTCTTTAAAAAATAACTTAACTTTCAGAACCGGTTTGAACCAGTTTTGAAATTGAAACTATTCTAATCTAGAAAAAAATATAACCGAATTCGAAAAAGTAAAAACTAGCCCGGTTATAGATATTCTTCAGCTATCCTATGCAAAAACAAATCATGTATAAATATTAAAAAGTGAGCAAGATATTTCAAAATATCTTTCCCATAGACTTAACATCATCATCCGGGTCATTTGCAGTGATTAGTGTGGCGTCTTAAGAGTTCGTACGGGTGCTTAGATTTTCTCTTTTGAGTATCAACATTTCTATATCAAAAATTTCATAACATGTAATATTCAATTACACACAACGAACTTTTTTCTTTTTTTTTTTTTTATATTTACAAGAAAACAGTATTAGATTCTTGAAAATTTTTAAATTCTGGTTTTCGATTGATTTACTTGTTTTAGGGTTCAGAGAACCCGAAAAAAACAAGTTTTGACAAAATATCTATCTTTCTATCACTCTGTGAGTTTGCATGTGACACAGATTTTGGGGTCACTTTATCTGGAAAACTAACGCACGGAATTTTTCCTTTTTCTTTAGATTAAGTTAGATCTTTATATAAGCTGAAACCGATTAGTTTTTGGTGTACATCGCTTAACTGGTGACGCTTCTATGCTGCCTTTCTCACGATTTCCGCAATATCTCCAAAGACTAATTGACGTATTTTTATAAAATTTCAGATTCCGTTACTAATTCATATAATATGATGCTGATTACCTTTTGGTACAAATCGCTTAAAGGAGAGCGCTACTATGCAGCATTATTCATGATTATCGCAATAACACTATCTCAGGAACTAATGCACGAATTTTCATCAAATTTAAGATTCAATTAGTCCCTGATATAAAACAATATTTACAAATTTTTGGGATAAATCACTCTACAGGTGGCGCTTTTATACAGATTTTTTTTGCGAATTCCGCTATGATTCTATCTCAGAAATAACACACTAAATTTTATCAAACTTCAGATTAAGTTAGAATTTAACATAAGTAGTTGCTGATTAGATTTTGGTGAAGATCACCTAACTGGTGATTCTGCTTAGTTTTGTTTTCCCAGAAGTATTAACACGCATGAGATAGAAGAAAGTTTTTGGATTGCCACATCGATAAGTTTATATTGAAATATTGGTTTCATTTTATTTGAACAACATACATCTGACTTGTGTAAGTCATCGTCAATATACAAGGACGAGATAGCACAAGGAAATTTACAACACAAGAGAAATACAACCAGGAACTCCACACAAAGTGTGTGTGCAATGGAGCCAGCGGGAATCGAACCCACAACAAAGATTTGTAAAAACAAATACAGATTAGCAGAGTGGCGTCTTATCCACCCGGCCACGGAAGCCCGAAATATTGGTATTATAAGAGAAATTGTAAGCACCCGTACGACCCCGGTAAAAATAAAGATAAACATATTTAATAAAAAATATCATTTGGATATTTCATTTTTAAAAATACAACTAATATAATTTATTTTACATAATAAATATTGAAATAGTATAATTGTAAATAGAATTTATTATAATTAGAAGAATTTAAATGTGAAATTCAAATACAGCTGTATTTGTCTTTTTCAGCCAATAAATCCTTATACAATATTCGAAAACGATGCTATTCAGTGTTAGAAAAAATTCTAAGTAATAAATTGCTTTCAAAAACTTGAGGATTTTCTGAAAAACTTTCCAACAGTACCTTTTTTTATTCATTTTTACTAAAAATATTGAATATTCGGCATATTTCCAATATTTGGATTTTTTCCCAAAATTTTTCAAATAATTTTGTTTAGTCATATCAGTTTTTCTTAAATTGAACTCGATGACAGGATATTGGAAATCGATAGAAAATATTCTGCATTGTGTATGCAAAATCTTTTGAAATATAACTCTTGTGAAAATATAAAACATTTTTAAATTACTATGAGAATGAGATTGCTAGATCCTAGTTTTTAGCATCATGTGTCAGTAAAAAGAATGATGAAATAAAATAAAAATTTATAGCAAATTCTGAATTAATCCATAGTTTAAGTTAACCATCCTAATTTCATATTAATTTTGTGGACAACATAAAATACAATTGATTAATAATTGATCATAAATTTCAATTTACCGGTTAAATGTGATGTCTAATCTTTCGTCAGTACGCCCATTGTCAAATAGCGTATTGCTGCAAACGTGATTTAGTGCAAAAATATTTTTTAAATCTCTCATAGTCCAAGAGCCGACCGCACAAAACCTTAAGTCACTAAGCACAATAAAAATTCCTTTATTTTATGGAAGAGTAGTCATAGGGAAATCTAATCATCCGTGTCTGTCGGAAGCGAAGTGGTGCATAAGCCAAAAGTTGACACCACTAGTGATTCACTTGTACGTTTAACATTGTGTTTTGCCGTACAATTAAAAGCAAGAAAACATAGAAAACTGGGTGCAGGAAAACATAATACTAAGCCTAAGAGTCAACCACTAGTGGTATCAATTTTTGGCTTATGCGCCACTTCGCTTCCGGCCCGGGTAGTACCTTAGTATTTTCTTTTTAGATTTTTCTTACAAATTGCACAGAAACCAGCTTCGGCAATTGTTTTTAGCGTAAATTATGTAGGAACTTACCATGAAATTTTATGTTAAATAATATCGGTGTTCCGTTCACGGACCATTTGGGAGCCCAGCTATCTACGTGCTGAAAAAAATATACAGTTGAAATTTCCAAATTTGAAAAAACAAGAAGGATAAGTAATTTTACCATAGGATAACATGAAATTCCACTTTTTAGCTCACAGGCTATCATAGCCTGAGAGCATATGTGCCCGCCCATTCTGTATGTATGTATGTTCGTTCGTGCATACCTGCGTAACGCGATAACTCATGATAAAAATATCCGATCCACTTGAAATTTTGTATATAGGTATATCCTGATAAGGCGCTTCGCTGATTAGTTTTTGGCGTTCATTCGATATGTATAAGAGGGGGAACGGGGGGCTCATGCCCCTCCCCTTGATTGATATAAACGGGATTTTCATGTAGAATTAACAATTTTCGTTCAAAATTTAGATATAGGATCATTCTGATGAGGCGATTCCGTGACTGTTATTAGGTGTTCATTGAATAAGTATAAATAGGGGAACAGGGGTTCTAACCCCCCCCCTTAATTTATATAAATGGGTTTTTCAAGCAGAATTTTCAGATTTCGTTCAAATCTCTGAACAGTTTTGGAAGTTTAATGGTTAAGTATAAAAGAGGGGGATAACTCCTTTTAAATTCTATAAATGCTAAATGGGTTTTTATTAAGAATTATCTCATTTGCTCTGAATTTTGGATATAGATTTTTTATATGATAAAGTATGTCTTTGATAGTATAGGAGGTTCAATGATTAAGTATAAAAAAAGAGGAAAGGGGAGAGCTGTTTTTCCTTCTGAATTTTTTTTCGAACGGAATTAACCCTTGAAAATATAAGGCTTTAATGTACAATTAGTATTTGTAGCCTGTGAGCTCAATGCCATTAGTTTAACTGGGCAGTATTCTTTATTTTTCATATAATCGCAACTATTTTTGTGTTGCAAACTAATACTTTCATTGAACGTTGAAGTGGGATAATAAATTGGATGATTATTCCTAAAAGCTATAACAGTGCAAATAGTCAAGATGTGGTTCTAGGGCAATCTTTAGTTATGCATTATGATTTAAAGCATTTTGATGCATTTTAGAATGGAGGCATGAAAGTCTAACTTCTGTACAACTATTTTCTTTCTTGATCATTTTATCAATGCTTATAAATTCCTTTAAATCTGGTTTTTTGAAATACATTTAAATTGGCATTTATCTTTGCATTGTCATACTTTAGATTAAGTAATGATACAATTGTGAAAGCACAAAAAAATTTGAAAAAAAAATCACAATATTTTTTTTAATCCATTCGAGTCTGGTATACTATTAATAGTACATGTCTTGTAACGGAAGGAGGCACATACTGGGTGCCATTTGTGACGGTCGTGAGGGGTGTGCCGGTTGAATGAAGACATAACTCGAGATATAAGTTAAAGCCCCAGTTTATTTAAACTGTTAGGGCTCAGAGGTAGTGGAGCGTCAGTTCGTCAATTTCGATAACTAGTCCCAATGCTAAAAGATTAAACTCATAAATATACTCACAGCTCCGGCACTAGACTCAGTCGGGAAACTACCAACCAACTTCTCACTTAGACTTCAGCTAAACTGCTAGATAAAAGCTTATTAGACAGCCCGTGGCTGTAAAACACCCTTTATTGTATAAATACTCGACGTAATTAAACTGTCTCTTACCACCGGCAAACTTCTCGAATAGCTCCGCTCTGAATAAACTCAGTCGGCAAACGCTGCTAGCTATCTCACTTCGAAACTCCTCGCTAATTCACTGGAGGCTAATAATAACTCGCTGTAACTCAATCCAATTCAATTCACTGCTTCACTACACACACTATTAGCTGGCTTGCGCCGCTACTCACACTACAGCTGGCTTGCGCCGCTACACACACTCACTCAAACTCAAAGCTTTTATATGCTGCAAACTAAAATACTATAAATTTACATATTACTTCTAACCACGACATAACTGTAGAACCGAGGAAGACACACACGCTCTAAAAAGTTAAAGTAAAAGAGAGGATAGGTGTCGCTTTCACGCTACACATGTTAAATCATTGACGTCATGGTCTCACAAAAATGCTAGAGTGCCTTTATCACAAAGGTCACTCCCTCCAGTTTTTCCATCTAATTTTATTTTGTCTGAACAAATATTCTGTTACTTTCTACATATAGAAAAGATAGCATATGTTTTTGCCTTTATTATTATGACTTCATTTATGTTTTGACGTTTAACAGTAACAATAAAAATGTTTTATTTATTTATCTTTGCACAGTTGGCGATTCCTTTACTTTTTACATACATTTCACGCTTTAAATTTAAAATATTGATTCATTTTCTGAAAGAATTAAGCGTGATAAAACGTAAAAAACTTTAGAAAGTTGTAATATCAGTAAAACCCTGTTGTAATACGATATTTTCTAAATGTCTCCAAAAATTCTTCCTTAGCCTATTATCATATAACTGTGAATTGGATAGTACACAAAATAAGTACATTCGTTGCATTTCAGACAACAAAATAATCTTTAAACCTCAATAAGTCCATTTGGATAGCTATGATTAACATTATTAAAGTAATAATAATTTTGTTTACAAACTGGGAAAAAATTCTGAACCGAAAGAGTTATGTGGGTCCATTTCGACAAACCCTGTATCTGAATGAGAGGTGGTGTCTCATTTATTAGCAGAAAGATATCATAAAACAGTTCAAATATCGCCAAATTAATAATAAAAGAGTCATAAAGCCTTTTTATTATTATTATTATTAATATTATAAAGAGCGATATCGAAAATGAGAATTTAAATTAAAAACATGTCAAATATCTCTTTTTTTTAGTGAAAATAGAGCTAAAATAATAAACGTTTTGGTTACGGGTCGGGACATGTACAAACATATGCCGGTAGACTACATTTTATTGCACTTGTACCACTTTTTGAAACGTAATCCATTTGATACACTTATATTGGGATACATTCAAAAGAAAAAACTGAAATATGTGTGAATTGTGGTACTAATTAATATAAAAATAATCGCCAATCCTGGACCGTAATCGTTCGGTTGTAGTCTGCAATTTAAATACACCTCATGTCCATAAATTAAGGATAATTCAGAATCACATAGAAATCAAACTTCAAAGTAAAAATTTCACTTGCAGATTTATCATACACATCCTCAAGACTCATATGCAAATTTCAGAAAGCCACCAGATGGCGCCAATAGTACGTCACAATGACGAAAGTGTGAGAGGGTCGTATATAAGGAACGGTGGCAAAGAAGTTAAACAGTTAACAATCATTTTCTAAGCCTCTCAAAGCCAAAACCGAACAGTTACGACACAGAGCACACATGTGGATGATATTTTACGTGGTAGAATTATCGGCCGTCTGGAATGTAGGCGTACACAGATGGAAGTATCCGAGGAACTTGAAATTGCCCAAAAAGGCATGTCTAGACTTTGGCAACGATTCCATGATGATGGAATTGTCAGTAGACGTTACTATACAGGTCGTCCCTAAGTTACAACCACGAATGAAGGCTGTTATTTGGCAGTAACTGCCAAAAGAAAAAAGATGGAACACAGCATCAGGCGTGTTTTGTCAGCTATCTTTTGCCATGGGTACGAATGTTTCAAGGCATACCGTGTACAAATGTTTGGGAAGTATTGGTCTATATGCTCGCAGACCTGTAAGATGTGTTTCGCTCAGGGCAACTCGCTGTCGCCTGCGGTTAGCCTGGAGTAGAGAACATGCAATGTAGACATCGTCACAGACTTGTGTAAAGTTTTCCGACGAGTCCAAGTTTAGCTTGCTGTCTGATTCACGTCAGACTTTCATATGGAGAACGCTAGACACCCATTACCACCAAGACAATAACATTAAACGACATTGCTACAGTGGTGCAGGATTGCTCGTTTGGGGTGGAATTATACTGGGCTGCAGAACAGATTTACATGTTCAAACCGGAAACATATCAGGCCAAATTTACCGACACATCATTCTAAAATAACATATACGTCTGTTTAGAGGTGCTATGAGCTCAGAATTTGTGTTTATGGATGATAATGGCCGTCCTCACCGAGCAAACATCGTAAATGAATAATGCCTTAAATCTGAGGATATCACCCGTATGGATTGGTCAGCATTTTTGCCTGATTTGAATCCGATAGAGCATGTATGGGATAAGCTTGGCCGACGGGTTGTAGCCCTCCAATCATGTGTGCCGTCCCCAAAATCAGCTTGATAATTTGATACTCAGCATGCATAGGCATTGCTGGGAATGTATTTCATTCTCTGGGAGATATACAATTCATTAACCATTATACCAACCATACAATGTTATAATTTTGTAAGGTGGGTAATTTTTTGTAATTGATCTAAAGAGCAACAATTATAGATTTTATGAATGTTATCATACATATAGCATCGTTTTTGTTCTTTTTCTTTTGTTTAATGCATGGGCTTGACGAAGAAGCCACATTTGTTTTCTTTCCATGCCTTTATTTGCTAAAACTGGCATTATCCTTAATTTATGGACATGAGTGTATATTGCATAAGCTAACTGAGAATAATCATGCTATTTGTCAACAGCCAATAAATGCCTATCGAATATAACAAAACTATTGTACTTCATATTGGACAATTTTCTTTTAGAAATATATGTATAGTTTATCCCGCTCGTTTAGAGAAAGTTTTCTTAAAATTCTTGAAATAGTAAATTTTTTATTTAAGTTTCAGATATATTCGATATTTGCCACCTTTCAAATATTTCAACCTTATTCGAAATTTTGATACCAATTTATTTTAAAGATTTTATCATGTCAGTTTCTCAAAATTAAACTTGATGTGTCCTACTCCTGGATATCGGAAATCGATAGAAAATAATCAATAATCTCAGAACAAAATCATTTGAAATATGACCCTTAAGAATTTTTTTTTAATATTTTTATGAAATCTGATGAAAACGAGAATTATATATCCTTGTTGTTTTAGAGCAGGGGTGTACAACTTGCGTCACGCGTACCACAAATATATCAGTATTCATGTACAGAAAAAATTGCTTTGTTTAGTGACAAAAAATCAACAATTTAAAAAGCATAAAATTACAATTCTTAAGAAACAGGGACAAGCGAATTTTAGACAAAGAGGTTGGATGACCCTATTTTAAAACTACGCAAAATAATGAAATAAAATAAAATAAATATAAAAGAAAAAAATCTGAAAAATGTATATCTTAAACTACTTATTTTAATTTCCCATTCGATCTAAAATAAAAAACTTCTTTGTCAATGTGAAACTTCAATTTCAGAGTTAAATTGATGTATCTTATGGTTAATTTACAGTAATAAAGTCTATAGCCGAATAAATTATTTCAGAAAATATGATTTATTTTAAAAGAGTTTTACTTATTTCATTTTCCACTTATAAATTCATTTATTTGTAGCCACGTTTTTTTTTTTTAAAGATTAGTATTATAGCCATGATGGCATTGCTGAGTCCTTATATCCTCCGATTTCATTGTGCAAGGAGAGAACCAACTTTGGTAATTACAGAATTTGATTTTATGTATATATATATATATATATTGCAAGCTAGAGGCCCCTCTGTCTCAGGTTCGATGGCTTTTATACAATGCTCTTTAGTTCTTAAAAAAAGGGTGTGTGTGTGGGGTCTAATATTATAATAAAACTTAAGTACATATTTTGTAATATTGTACTTATGTTGGCGTAACTTATTCGGTAGCGTGTTAGCTCATAGGTCTGCGGACCTCAGGTTCGATCCTGGAACGCGATTACGTTTTTCTTTTGTAAATATACTTGTAATTAAAATTTACTAAACTCATTGTCAATAAAAAATTATGTATCAATTATAATTTTAACGCATTTAATTTTTTTATTTTAACTAAATCACCATATAAAACGGTTAATTTTTTTAATGACCTGAAATGTATTTCATTTATTATTTATGGATGTAATGATATTGAATAATTGTGTCAATCCGTGATTTTAAAGAAACATCCTTTATGTATTGCCCTAATAAAGGAAATGAATAAGATGAAAATACTGGATGGGGGACGCATCATACTGCACGGGGGGAGGGTCGATAGGGGAGTGCCGGACTGTCAGACAGGGTGCGAAGTAGCTGTCACCTTTGGATTAAACCGGATTAGCGCATTGGCGTGAATTTGTAAGGAGTATCCGGGCATCCATTTTGTAGCCTGGTGGAATTATAGAATTTTAAACAGCTCTTCAAGAAAACAAAATGTGACTGTAGTGTTTCTCTCTTGTTAGCGTTAATAAATGCATTGCGTTTCTTTTTAATTAAAACTCGGCGTCCATTTTGTAGCCTGGTGGAATTATAGAATTTTAAACAGTTCTTCAAGAAAACAAAATGTGACTGTAGTGTTTCTCTCTTGTTAGCGTTAATAAATGCATTGCGTTTCTTTTTAATTAAAACTCGGCGTCCATTTTGTAGCCTGGTGGAATTATAGAATTTTAAACAGCTCTTCAAGAAAACAAAATGTGACTGTAGTGTTTCTCTCTTTTTAGCGTTAATAAATGCATTGTGTTTCTTTTTAATTAAAACTCCGTAAATTTTAAAACATACTAAATATAATGGAGCCATTACAAATCACAAGTAACACACACACACACATATATATATATGTATATATATATATATATATATATATCCATCCAAATTAAACATTAAATCTATCATAAAACAATTTACCTATGATATAGATATATTTATTTATAAACTTGCAATTTATTATAATAAACCCATTGAATATTTTAATCAATGGAAAATATTAGTTATCGATAAATTAACCAGTTCCTTAAAATATAATATTTCACACCTAGAATATGTAAATACACAGCATCTGTTTAAGCAAATCAATAAATTACAACAAAACTTTGTAATAACTTATGTTGATAAATCTCCCAATAATTATGCAATTATTTGTAAATCTTATTATCATCAACAGCTTAAATCTAGTATATCTAATAATAACACATTCCAAAAAATTAATGATAACTTACTTCCCAATAATCGTAAAATTAAAGGATTCTATAAATTATTAGACATTAACCCTACTAACTTTAAATATCCTTATCTAGTCCTTATACCCAAATTTCATAAGCATCCTGTTAAATTCAGAACTGTTACAATTAGTTGCAATACTTACAATAATGCTGCTAATAAACTTCTATTAGTAATACTTAATCAAATATATAATATTACAAAAAAAAGTGATAATACATATTGCATAAAAAATAGTTATGAACTGGTCCATATTATGAAAAATCTCAAATGTATAAAAAATATCACTACTTATGATTTTAAGGATCTATTTAATAATATCGATTTATCGGATTTACATAATATCATAAATGAGCTTTTTAAAAAATATCAACACGAGTTGGATATATCACATAATATCGATTCTGATTATTTTCATACCTTAACCATTTTCATTATCTATAATAATTTTATCATGCATGATAACAATATATATATTCAAAATGTTGGTATACCACAAGGTGGTAGTACATCTAGTGTATTATCAGACTTATGTTACTATGAACGTCATTATTTAAATAATAAAATACATTTATATCGATATATAGATGATGTAATTTTAATTGATACTGATAACACCTGTATATCTCAATTCCCTGTTGATTATCCTTCTAATCTAGAACTTTCAAAAAACCTACTTTTTAATAATACAATCAATTTCTTAGATATTAAAATTATATTAAAAGAGAACAAATTTATAACTGATATTTATGACAAAAGGAAAGAATTTAATTTTAAAGTTAATACCTTTACTAATTTTAAATCTTGTCATCATAATTCTGTATATCGTAATGTAATACTTAACCATTTATATAGAATAAAATGTCTATGTTCTTCCCATTTAATTAATACTAATATTAAAAAGCTTGTATATGATGCTATAAATAATGGTTATCCTAAAAAATTGATATATTCTTTAATTTATAATTAGATATTACATGATTTTATAATTAATTCTTTGCGTAAAAAATGTATAAAAAAATTATAAAACATAAAAATAATAATAATAAAAAATATATATAGGATGGTTGGGTGGGTAGATGTTAGAGTACGGAGGAGGGTGGTGTTGTCTGGATAAAAACGCAAAGGTTAATTATTAAAAAAAATTGAGAGTGGGTTATTTATTTTAACATATTTTTAAACTGTTTAATTGACACCAATATATGGATATTTGTCTAGTTATATCTATAGTTAAATAGCTATATTTTAATTATCAATTTTGTTTTAATGTTATTGATATAATTTTTGGTATTATTATAAATAATATCATTACTATTATTATTATTATTATTATTATTAAATTTTTACTTATTTTTATTTTGTTTTATTTTTTTATTTATTTTTTTTTATTTTTATTTTTATTTTATTTTATTTTTTAATTTTTATTATCCAATATTAAGATAATGAGTTTTTACCATGTAAAGTCACAATAAATGTTACTGATTAAAGTAACAAAATGGTATTTTAAGTTATATGTTAATATGAATGTTATCTCTTAATTCAAATTTTAATTATTTTATTAATTTAATTTTATGTTAATATCGATTATTAATTATTTTCTCTGGTTCAATTATATTTCCATTCAGCTTTATCTTTTTTGTTTGTTATTGATAACTATTATTTTTACTTACTTTCAACTCCTTTTTGTAAAATATCTTTATTCCTTGTTTAATAATTTGGTTTTTGTGTGTTGGTAGCCCCAAATACGTATTATTTTGCTATTTTATGGCTAATACGTGGATGAAACCGTACACTTCATTTGTAGTTCCAGAGCATTTGGGGCCTGATGATTCTGCTTTTGGAGCTACAAATTCTATTTGCATTTATTTTATTTATTTATTTTTTCAGATTTACTTGTTACACTATTTTTTATTTTATTATAATTCAATTCAATTCTAATTCTTCGTTTTGGTTTATTGTTTTATTGATAAAATCCATTGGTGAATCTTGTCTACTTTTAATGGTATTATATATATATATGGCAGAGAAGGGATGTGGGTATCTGTTAACTAAATGCTCCATATTTTAATATATCATAAATATAAGGTACCGATAATTTGAAAAGTTTCTAGGAATACAATTTAACAGACATATTGAAAAAATGGGATATATGGGTAGAAGGTAAAAATGATTAAAACCATAAACTAGTCCCTGCGAGTTAATTCACAAGTATTGTTATACAGTCATCTTTTATTGCATTTTCAAAGAATTATTTTCATTTTATTCCTCTGTCGAAGATTACCAAACGATTTTACGCCTTCCAAGCCATTAAGAGGCTACTTCAGTCAAGCGAAAAGACCCATTCGCTAATGCTAATCCTATAAAAAAGTTTTTATAAATATATCTGGGTTACATTTCGATGTTTAACTTTTTTTTTTTTCACTGGATAGATGAGATCGATCTGTACAAAGGACGTTTTTACTTTTTTGTTTTTGTTTACAGATGTTTTTAATGAGTATACTTTAATTTCCTTAAATGATATTTTATTTGAATGAGCATACTTTGATTTTCGAAACCAGTTTCAAATATTAAAGCATTCGCAAAAAAAAAGAAAAAGAAAAAGAAAAAGAAAAAAAGCAATCGAAATTGAAGAAGTAAAAAAATGTCTTGTACAGGCCAATTTTTGCTATCCATTGCAAAATTATATAAAAATATTGAAATGTAACCGAGATACTTTTGCACATTTTTCTCATTTAGCATTAGTAAACGAATCTGTTTGGATTCGTGACTAAAAGATTCCGTCCTTAAAAGAAACTAGCATACCAAATTTTTAAAAATTTCTGCCAGCTTGGCCTACAGGCGCAGACTGATTTTGAAGTTAAGTGCTCATTTCAACAATAAAAAATAAAATATGATAGAGGTAAACCGAGTTTTAACAAGTTTATTTGGCCGCTTTTAAAGAATTTTTCTTTTCTTTTGTTTTGTTTTGTTTTGTTTTCTTTTCTTTTATTTATTTTTTGTCAGAGCTGGTTTTCATTAGAATCATCTTATGCGTAATTCGGCTCAAAATCCTCAGTTTGACAGCATATTTTGAAATATATTCTGGATTTATCCAACCATTGACCAATACGCATTTGAGAACAAATTCGAAATAAAAATGAGTTAGAAACTAGGCAATTTGTTATTTGAATACATTCTATATTCTTCAATCATGATCGCTTCCAGAAATTCTGTTCAAAACGCCCACTTTGGCAGCATATTTTGAAATATTCTTCAGTTCTTGTAAGTCACAGCAACTTTGGATTTGAATATCTCTGTCAGACATTTAGCTATAATGATCAATTTTTTTTGATCAATTCAGGAACGTATAAGGAATAATTTCTTATAATACGGGAATTTTGTCTTACGGGACCGCATAATAATTTAAAATCAAATAGACACCCCCCCCCCAAAAAAAATGGAGCTGCAATTAATGTCATCACATTTTGCCGCCTTTTTTATGAAACTTTGTTACTGGAAGTAAGTGCCTAGAGGCGATATTAAAGGAGCTAGCCTGTTTTGCTAATTACGACTCACCCTCTCTCTATATTTACATGCATACATACATGTAGATAGATAGATTAATGAAGTTTTCTACTGATTGAAGTTTTAGGGTCTAGGGGTCATAATCAGTGTAGATTTGCAAAAAAAAAAAAAAAAAAAAAAAAAAAAAAAAGAAAAAAAAAAAAAATGCAGAATTTGTAACATAAGAACGATCGCAATAGGTAGTATTCTATACAAAATCTACCTTCTTAATTAACCTTCTTAATAATTTTCGTTTTCACCCATAATCATTTAATTTTAATTTATTTTTTCCAGAAAGAAAACAGGAAAATAAAAACAAGTTTTCTGTTCAACATTTAAAAAATTAAGGAAATTTTAAATATCTAATTACAGTATATACAGGGTGAGTCATAAATATCGAAACAATAGGCTATCTCCTTAAATATTGCCCCTAGACTCATGCTTCCAGCTGCAAAAAATTATCAAAAAAGGTGAATTTTTTGATAAGTTGCAATTCCATGGGGGTCTCTTTGAAAAAATACGAAAATTAATTTTTTATACGTATTCCCCCGTATGGCAAAATTCCCAATTAGGAAATTATTCCTTATCCATTCCTAAATTTAAAAAAAAAATCTCCATATCTAAAAATTTCACAGAGATATTAAAATCCAAAATTCTCAAAAATTCGTGAATTTGTTTTCATGCCTGAAAACGAAGAGTTTTTAATTCATTTTGAAAGCAAGTGTGGGATCATCCATAAATTATTCGTTATTAAATGTATCGGACTGTAGAGGTCTGCACGAGCCCGGGCCGGCGGAATAATTCTAAAATTTCTTACGGGCCTACCGGCCCGTTATAAGGACTTGCACAAAACGATAAAATATCAGCTATTTTCATTGAATATGGCTTTAATGACTATAAATATAAATGTACGTCATGAGCCGATATTAGTTTGACAACATCAATACAGAAATATAACTTGTACATTGGCACAAGTCAGTTACTTTGTCTGACTCGAGCTGAATATTTTTTAAGATTACTCGTGCTGATCCGAGATGAGGCTTGCATTGTTTTTTTACATATTGTCGAGCTGTGTTGGAACCAGACTAAATTGCTCCCAAGGTGTGTAGGAACTTATGTTAACGCAACCTTTGGAAATATATTTTTCATGGTTCTTAAATTCACTTTTCAACAAAGGGAAAGTCTGACACATTTTCTGACTAATTTTCAACTGTAAAGATATAAAATCGAAATCCTGGCTATTGAAGAGATAAGTGGTAAATCTGATACTTGTATTTACTTGTTGAGATATAAGAGATTCTTGCACGTGATTGCATCTCCCTTCCCACGCTGACGATTCCGAAATATCGAATCAAAATACTAACTTTGACAATATTTAAATTGCTTGTATCAAAAAAGGATAACGCCGTTCGATTACATAGTTTCTGAATAAAAACACCAGCTAATCTTATTCATTTCAGAAAAGAAATGAATTCAGAAATGCGTCAGAAAGTAGCTCTTTGGATTTGATAAAATGATATATGATAAATGATCTTTAATAAAATGATATAGAAATATTATTATAAATCTACTCTTTATTATATAGCTTCAAAGGCTATGTTTTTAACTTTTTTTTTTTTACCATATTAATTTTCAATAAATCTTTATTTGAATGTTGAAAGTCCAAGAATCTAAGTAATCATTAATGTTGCTATTGTGTATTTTGTGTAAAATATACTGTAAAATCATACTATAAGTATGTATACAGTATTCTTTAAAAAATCTTATTTGTATGATAAAAATTTTAATTTTTTCTAAATAGTGGAAAATTTGTCGGCTGGGCGGGGCTCCGGCCAAACTTTTGAATTTTACACCGAGCAAAGCCGAGACTTGGAAATTTCGGCCCGTACAGAACTCTAGTTTAAGCATGCGTGTTTCATATGTATATATATGTCGTAATGCATACCTACGTGTAATTATAAATATGTAAATATTTGGTGTTTTGATATCGATATATCAAAAGAGAATAATTCTAACTTAATAAATGCTGCAATAATATAAATTTGTTTAATTTGCCAAAAATAAAATAAATAATATACATATATATCTATATCTATCTATCTATTCATCTATGTATATATATGCGCATATATAACACTTCGCTCTATTAGTATTAAAAATTCATACTTGAAAAATAAATTCAATAATAATTCAGTAATTTTCTGTAATTTTTTATAAGTATATTATTATCACTATAATTTTTCTTTAAGGAGGTTTTAAAAAAATATTTTCCCCACCTATACTTTATCCCCACTATCAAAAAATGGATAATGCTATTCGATTACAGAGTTTCTCAATAAAAACACTTGCTAATCTTATGAGTTAAAAAAAAAAAAAAAAAAAAAAAAAAAAAAAAAAAAAATGTATCAGGAAGTAGAGCTTTAAGATTTGGAATCTATAATAAAATGATCTAGAAATATTTTCATAAATCTACTTTTATTGAACATCTACAAAAATTGCAATGTTTTTAACTTTCTTTTTTTCTTTCATTCTAAACCATATTAATTTCTTAATTAATCTTTGATTGAACTTTGAAAGTCTAAGAATCTAAGTAATCATTAATGTTTCTAATGTATATTTCATGCAAAATATACGATAACATCATTCCATAGATATGTATGCAGTATTCTTAAAAAAATCGTAATTACATGAAAAAAATCTGAATTTTTTAGAAATAATAAAAATTGTGACGGGCCAGAACAGGCCGTGCCTAGAAAGGAAAAATATAAACGGGCCGGGCCCGGGCCTGGAAATTAAGGCCTTATAAGTTAAAATTTGTTTTTTTTTTTAATAGTGTGTTTTAACTTTTTGACTGTCCCTGTAAATAATCATGCTAGAAACTTCATTTTCAAAAGGAATCGTTCTAGGTTATACATAAGAAATTTCCTAAAATTTCATGGCAATCCGAGTATATTTACTGGAGTTAGAGTGCGGACAGACGGCCAGACAAACCGAAAGCATAAACACGTTAAACTTTGCAGGAAAGTTTTAAAAACCTACTTTTTCTTCTTCCAGGCATCAAAATGGCTGTTGAAATAGGTCCTCTCTAGGCAAACCTACTATTTAAAAGAACGATTAATCTTACTTCCTCTAATCCTCTTCCTGCGTGGTGGGGAAAATCTGATGAATGGTTTTCTTATTGTTTAAGAACAAAACCTGTGTCCAGCGTTGCAGAATCAATGAAATATGCTACATTTGTTTTCTCCTTTGTTTTATTAATATACTTGTAATTATAATTTAATATTCTCAATTTAAAAATTTTAAATCATAAATTAATTACAATATAAATGTCTAATTTTGATCAGCCTATTTGATTTTCTAATCATTATTAAACTTTTCTCAGCATTTAAAAAAACGAGGTGGAACCCACCGAAATTCGGCGAAAGAAAATATTTAAGAAAGAACGGTTTTATTGATTTATGATTAATCTGCAAAATTAGTTACAATAAAAGTTCTTATATTGGTCAATATAACTCTCAAATAAATGTTATTTTAAGCTTAAATTAACAAAATACAACTATCCTATTATACTATTAAACTCACTTATTCAAATTATTAAACAACATAAAACCGAAATTCACCGGATTTTATTACAAAATTTTTTTTTTAATAATATACGCACTTTAATGTCTATTTTTTTCAGTTAAAAAAATGGAATGAATCTGTTACCACAATTTAAAAATTGGTACTAAAAATTATTTAAAATTTAATGCTCAAAAATAAACTGAGATATAACTTTGAAAGAAATCGCATTTGAAAGTACAGGATGGTCATAAAAAAACTTTGCCGATATACGGAGCTCTAGCGGCCAGTCCGCTCAATCGATCGAGGTGAAATTTCAGATATAGCTATTCAGAGATATGAGCTCGAGATTCTGTGAACGACAACAAAATGGCGCTCACGGTTACGGTTATAGTTACAGAAACTCGAAAATTTCCAATGGCAATACCCTTTTTTTTCATCGCAAAATGCTCAGCGCAAGCGAAAACCCTAAAGAGCGTTGGAACCGTACGTGTGTCGCTAGAAACGGACATGTTATGCACGCACAAAAAACCTTTCTGGGAATCCTCCCCCCTCCCCCATAGAAAAAACTCGATTGGGGCGCAAGGAGGAAATTTGCAAATGACGCAGAGTCAGTACACTAATCTCTGATTACAATACAGATCGGAGAAACTAAAACTTTTATTTTGATTTAACATTTTCCACATGGGTTCCATCACAGGCATGGCACCCATAAAGAAAATGTTTAATCAAAATAGATGTGTAAAATTTACAGTAGCCAAAAATTGCAAAACAGAAATTGAAGGAGAAAAGTGTTGCCATTCGCAAAATGACGTATGCGTTACGCACAGATACGTTTGGCCTTTATAATATAGATAAAAAAAAAGATCTATAATGACTAGCGAAAATTCCAAAATCTTCTGCGGCACTTTCTAGTTGTGGCAAAAATAAAAATAAATGAAAAAGAAGATTACGGTAAACTTAAAATGATTCAAAGCGAACCATACACGTGTTACAAAAGTGAAAATCTTTAATTTGGAAAAAAAATATGGTACTTTTTAATATAATCATGCTTTTTAATTTGAAAATCGAGCACTATTATCTACTTCATGGAGTTTCTTGAAATTCACGAATTGAAACAATTGTCAGATATTACATCAAAAAAAAAAAATAATAAATAAATAAATAAATAAATAAAATAAAATAAAATAAAATAAAATATAAAATACATTTTACAAGTAATTTTTTAAAACATTAACAGTTTAAAGAATATAAAGTATATTTTAACAGTCATTAAAAAACCAAAAAAAGAACAGTTTTATGCAACGATCTAACTACAATTAAAAATAAATGCATGAAAATGATAACTGACACACAATTATTAATTAACAATGAGTTTATTAAATTGTAGTTAAAAGTATTTTTTAGAAGAACAACAAGAACAACAAACGTAGTGCGTTGCGGAATTGAACCCGAGGCAAGTTTCCAACAGTAAATTTTAATAAATGTTTTTGTCTAATTAAAACGCGCCTTTTTTATTTTCTCCTATCTTCAATAGAAGAAAGTATTGTAATCGAAATTTTTTTCGACGGAATTACACGTTTTAGGGATCAGAGATTCCAAAAAACATGTTTTTACAAAATGTCTGTCTGTCCGTGTGTCTGTATGTCGCCCTTCTATCATCAAAAAATGTATGAAGTTATGCATAGAATTGAACCAAATTTTTTGTGAATTTTTTTGGCTGTGGCAAGCAGGTCCTCCGTCAGTTTGGAAATATTTCGCCGGAAGAGGGCGCTGCAATCGCGAATTTTTGTGCCATTTTCAATATTGTACCGACCAAAGTATATAATGTTATGCATCGGATTTAACCAAATTTTTTGTGTAAGTGTATGACTATGGCTAGTTGGTCCCTCCTGAATTTGTAAATAATCGGCCGGAAGGGGGCGCTGCAATCGCAATTTTTGTGCCATTTTCAATATTATACCGACCAAAAGTATATGAAGTTATGCATCGAATTGAACCAAATTTTTTGTGTATAGGTATGACTGTGGCTAGTTGGTTCTCCCTGAATTTGAAAAAAATCCGTCGGAAGGGGACGCTGCAATCGCGATTTTTGTGCCATTTTCAATATTGTACCGACCAAAAGTACATGAAGTTATGCATCGAATAGAACGAAATTTTTTGTGTAAGCGTATGGCTATGGCTAGTAGTATCGCCCTGAATCTGAAAAAAATCCGCCGGAAGCGAGCGCTGCAATAGCGAATTTTATACTATTTTCAATATTGCACCGCATAAAAGTGTATGAAGTTAGTTCTAGAACTGAACTAATTGTTTGTATATGAGTATTTTTTGGTAAAGCAAGTAGGTCATCCCTGAATTTGAAAAAAAAATTGCCTATCATTCTATTGTCCATCGGCTCGTGCAGAGACGGAAATTCGTTTTTACTCCGATTAATTGATTGAAGCAGAAATTTAACATGAAAATCAAAGTTGGTATGGTATTGAATTAAAATTAATAAAGCATTAAAATGAGTAACTATTTTTTTTAAATATTAAAATGTACGTATGAGAATAATGCAAAAATGCCTACTTTCCTTTTATTGGTGTATGACCCTTTGTTAGTCAAGCCATTGTTCCATGCATACTACTAGGTCTGAGTGTTGACAAAAATGACGATTGTCGAAGGCAGGTTTTTTTCTTTGTTTGTACGTTCCCTCGAAATTAAATAAAAGTAATTCTTAAAGGTTTCCGCTGCTTTTTTTTTCTGAGATTCAATTAGACGAATAAAACTTTTATAAATACAGTGTGTGAAATCTGGAAAGCGCACAAACACTTAAAAAAGAGACACCTACGAAAGCGGCCATTTGTGTCATCGCTCAGGTTTGGTACTCAGAGGGCAGTGGTGAGGCCCTGCCTAAAGTTTACCAAGAAATTTCTTCCCAAATTACATTTTTCTTTATATACGGTTACTTAAAAATTGGTGCCAAGCGATGTTCAGAAATGATGCAGGATAAATGAAAGAGAAAGCCCTAATGACCATTGCTGTTACCATCATTAAACAGTCCTAAAAAATGCAAATGCTTTCTGGAAGTCATATAAAGGTGAACTACAATTTTTGACAACAAAAAAATTCGTAGTGCAAGAAGTAGGACATTAAACAATATATCTCTAATCTAAAAAAAAAGTAACTAACGTGCTCACCGCCGCGCCGCTGAGAATGACATTTTTGTGACCTAAGATATTTTTTCGCTACTATTAAGAAAAATACTGCGCACAAAAATGTGAAAATTGGTTGTGTTGTAGAGAAATCTTCTATAATCAGATTGATTCATGTAGTTTTCAAATTCAAGAATTATTTTAAGAGATATTTGATGCTCAAGTTGGCTGAAATCATTTCATTTAAAAGTTTTATGGGAGCTAAACATTTACATTAGAAGTTCCCAATGTGCAGACTGCATTTTTTTTTTTTAATTTGACGCATTTTTTGGGGAGATTTATTTCCATTTTAAATTGAAATTTTCAACATTTCAAGAGATGTTTTTTACATATTTTAGAAAAGGGTAATATTTCAAATTGTTGTCAACTGTAAAACAGCGCAAATAATATGTCTTTCAAATTAAAAAAAAATATTTGCACATGACTGTTTTAAATTAAAAAAAATTTCAAACTGAAATTAAATAATTAAAAATCAAAAACAGGAAAATATTGAGAATTACGGCATAAAAACTACATTTACGCGTGAATTTTAAAAGACAAAGAAAACTGCAATACTATAACATTAATTTCTTTTTAATAGTACCTCTTTAATAATGTTTTTTCTCATACTTTCCATAATTCGAACATTTCATATGGTCCTGACGAGTTCGAATTAACGAGAGTCGACTGTAATTTGAATAGGTGTAAAAAGTTTGCGGAAGAATGAATTATAATGAAAAGAAAGAAACATTTGCTATTTCAATGTAAACGGCTTTTCATTAATTTTTCTCTTATAGAAGGGATTTAAGGACGTATCGGCTGCTGTTAATGGTTATTTTCGCTTTTGTAATATTTAGTAAACATTTCAGAATCAGGTATGATAAAATGACTTAAATCAACAGCTTCTTGGAATTTTTTAACAATTTTATAAGGAATTGGTCTATAATAAGTTATTTTAAAAGTTTTAAATCTGACGTAATTTTCACCAAAATTTTCCTTCTTTTTGTAATATTTAAGTGAATCTATTTTTATCTTTAGAAAAGAAATGTGTAACTTATTTTTAAAGTCGGGACGGGAGTTGACCAGCGTAACTCGTAGAGGGCAAAGCTCCCTAACTATTTGCAAAATAATAATAATAATAGTAATATTTCTTTGAGCTCTCTTATAACATTTCTGTTTCTACTCAGTCATATGTGACTCAATAACGAGTTGAATATTTTTTCAAAATTTCTTATGTATGAAATAAAGTTTTACAAGTTGGAATAAATGATACTGAAAGTAGGTGAATGTATTCCAAAAAGAATTTTCAACCCCATTGGTTTGTATGAGGGTTTATTTGCTTTCAAAAATATTGCTTTTATGAATGAAATCGTTCGTTTCTAGAATTCCAAATTCCGTAATATTTTCATAAATAAAAGTTCTAAAGGCAAAAAACAAAAAATGTTTTATCGTCTTTCTGAATTACAATTGCCATTCAAATTGCACTGTTAGATAAATAAGTCAATTTTATTAGGAAACATAAAGTAATGAAAATATTGTATTCATCCTCAAGTATGTATGTGCCTCTCTGTGTGTGTGTGTGAACATGATAGCTTTCAAGCATTTAAGTGTATTTTGCGTTCCATTCTATGGTGTGTGGTGAAGATCATCGACCCGGGTGACTTACCGAAAGAAAAGATCGCACACAAAAAAACTCCGAAAGTGTAACTTAGAAATTAAAACACTTCATTTATTAAGGAGAGAGTAAAGACAAGCAAGTCCCTCGCATAGGGAGAATTATCTGAGCTCGAGCAAGCTAGATGTTTGCAGATCGGTGATTACCAGTGAAGTGCCAATATACAGTCATATCGTTTATCACCAATAAGGTGGAAGAAGTTTTTCATACAAAGATTTTGGCGACAGAAATTGGTAGACCACGCTTTCAGAATGAGATAAGTCTTTTGCGGTTAGCAATCCAGAAATTTTTCCACTCTAGCGAATATATTTTAGGGTTATAGAAATTGTTCAAGCCTGGGAACCAAACAGTGATAAGCAACCCGTTACATACATTGCACTTTTTCTGACAATAATTACGTTGCCCAGATGAGCATTGAATAGCTAAAAGAAGCAATCAGCAGAAATGAAAAAGTAACAACTATTTCTAACACTAGACATTAATTGTGCGAGTGGAAGGCAGATGTTAATAGAATGTAACGGACAACAGATTATGATGAACCAATCCTACAGTATTTTCTTTGTTTTGTTAATAAATGCGGTATCTGATGAGCGACAGATGTTTTTTGAATAACGCAAGAGCGATTCGTGAAAAAGGAAATTCTGCAATTATTTTCTACAGAGAGCCCCAAAAGTTAATAAGTTTTAACTTCTAATAGTGTGAGTAGGAAAGATAAAAACTAACTATTAAATGTAGAATTAATTTAAACTAATGGGTTTATTAGTGAAAAGGGAAGTTAAAAAATTTTAAGAATTTATTAAGGGGAAATAATTACTGATTTTATGAAAGGGAAAAGATATGTAGCGATAACTTCGTTACATGGTGTAATTAAATTACAATTATACAATAAATTGAAGTGAATGTGTAAGCTATAAAATGGGACGGATATAGCAGTTAATTGCCACCATCATGAAATTCCAAAAGCCAACAGCACAAAACCCTGTTATCAAGCATAAGAAAAAAATCCTTTATTTTATGGAAGAGTAGTAATCCCCAGTGTTCTCGCTGTCGCTCGCCAATGCGCCAAATTGCGACTAAATTCTTCATTTGGCGAGTAAACAAGCGATTAGATTCGCCAAATTGCTAGTGCTCAATTTTTGTTTTTTCTTTCTTTTCTTTTTCGTTTTTCATGCATATGTATGCATGCATATTTTTAATATATACATTTTTTAAATATATTTGTAGCGGATAGTCGAAATTATATTAATAACAATCGTTGTGCTGTGGCACTTATAAACGATAAAGTTATTTTAGAACACATTGAAAAAAAAAGGGGGGGTGCATTAAAGGATTAAAGATAATTTTTTTTTGTGCTACACGGCGAATCTGTTTTGCTAATACTTTTTTCATTTGGCGAATGTTTTTTTATTTTTAATTAGCCAAATTACTAACTTTGGCCAAATGTCAGCGAGAACACTGGTAATCCCTGTATGATCCCTGTCTGCCGGAAGCGAAGTGGTACATAAGCTAAAAATGAATATCACTAGTAGTTGACTCGTAGACTTAGGACTATGTTTTCCTGTACCCAGTTTTCTTTGTTTTCAAGCTTTTGATTGTAGGGCAAACACAATGATAAACCTACGAATCACCCATTATTGGTATTAGTTTTTGGCTTATGCACCACTTCACTTCCGGCAGACATGTATTATTATATTCCGCTATTATTACTCTTCCATAAAATAAAGGGTTTTATCTTCTGCTCGATGACCTAAGGTTTTGTGCTGTTGGCTCTTGGACTATCATATTGGGTCATCCGGGATATTCTGCGGTTTTTCAAATTGAAGCGCAGTTTCGTCTAATTATTTTAACATTACTGGTAAGGAGTGAGTTTGAATGAACCAGATATGTAAATTCGGTACTACTAGGTTATCCCGTCGACCAAAAAATTATCGCCAAATTTTAAGATTAAAAGCCAATAATAGATGATCGTGAATGTCACATTCAATGGCATTAAATACGATTAACGTGTTTAAAATGTCATTAACTGAGTTTTATTTCGATTTTTTACTTGTATTTTTATTTATATTCTACTAATTATTTATTTTTTCGTTATTTAAAATAAATATTATGTCAATATGGTATAATTTGGCTATTAGTTTGGCGATTTTGTATAATTTGGCGAAATTGGTCGACGGGATAACAGATTAGTACCGTAAATTCTATCTTTTTTGCTTACGGTGCATAATTTTTGCTTGTGCTATGGCACAATTTTAGCTTCTGCGATGCGTTAAAAATGGAAAACCAGAAAGATCATTCTACCACATTATTTTCAGTTATTTCAAGAAAGGTAAAAATGCTAGACAAACTGCTCGTAAAATTTGTACTGTATATCTATAATATCGTGTTTCAGATGATACAGTTTGAAGATAGTTTGATAAATTTAAGTAGAGAAATATCAACTTCCAAGATGATGCCTCTTTGGACGACCATCAACTGTAAAATAGGACCCCTTAACCGATGCTATCGGTGAAATTCCACGTTACACAGTTCATGAGCTATCACAAAGATTAATTTATTTTCTTACTGAAACGCCATATTTTTGTAAAATTACTGTCTTTAATACATGGCTGCCACAAGAATCTAATTTTAAATATTATTTCGCACAACTTTATCAAAACTGAAATCTTTCAGACACACAACGGTAATTTGTGAAAGAGAATTATATCATAATAATTATTCTTTTAAAAAAATTGCAAGCAGAATATAAAAATGCTTTTGGTAACCACATTAATAAAGAAAAATCTATTCACTTTTAGTGATGGATGTTTTCCCCTTTGATAATCAACCCTGGTTACAGTTTTTAGAGAAATGTCATTCGAAATTAATTTTTATCTTTTTTTGATAATTCAAAATTAATGTTATGTGATGTTTAGAAGTGACACATGAAAAATAAAAGTGAAAACCATAGCGCCAATTGCTGCCCCCATCGCCATATTCAAATGATAGTTAATGGTTTCTGGCATTCAGCGAAAAGCGAAGTACGATTCTTTGACAACAACATAAAACTTTTAAGTGAAAGAAATATGGCGTTAATAAAAAAAATAATTTATTAATTATCCATATAATATTTCCATTTCTACTCACGTATAATGACTCATACTTGAGTCACTACTAAATGAATCACGTATAGTGAATCATTCAGTAGTGAGCTGAAAATTTTTTATCAAAATATCTTATGCTCCAAATAAAATTTTACAAGCGGGAATAAATGCATACTGAAAGTAGCTGAATGCATTTTAAAAAAGAATTTTCCATTCCATTGCTTTATATAAGATTTTATTTGCTTTCAAAAAATATTGCTTTTATATATGAAATATTTTGTTTCCAGAAATCAAAATTCCGTAGGGTTTTCATAAATAAAAGTTCTAAAGGTGAAAAAACATAGAATATTTTATCGTCTGCATATCCTACTATTGGTATTCAAATTGCATCGTTAGATAAATGAATACGAATACATAGAGTAAGGAAAATATTGTACTTATCATGTCTGTGTGTATGAATATAATAGTTTTCAAACAGTATTTGATTTATCACTGTTTTTACGAATATGTATGTTGCGAGAACTGTATAGATGTTCGTCCAAATTGCGGCCTATGGATTAAGTATTTAATACTAAACATCCGGATGAAAATTTGTTGTTGTATTGACCAAAATGTTGGCCCGGTGAGCAGCTTTACATTTCTATATAGCTGTCTTACTCCGCTAAGCTGCATAAACATACCAAAGTCCCTACATTCAATTACAAACGTCATACAGAAATTCGCAAAATTAACTCCTTCCAACACCACAAGTAGAAAATCACAGAAAATCTCAAACCCAACCTACTATATTACATCAAACTCCATGCACCGAATCCGGATGAAAATAGTCTGACCATTTGTGAAATCTGATGTTGCCAACGGCATGAAATACCGGCATGAAATTTACTTATTCTTTTAAAAACATTTTAAATCGAGTTTTTTTTTTTATCGAACTTATTTAAAACCCACATTTAAGTTAATTACTTTCATATTCAGTAATCTTTATGTGTCCTTTTGTGTAATCCTCTATATCAACTTTAACATTTATATACACCATATAATTTGCAGAACATTTAGTAAAACTTAAAAGATAACATAATTGAAAATACTTTTCAACCATCCATCAGCTATCTTTGATAATATACAGTACTTGGGATAAGAATATAAAATTTGAAACATTTTGTGCTTCCCTGTAAATGCTATGCACTTCATATTATGCGTTAAATATTAAGAGTCAGTGGCGTATATCAATTTTATGATACTTGAAATCGTTTAACATTATTAAAATATGTCGCAAACAATTTCCTCTTTATTATTGTGTAGTGGAATTCTTTTGAGTGGCCCTGTAAATGAATAATAACTGTTATTTTGACTACATGTTTTACAGAATGCGTGTTATAGTGCACTTTGCGAATCCATGTAAATTTGAATAAATTTGACAGGGTGTAACACCTTTAAAATTCATTTTAAACGATTTTTTCCCATTGGCCGTAATGTATCGGAAAACATTTGATAATCCCTGTAAATAAACTAATCATAATAGAAACTTTATTTTCAATAGGATTCGTGCTAGGATAAACATCAATAACATATAAAAATTTTATAGCAATCAGAGAATATTTACGGGAGTTAAAGCGCGGACAGACGGCCAGACAAACCGAATCCATAAACACTTTTCAACTTTGTTGCAAAGTGTTAATAAAAAAAGACAATTTAATAAAGGAAGTAAGTAATTTAGCGAAAGAGGTCCCTTAATAAAGAAAGACATACTATAACCACAAAGAAATACAGTGGATGGCCAAATTATTAGTTACATGCCTAAAATTTATATTTGATGAATTTATAGCTATAAATTTTTGCTTACTTGTGTTTTGTTAAACTATTTTAATTATGTTTGTGTAGAATGATCATGGTAAAAAAAAAAAAAATAAATAAAAAAAAAACTTTTTTTTCATAAAATAAAAATTTATAAAGGAAAAATTAGCACACGTTTTTCAACACAATATCCCCAATATTTCTTCAAACGTGCCTTAGGCCTGTACTCTTTTTAACATGCTCTGAATATATTTGTTTTAATATTCTGTCATTCCTCATCAAGATGGAGACCTTAAACTAGACTTTTGTACTTACCCATCATACGTAGTATAGGGTAAATCTTAAAATTATTTTGTAAATCAAAAAAAAAAAAAAAAAAAAAAAAAAAATGAGAATTTACACGTTTTAAACACTGCAGATTCCGAGAAAAATGTTTTTAGAAAAAAATCGCCGTCCGTCCATCTGTAAATGCTCTATCTCTCGAACAAATTTAAATAGACTTGAAATGTTGTATATACTTAGCATGTAAGAATGGGACGAATCATAATATCAGAAATCTAGATTACCAGAATTATTTTTTCGGGCTCTCGAAAGATTCGTTCTGATGAAAGGTACATAAAAATTTTCGATTTTTTTTTTTTATTTTAAGAAGTGGATGTGAAAGACTATAAAATAACAGCAATTTTTCATAAAGAATGAAGTCGATCGGATTATTAGATGCTGCGATATTTGTTATCCTGTTTTCCACATTCTTTCTTGGCTAGCCAGCGGCTTTTAAACTCGAATTCTGCAACACAGCGACTTGTTCTAATAGAAATAACAATGCCAGCTTAATTTGCGATTTTTGATGGACTTACGTCTGTTTTAAAGACAAATGAAAAACAATTTTCTTTTATTTCGAGGCAGAGTGAATTACAATATCTTTGGCTCCCTATAAAAGCTATTTTATCAAGTTTAGATTTTATACTGTTTCCCCCTCTCAGTGCCTTGCAAATGGGTAAAATTGTTTTGTTGTTTTCTGCATTTTGTTTTAAATACTCAGAAAATACGATTATTTTAACATTATGAATGAAACTTCATTGCCAGTATCAGTGTAATCCTAGAGAGCATTAATCATTCTAAAATTTATTGAAAGTTTATTAAATCAATAGAATTATATTATTTTAAATATTGCATACATTGCAGTGAAACCTGAAGCTTAGTGAACGGAAAATTGCATTCCAAGCACTCAGAGGGTTTAAGTTATTGCGGATATGTGTATAAGAATAGAAATCTAGTCTTGTAATTAATGGGATGCTTCAACAATGCAGTAATCTAAGAAAATATCACCGAAAACAAATCTTTACTTTTCCCAATTTTTAACAATTGTTGTTAAAGTCTGAAGAGACAAGAAATAGAGAATTACGATAATTAATATCTACAATGCCCTAATTAGCACGCACTTGAACAGAATTCACCATAAAACTATCGAAAACTATGTCTTAGAGGTGTGCACGGGCCGATTTCCAATAATGGCATTCGGGCCGGGCTCAGGCCTTACTTCTGAAGACCCGGGCCTGGCCTAGTCACTAATCCTTTCGGGCCGGGCTGGGCCGGGTCTAGTCACTACTCTTTTCGGGCCGGGCTGGGCTGGGCTCGGGCCTTAATTTTTTTGCTGGAGTATCGGGCCGGGCCTAACTTTTTTTTTCCGTGCGAAGTCGAGACTGATTCCATTCTTCCTAGTTTTCATGGACCAAAATAATCAGTTCCTATTAAATCTTCCTATATGAAAATCCTTTTCTCGACTTTTTATAAAACAGTAATATTTTGCTTTGTCCAAAAATTTCTGCAAAAAAAGCATATACTTTTAAGCCGTCATTATTCTACAATTAAACATTAGAATTTATTCCTTTTAAAGAATCTTAGATTACTAGGCGTTTTAAAATAGAATTAAACACATACACACACACATACACACAAAAAAAACATGATTATGACGAATTTTTTTTTAAACTTAAAACTGAAAGTTTCTTTTAAAATGTTCATCCATGCAAAATGAATACAACAATACGGGAGAAAACTAGTTGGATGTGTCAATCCCGAAACTTTCTTCTATCTCATAAGTGCATTTTAATATTTAAAAAAAAAAAAAAAAAAAAAACGTGGTGACCCCAAAGTTACCCACTATCGAATTTCCTCGAACATTTGACCTAGCCTAATGAGATTCTGGTATTCGAAAAGCCTAAAACGCAAAATTTAATTAATATTCTGAGAAAATGAGCTTAGTAGTGCCTCATGTTGGGTAATTTATACTAAAACCTAATAAGCATCTATTGATGTCAAGACCTAACAGAATCTGAAACTTGATGGAATTTCGTCCATTAGTTCTTGAGATATAGTTATAACAAAAAAATTGCAAAACGTAGCACAGCAACACCATATCTTGGACAAGTTATGCCAAAACGTAAAAAAGTGTCTAATTATATTATGGTGTAAAAGAATCTGAAGTTTGATGAAATTCTGTGCATTAGTTCTTGAGATATAGCTAGTTAAAAAAAGTGTAAAATATAGCACAGCAGCACCATCAGTTGAAGGATTTATAACAAAACGTAATCATCGTGTAATTATGTTATATGTCATTTTGTAACAAAATCTGAAGTTTGATGAAATTCTGTGCGTTGGTTGTTGAGATATAGCTATCGAAAAAATCGTGCAAAATGCAGCATAGCTACACCACCTGTTGCATGGTTAATACCAAAATTTAATCAGGGTCTAAATATGTTGTATATTCTAGTGTAAAAGAAACTAAAATTTGATGAAATTCTCTCCATTAGTTCTTGAAATATAGCTATCGCAAAAAATTTGCAAAATGTAGCATAACAGCGCCACCTATAGGGCAGTTCACACCAAAACCTTATCAGCGGCTATGTATCTCAAGGTATCGCGGAATCTGAAGTTTGGTGAAATTCTGTGCATTAGTTCTTGAGATATAGCTATCATGAAAATCATGAAAAGCGTGGCATAGCAGCGCCACCTGCTGGCCAATTTACACCAAAACTTAACCAGCGTCTATCTATATCAAGGGGTCACAGAATCTGAGGTTTGGTGAAATTCTGTGCATTTGTTCTTGAGATATAGCAATCTTGAAAATCATGAAAAACGTAGTATAGCAGCACCACCTGCAGACTAATTTTCACCAAAAACCAATAGGCACTGATTCATATCAAGGTCTAACTGAATATAAAATTTTATTAAATTTCGAGCATTAGTTCTTGAGATAGAGCGCCCACAAATTTTTTGTCACATACAGACAGACTCACAGACATACAGACGGACAGACTCATAGACAGACATTTTCTAAAAATAGTCAAAACGTGTTCAGGACCTTCTAAAACGTATAAATCCGCCGAAAACCGGAAATCGAAAATTTTCATGAATCCAATACTTTCTTCTTGTAAAGATAGAAGAAAGTAAAAATATATTAAACATTTACATCTGTTAAGAAGGGAATGCATTTTTTTTTCGTTCCAAAGCGATTTCGTCTTTGGAAATTTTACCATATACCGCTTTTTCGATTTTTTGTCTCCATTACAGGGAATATGGATTAATAATACTAGTGATAACTGAAACACTTACATACAACAAAGATTCATATAAAAGCATAAATATCGCAGCCTGCGGCACTTCTGCATAAATGGAGATTATAAATATGGAAAAAAAAAAGACTAATATAATTTTTTTTGATCAGAACTCTTCCATAAGATTAAAGATCAATGTTCTGTAGAAATTCACTCGAGCCGGGCCGGGTCGGGCCATTATTTTTTTCGTTCGGGTCGGGCTCGGGCCGAAATTTTAACTTTCGGGCCGGGCCGGGTCGGGCCAATATTTCTTTCGTTCGGGCCGGGCCGGGCCCGGGCCCGGGCCTGGAAATTTCGGCCCGTGCAGACCTCTACTATGTCTGTCCATAGCATTCCTAATGCAGATTTTACACCAAAAGTGTTTTACCAGGTTTTTAAAAATTTTACCCAGGTTTATAAGGATTTACCCCGGTTTTAATGCAGTTAACGACGCCCAGTTAATGACGCCTGTTAAAGGTCAACTGTCAATACAACCGTATTAAGACATGCTGGCTTTAATTCTAAAGACTTATATAGAAACCTTTTACAAATTTAAGCCTGTTTTTAAGCGTAAAACTAAAAAAAGTAAGTAAAATTACAGTGTAACTAATAATTTCGCCCCCCCCCCATTGTATATACAATGATCCCTTTCGAGATACCGATAAATTCGAATAACTTCTTTTTTTTTTTTTTACAAAACTCAGAAACAAGTATAGTTTTGAGATTTAAAGAAATATTTATAAAACAAAATTTATTTTGCTATTATTGATTTTCGGAGAAATTTTCCGTGTACTTTTTCTAGTTATTAATCAATTATCTTAACTTAGAAAATACGTTAATCGGATGCTATTAATTTTGGTGTAAAAATTTTCAGGTTCAAGAGATATGTGTTAGGGGTAAGCATGATAAATGAACAGCATTAAGATTAGTATTGTTATTTTCTACTGTTTTTACAAAATCAAAGTACAGATTAGTAAAAAAGTTCGACTTCTTGTTTTTGACAGATTAATATAATTTAGAATGTTCTGAACACGATCTGACTTCTTTTAGAAAGTGTTTGTTTGTGGGTCTGTCTATTCATCTGTATTTGACAAAAATTTTGTTATTATTCTATGAACAAGAACTAATACTATAGGTGCATATTCCCAATATTTTTATGGAACCAGTGGCTCCTATACATAAACATTCCAGTTGCCCCTAGGGCTTAATTTCTAAAAAAAAAAACTAAGAATTTCGTCAAAGGATCGCAGACGAAAAGTTAGTTTTATGAAAAGATCGCAAAAAAGCCGAGATTTTCGTCAAAGAATCGCCAAAAACTCTATTTTTGACAAATGATCGCCGAAAAAGTGTGATTTTGATTAGAGGATCCGTAGAAAAACACACGATTTTCGTCAAATGATCGCGAAAAAAAACCCGCAAAATTATCCAAAGGTTGGCGACTGGTGATAGTAAATCTGCACCTGTAACTAATATACGAAATTTCATAAAATTTTTTATTCAGTTACACTTTGAATGTTACTTGAATCCTTAATTTCAATTACATATTAATTTGTGCTGATTAGTTTCTGGTGCAAAGCGCCGAACAAATGCGTTGTTATTCTTCATTTTTCACAATTTGCTCAAGAACTAATGCACGGATATTCACCAAATTCCAATGTAAGTTAGATGTCGAGATAAGTTATTATTGATTAGGTTTTGTTGTAAATTACATAATAGGTGACGCTGCTATAGAGCACTAAAGTGCATTTTTTATTATTTATGCAATTTTAGCTATAGAACTAATCCAAGAACTAATGCATGTATTTCCACCAAACATAAAATTCTGTTAAACTTTGAAAATTGTTAGATTTTGTTGCAGATTAGGTTTTGCTATATATAGAAATACAGGTGGTACTTCCATGCTACTTTTTTCACGATTTCCGCGATAGTTACATCTCAAAACAAATGCACAGAATTTAAATAATACTATATTTTTACAATATTTAATAAATACTATATTTTTTTAGACTTAGGTTTATGCATCCCAACAGGTGTCGCACATTGAGTAATAGTTTTGGTAATACTCTTTGGGTTAGAAATTTAGGTTGCAGACATCTAAGAATATAGATTCCGAAATTCAATGATTTGTTTGAAACACTGCGATAATTATTATATGTTCTTGTTAAATGCATTAGATTCAACAACCCTATATCCCCTCACTGTGGGGTGTGCCACTTCTTGCATATACCTAAACACACTATGATTCTCATTATCTTGGCCAAATATAAATTTAGCCATTATGATCGCTATAACTTATCAAATACAATCGGAAGAATTAAATAACGCTTATTTTACTCAGTTCAGATTGCTGCATTTGACAAAAAAAAATTGTTCTTTAGAAATAAAAAGATTTTGATCAAGCTATCAAGGTAAAATTCACTTTTATTATTTTTACTGAATAGTTATCAATATTAATATAAGAAAAGTTGAAGGCTGTTAAACAGAGAAATTTAATTAGTTTAAACTCATTTAATTGCAAAATATAGCAATACAGTATTTAAAATCCCTAATTGCGTATATAGGGTACACTCCATAAAATATCAAATTTTAGCTAAAAATTTAAAAACTGTTTTTTTTTCTAATTTTCCCAATATTAGATCGACATACAGATTTCAAATAATTTAAATTTTTTTTTCGGGACAGATAGTCCATGAACCAATAGCACAAAAACCTAAAGTATCGAACACAAGAAAAAAAACATTTATTTTCTGGAAGAGTAATAATAGGGGAATCTAATAATCCATGTCTGCCGGACTCGAAATGGTGCATCATCCAAAAATGAATACCACTAGTGATTTACTCGGTAGTTTATCATTGTATTTGTCCTACAATCATTCCATACCTTTGATCGACAGACAAACACAATAATAAACTTTCAAGTAAAAAACCAGTGGTATTGATTTTTGGGTTATGCTCCACTTCACTTCCGGCAGATATGGATTATTAGTTTCTCCTAATTACTACTCATCCATAAAATACAGGTTTTTTTCTTGTGCCCGATTCCTTAAGATTTTGTGCTGTCAATTCTTGGACTAAGATGCCATGTACGCAATACGTCGGCATTTTTGCCGATCCCACCGAAGGCAGCATAGGGTAGTAAATACAAAGTTGCCAAGTCTCCGGCTTTTTGTGCACCACTATTATTTTAAAGAAAATAATGTTGTTTTAAATCATCCAAATGTTCCAATTAAATCAAATAATATTTTCTGTATTGAAATTGTGGTATCCAAAAAGCCGGAAACTTGGCAGCTCTGTAAATATGGTCTTCTGATTGGTTGAATAATTTAAAGAGCAATTGCTGTTTGTAAATAAATTATTCTGAATGTGGATGTATGTATTAGGGGTGCATATGGGTATAACGTATTAAAATTATAATAAATAAATAACAATAATAATAATAAGAATTTTTTTAAAGTAATACAGAACAATTAAGTTTGTAAATATCGCATAATTGACGCCGTTAAAAGGGAATGTGATGTTGTTTGTAAATAAATTGTTCTAGCATGTTAAAATAATTAAGAAGAAATTCCATTTTTATTATTATTCTTATTATTTTAAATAATACAAAACAATTGAGAAACATCACTTCTTTAATTCTAAATTCAGAAAGTATTTCTTTTTATCTGATAATAAATATGTAAAATCAGAAGGAAATTAATGAAAATCCATCTTTGTAGAAGGTTTTCAAACAGAAACTAACATTTAAATAAATGTAAACTCAAAAATCAACCAAAACAAAATGCTCTTTAAATTATTCAACCAATCATAATCTTGTATTATCTTCCTTGTGCTAGCTTCGGTGGGATCGGCAAAAATGCACCACGTCGGCATACTTGCAACAAAATAGCGATTTTATACCCCACGTGATATCCCGGCAATTGTTGTTTATTTAGTAATAAACAGTTTATTTTCTTTTCTTATGGCTTAATGCTAGTCTCTCATTAATTTGTATGAGCTTTTTTAGTTGGATCTCATTTGCGTACAATTTACGAATTGTTACACTGTATGATAGTTTGTTAATTTTGACAAACTTACAGACCTTGCAATTCTCTATTTTTAAAAAAGAAATTAAACTAAATAAAAATTTAAAGCGATATCTAATAATTTATGTTAGGTAAAAATCCAATCTCCGCTTTAACTCATGCAAAACCCACATCTTTGGAAGTCGAATATTTTTTCCAATTTCTATCTATTTACGAAATAAAACTTTAAAATCCGGAATAAATGCATTTTGTAAGTATCTGAATGCATTCCAAAAAAAGAATTTTCTGGACTACTGATTTGTTCGAGAGTTTATTTGCTATCAAATGTATTGCATTCATATATGAAATATTTTATTTTGAGAATTCAAATTTCACGAAGCTTTATAAATAAAAGCCCCGAATGCAAAAACATTTAAAATAATTTATTGTTTATGTATTTTGAGTGGGTTTCAAAGTGCTTTGTCAGATAAATAAATGGGAAAGCTGGGATTTGTTCTGTGATTTTTTTTTCTTTATTATATATCTGAATAAGAAGAAAGTATTGAATTCACGAAATATTTCGACTTCTGATTTTCGACGGTTTTATACATTTTAAACAGTGTATCTATAGAATCTGGAAATCAGAGAATCATGGAAAAATCAGGGCAGTTTATGAATCTGGAAAAATTATTGAAAATCGGGGAATCAAATCTGTAAAAATACTCAAAAATCAGAGAAACTAGGCTATAGGGGCTGTGCAAACATAACATTATTATTTTAGGGGGCAGAGGTGGGCTGTCAAATGATATCGTAATATATCGCTAAGGGGAGGGGGGGAGTTGTCTTTTGATATTGATATCATGTTTAATAAAACAACAAAAAAAATAACATGGTTTTTGGTTCAAAAATTGTACGTTATCTTTTTTTAGGTGCGTTCGTAATTATGTAAATACATAGCACCTATTGTTGTCGCTCAGTCCGTCCGTCTGTCCGTCTGTCTGTCTGTCCGTCCGCATATAACAACGCAAAAACTACCCAACCGAATCGTTTGAAATTTAAAATACATAATTATAACATAATTTTGTCCAGTCATTTCAAATTTTATGAAAATCGGATGGATAGATCAATTACAGGGACAATCAAAAGGTTTCCGTTACATTACGATCAATGGGGAAAAAAGTTTCAAATGCATTTTAATCGTTTGAAATTTAAAACATGTAATTATTGCGTAATTTTGTCGAGTCATTTCAAATGTTATCAAAATCGGATGCATAGATCAATTACAGGGACAATCAAAAGGATTCCGTTACATTACGGTCAAAGGGGAAAAAAATTTAAATACATTTTAATCGTTTGAAATTTAAAACATATAATTATTACGTAATTTTATGGAGTCATTTCAAATGTTATGAAAGTCGGATGCATAAATCATTTAGGGACCGTTCAAGTATTACGTAAGCACTAAAGGGGGAGGGAGGGGTCCAGAGTCTGCTTATTTTTTCTGACAAGGGGGAGGGGGGGACACGACAATTCTTACGTAAGCATTAAACAACGAAGCAACTGCAGTTCAAATTCAACAAGCAAACAAGGACCGGAAACCTGCAATACCCTAGGCCACTGTTCCAGTGAATACTTTATAATAGACTAGGGGTGCACAACCTTTTCAGACGAAGGGCCACATACAAGTATGTCTGGGTGGTCGAGGGCCACATCAATAATATGAAGAGAATTCGATTTCGAGGAGGTCATCTGTGGCCTATAATGGGATAAATAATATGGTTTTTGAACGGAGTGTGGGGGAGGGAGAGTTACTCTTTTAAGTTTGATTATCCAGTCAAAATATCCAATTCAGTTGGTAAGGATATATCAGCAGTTTTTATGTTTATATATGCAGTAAAACCTCTAAATAACGGACACCTCGGGGACTCAGAAATTGTCCGTTATTCGGAGGTGTCCGCTATTGGGAAAACCTCAGATATGCAAAAATCACTAAGAAATACTTAATATTTCATTAGATGACATTTAATGAAATATTAAGTATTTCTTATTGATTTTTGCATTTAAGTATTTAGTCTTAAAACCTTTTTTATACGATTATTGATAAATTAAAATTATATTTTAAGAAATAAAACTTAAATAAAATTGTGCACACCTTCAACTGCTGTTTATTACATTCTTATTAAAAAAATCTGTTTCAAAAGTTTACATATGCTTGCGATTACATTTAATTTGTTTTTCAATCTGACATTATTGGTCATTATAGAGTTCCGGGCGGGGATAGGGATTGCGCTCTTTGATCATTAAAAGCATAAAATTTTCCGGGGGGGGCATAGAAATTTGAATGCTCTGGGAGATGTCCCTCCCAGACAATTCCCTGAATTCAACACTAAACATAAAGAAGAAAATTTCCTCATCCCACACCCTCTACATTTTTCTGTGATCACGAAATTTGTGACAAATTGCCCTGATAAATTAACAGGCCTTTTTCCTTTTCTTCTTCATTTTTTTCTCGATAAAAAATACCTTTTCATCCTTTATCGCCGAAAATAGTGTCCGCTGTTTGGAATGTCCATTATTCAGAGGTTAAACATACAAAGATTTAGATTTCGGGAGTGGGGATTGGAAAATTGTCCGTTAAATAGAGGTGTCCGCTATTCGGGCTACTAAAACACAAACGTAAGTAGCTGGTGCCAAAAAAATGGGAATTTTATGAACGAAGGAGATGGTCAATAAGATTTTTCCATGCCTATCAATGAAATTCCCGATTTTTCTGCCCCTGATCAACGAAATTTGCAATTTTTCTATGCCTCATCGACCAAATTTACGCTTTTTTGGAAACCGATCGAGAAAATTCGCATTTTTTCAAAAAATCGATCGAGAAAATTCATTATTTGCGCATGATCAAAAAATTTCGTGATTTTTAGAAATCCAATTGACGAAATTCGTGATTTTTACAAAGACGATTGACGAAATTTGCGATTTTTCCTCACATGATCGATAAAATTCGCAATTTTTCTTTGGCTGATCCACGAAATTTCCTATTTCTCTGCGCCTGATCGACCAAATTATCGATTTTTTCGTGTCTGAACAACACAATTCGCGATTTTTACGCTGTTGATCGACTAAATTCGCCATTTTTACGAAGCCGATGGACCACGATTTTTACAAAGCTGTTCGCCGAAATTTAAGAATTTTACTCAGCCGATCGCCGAAATTCCCAATTTTTATAATTCTGATCGACGAAATTCGCAATTTTTACAATGCTGATAGACAAAATTCGAGATTTTTACAAAACTGATTGATGGAATTCGCGACTTTTACGAGCTTTATTGACGAAATTAGCTATTTTTATAAAGCCGATTGACGGAATTCGCGATTTTTACGAACCTACTCGTCGAAATTCGCGACTTTTCTTCGCATGATTGTCAAAAGTCACAGTTTTTCCGGACCCGATTGACGAAATTTGCGATTTTATGATCGACCAAATTTTTCATTTTTCTGCGTGAAATTAACAAAATTCGCGATATTCCCGAGTCCGACCTATGAAATATACAATTTTCGGATCCCAATCAATGAAATTCGCGATTTTCTGTTACCGACTCACGAAATACGCATTTTCCTCGCTCAATCAGCGAAATTCGCGATTTTTAATTAATTTTGGCAAAAAAAATTTTTTAGGGGCAAGATTCGCAATTTTTTTTTCTAGATAAACTTACAAAACTCACGATTGTTTCGCAGTTGGTCAACAAAATTATTAATTTTTCCGCGCATCATCGTAAAATTCGCGATTTTACCAACGTAATTTACGATTGTTTTTTCCCTGATCGCCGAAATTTGCGTTTTTTTCATGCGATAAACCGAGAAAAGATTAGACTTTTCTGTGGCCGATGAATTTAATTTGCAATTGTTTCGTGCATCAACAAATCTGACAATTTTTTGTTGCCCGAACAGCGAAATGAGCAATTTAACGCGTCCGGCTGACAAAATTCGCGATTTTTTCGTGCCTGATCGACAAAACTCACAATTTTTCCGCGCCTGATCGGCGAAATTTGCTATTTTTTCCGATCCTCATGGGTAAAATTCGCGATTTTTCCATACCTGAGAACGAAATTTGTGATTTTACCGAGCCTTATCGACAAAATTCGCTATTTTTCCGCATCAATTAAATTCGTGATTTTTCCGTGCCTGATCTACGAAATTTGCGATTCTCTAACTGACGAAATTTTGTATTTTTCCGCAGAAAATTGACGAAATTTATGATTTTTTTGTCACTTATGCACAAAAATTGCTATTTTTTCCAGTTGTAAATTGACGAAGTTCGCGGGCCACTTTTGGCCCGCAGGCTACAGGTTGTGCATCCCTATAACAGACAATGTTGAAACATGGGTTCAAGGATCCTGGACATCAGATTAAAACATGAACACCAAATTGAACTCCAACATTTGTATGATTCATGTCAAAAATTTTAGTTATGATGCCTAAGTAAGTTAAGATTACTTGTATATCTTGTTTTATTGTTCAGTGTGATAAATAACAATATATTTAAACCATTTTGTATTCTGTGGTATGTTTAATGCAATAAGCAACAATATATTAAAACCATTTTATATATTTTCACAATCCCTATATGCCTATATAAATTTGTAGGATTAATAATGTAATTGATTGGTAACTTTTTATAAGTCAAGAAGTATTGATGTATAAACTGTCATAAAATCTTACGTAAGCAAGGGGGGGGGGGTCTAGCATTTGCTTATATTTTCTTACAAGGGGGGGAGGGGGTACAAAATGACTAAAAATATGCTTACGTAATACTTGAACAGTCCCTTACAGGGACAATCAAAGGCATTCCATTACATTACGGTCAATGGGAAAAAAGTTTCAAATGCATTTTTATGATGTTACACTCATTCGAACATAATAGAATTGGCATGAATCTATGAAATATATACTAAAATATGCATTCTGTACAATCTGTGATGCAAAGAATTTTTATTATTAAATTACAGGGCCACACATGAAATGAAGTTTGTGTTTACTAATAAATAATAGAGAAAGAGAATGAATGTTGCCCACTTGTTTCGTTGAAAAAAATTTCTGTTTCTCCACCCCTGTATTCTTCATGCGGTACAAGTACAACAAGACATTATTACTGTTGAATGCATTATCTAAGAAAAAGATTTAATGAAATACTTTTAAGTAATAACAGTTTAAGTGTTGTATGATACAAAGGGATATTTTATTGACTTTTCTTCATTTGAATCAATAAAGTATGTTACCAGTTTTGTATATCACTCCAAATAAAAGCGACAAATTCTAAAGATAAAAGATTAAAAAAAATAGACATTGATAACGATATCGTTACCGGGGAGGCAAGGGGTGTCGAGGAAGGATATCGTATGATATTGGATGAGGGGAGGGGGTCCAAAATTGCAAAAAAGTTGATAACGTTATATATGCACAACCCTATATGCAAAAATATTTGAATTTTTGTCTTGCCAACAAAAATGATTCATCTCCTTTTTTTTAATTATATATATAGTTTTTAATTTTGAACTATTTGGAAATGGTTGCTGCTGTCGGTCTAGAGATATCTGAGACATACCTCAATGTAATGTCCGCATTTTATTCGGTTTTTGATTGGTCCATGTTTAATCTATTGTGTACGTAATATATGATTATGTTATTACGTAACTATGTTTTAATCGTCACAAAAATTATTATTATTATTATTTTATTATTATTATTATTATCATTATTATTACTATAATTTTAAATATAGAATTTATTTATAAGTCTTAAATTTTTGTCTTTGAAAAAATCTTTGGATAATAATTCTTCCAATTATGATTGAATATGTACAGACTGATAAAGATAAAATTTAGAAATATGTACTACTTTTAATATTGATACTTTCTTTGAATATTAATATTATAAAATTAAATTCTTTGTAGCAATAATAGAGTGATAAATTATTACTATATCGAGTTGCATACAAAGCTAAATTTAACTGAGTACAACTCGCCTTCTTTGCTGGTACACTATAAAAAAGAGTATGAGAGATCTCTGAAAAATTAGTGGCAGCAAAAGAAATTTTGATTTTCTAAATGCTTTTAGAAATCTCGAAAATGTAATTTTTCTCATGTTTTTAAGTATAAAGAATGTTATTTCGGAATCGTGGGTAACTCAGTAGAAGATTTTTGGAGTTTTTATTTTAATACTCATGCGAAAGAGTTTCAGCAATAAATATCGCTTTATAGACCGGGAGGCGACAGCACAGACAATTACTTCATCGAGTTCATGGATAAAATTCTATGATAGATAAATCTTGATTAGCGAATTAAAACGCAGTCGGTCTGCCAAATCATAGCTTGGTGGAAAGCATCTGAAAATCTGATTTTAGCGGTTGACTCGTAGATTTACAATGTGTTTTCCTATTTCCCGTCATCCATGCTTTTATATTTTTTGGTGCTGGGAAAAACAATGGTAAATTTATTGAGTTAACCACTAAAATCGGATTTTTGCATGTTTTCCACCAAAATATGACCTGGTAGACCGATTTTGTTTCAATATTAGAATCGAGTTTTAACTAATTCTGGATTTTCGGCCGTGGTGAATTCGATGAGGTGAGTGTATGTGCTGCCGTTTTCCAGTCTATTATTTAATGGCGGAATGTCAGTTATTCAGTAAAGGAAAGTTACTTTTTTAAATTTCTGACATAAAAATTTCGAATATCGGAATTAAAAAATCTATTAATTTGTAAATAATGATGGTAGCATATATGCAGCCATCGGTACTAGAACATTTCATTTGTCTTTTTTATAGCTTATTTACAGTGCTGCTATGGGATTTTTTTTCTTAAGACAATTTAATTTGCACCTTTTTTTTTATATATATAAATAATCCAGTTTTTTTTTCTTTCGACTTTCAGCTTATTAAATCTGCTATTAGCAAAGGCAAATTGAACTGTTTGAAAAAATTTCTGGCAATAAAGAAATTGGAATTTTAAGTCCACTGGCAACACTATGTACATATTGAAAGATTGCCACAGGTGACTATTATTATATTGTATTCGCAATTATTTGGAGGGGCATACATATACTTTTTTTTTTTTTTTTTTTTTTTTTTTTTTTTTTTTAAATGCTGCCAAAGTGTGTTTTAACCCTTTGAACTCTGATGGTTGAATTTTCTACCACTTAATTTTAGTTCCGTAATATCACAATGGCACCGGAGTATTCGACTAAATTTATTTTAAAAAGATTTAATTCATTTTTTCGCGTTTATGGTTAACAGAATTTTTTCTTTGCAAAGTACTGGTGCCAATAGGACATTTAGAATTTTGAAGAAATTTACCCAACAGAGCTCAAAGGGATAATTATTAATGTTAAATCCTTTTCGACACAGACAAATTGTATTCGTAAAATGAGAAATTATTGACTGACACCGGAATTTCCAAACGACTAAGGAGTTATTCAATTGAAGCTGTTCATTGTAATTCATTGTAAAAGCAAAATTTTATTGAAATATTCTTGGTGCCGTTTGAAAATTTGGAATTAAATTTAGATATGCCCGGAGTAGACTACTGAACCAGAAAAGTTCAAAAAGTGAAACTGGTTACATGTGGCAGTCCTATATCATTTAAAATTTACGTATGTAAATATAAATGAAACTCTTATGTATGTCACATAAAAAATTTTTATATGTAGGTGTAATAATTTATGTGAAATATTAGAAAAATAGATAAAAAAAAACTATAAAATAGAATTGGGAATTTAGTTTGCAAAAATAACGAAAAATACCTTTTTTAGTTTCTTCTTTACGGTGTTTATTTTTCTTCCAGCTTAAAATCTCAAAGCACTTAGTTTTATAGAACAAGCATCTTGAAATATGAATAAGATCACAATTCTTAGTTTCCCTTTATGAGATTTTCTTTTAAAGACAATATTTCGATTAAGGAGGATCTTTTAGAATTTTTTAAAGTATTCCTTTATTATTCACTTCTATAAAGAGAATATTTCGTTTCTTTAATCTTTAATATTCTAAAAAAGCATATTTGAAGAAGCATTAAAGGTCTCAGAAATCTTTTATTGGGTTTATTGTTTTAATATTTCCAAAATCAGACATAAAAATGTTCATTCTTTTTTTTAACACTAGAACCGCGGCGACGGGTCATTTTGACCCGTATCATATGGAGAGATGACGATTCGAACCAGAAAAGTATTAATGCAATAAGCTATATATAAGGGTCATTCCATGTCAAGTGTCCTAAATTTTGGCATGGTTCCCGCTCGACCCCCTTCGATTTTTATGAAATTGATACAGAATATGCATGTAGGTATATGATGAACATTTGGAAACTTTAGTGCAAAAAGTTGTATAGTTGGAGAACCAGGGGTCCAGTTGTACCAATCACTATTTCATGCTTGTAGAAGAAACGGCCAAATCATGAAGTTTGGCATCATATTGCTCATGATATATGAAACCTTACTTATCTAAAATAGGTGATCTAGTACAACATTTTGTGTTAAAAAATGTAATTGCAGTATTAAAAATCACAAATCAAAACTATTGTGATTACTAGGCCTCAAAGTAGGCCGTACGGCCAATCTGGTTGAATTTTACCCTTACTTTAACATGCTTTAACTACTGCAAATATCATTTTAAAAATTTGTCGCTTTACAAACTAATTATTTATGGATATATCGTAAAGCCGCTGTAGTTGTTTTTTGATTGCTTAAATATTGATTAAATTATTGACGTTCAAAATCTATTAAAAAATTAAAATCATCGATTTTGCCCCATATTGAAAAGCGTATATCTCAAAAGGGACAATTCTGATTTGGTTACAATTAGTACCACTGGAAAGAACATATCTTAATTTATAAATAAAACTTTATTTCATTTTGGGTCTCTTAGATGCAGAAGGAAAATAATAAAATTCAAAAGCCTGTTGTACGAGATAATCCAGATACATACAAGAAAGGTAGGGGAAAATGGGGATACTTGAGCATAGGGGATACTTGAGCCACCCCTATTATCTCTACAGTTGGTCAAATTTTCTTTCTAAAACTGGCAACATGGTAACATATTTATAGTTCTGAACATGTAAAAAAGAAATCACATACCTTGGTACCGTTTTCAAAGTATAGTGATTAACCCTTTGAGCTCTGCTGGTAGAATTTTCTACCACATAATTTTAATTCTGAAATGTCACAACGACACCAGAAAATTCGACCAAATTTATTTGAAAATGTTTTAATGCTTTTTTTTCGCGTATATTGTAAATAGGTTTTTTTCTTTGCAAAATACTGGTGCGAATGTGTCACCTGGCTCAAGTATCCCCTCCATGGGGATACTTGAGCCACGATGTAAAGGAAAAACTAAAAATTTATTAGACATAGAAAAACAGTTCAAAATTAATTGAAAGTGGTTTTCAATTGAAGAAAAAATATCAAATTTTCATTTTCAATATTTTATTTTGTTCTAAGAAATGATAAAAAGTTTCAAAAAATTAAAATTAAAAAAATGGCTCAAGTATCCCCATCTTCCCCTATATATTGCGACAGGGTCTTTCAACATATTTTGCACCATTCTTTTTTATTACAACGATTAATGCATATAATAATTATAACTTTTTCTGGTCACAGTTACTTCCCCTTTACCATTATGAGTGATTTGTAAACGCATTGCCAATGAGTTATATCCTATAACCAGGCAAGACTAGCTCCTGGTTGGGTATTGCATGTTTAACAATATTTATACAAAAATATTCCTTTTCTCTTTCAGTTTATGCTTTAGATTACTGTTAAAACATTCTGTATCAAGATTATGATCAGAGTCAATACAGCATTCGCTGTGCTGATAATTCTCAGTGCCATTTGACGACTTATTGTGCACATAAAGGTTTTAAGCTTTATAAAGAATTTTCCTGTGAAGAACAGGAGTTAATTAATCGCCGAAGTTTATTGAATCTTGAAGAAAATTCTGAAATATGCTTTCAACACGAAACATTGCTTTTGCATAAATTTGAGTTTCTTCAGCGAACATGCTGTAATCCTTTCACTAAAGACAATCATTGCGTACAAAAATCTTTGCGCTCCATCAATTTAGAAATTTCTTATCATTTGGCAAACTAAGAAACTAAGAAAAATGTCAAACCAGACCAAAAAATATGTAGATCATGCAGAAAAGAAATCGAAGAAACAAGAACAACATGGTCCTCTTCTTCAAGCGAATTGGAGTAAGATGAAATAGATGTAACAGAAACGTTGAACAAAAGTCTAACAGCTACTGATTTATCTCCTTTAAAATTTCAACGAACATCAACAAGAGATATTAAAAGCTATGCAAAGCGAAAGATAAGTGAAACTGAATATGTGATTTCAAAGAAAATATATATTTTTGCTGGTATATATCCATGTAAATTAAGACAAACTACTACATGCAACCAATGCGTAGACTGTTTAGATTACAAACAGCTAATTAAAGATTTCAAGGAGAAGTTACAGTTGTCAAAACGTCCAGAACAAATACATATATTAACAATGGCACTTCAAAGTTGGACAATAAAAGAAGTTATGGAAGAGTTTGAAGTTTCAGAAAGAATGGTAAAAGCAGCGCGAAAATTAAAAGCAGGCATCGGGATATTGGCTTTACCTAGAGCAAAGTTTGATAAGAAGTTGTCAGAAAACATAAAATAAAGAGTATTAATTTTTTTTCAAGATAAAGACTTTAATCTAATATGTCCAGGAATAAAATATTTCATTTCTGCTCGGATAAATGGAAGGAAAGTTCAGATGCAGAAGCATCCATTACTAAGCAATTTGAAAGAAATGTTCGCAGTCTATCGAAGTACAAATGGACCGGAAATCGTATTCTCCAAATTTTGCGAGTTAAAACCAAAATGGTGTGTGACTGTCGTTGCAACAGGTTCACATTCCCAATCTGTAGGTAAAATGCATCAAAATGTGAAATTGATGCTAGCAAGCTGCCCAACTGATGTAGATTATAAATTCCTTATAAGTAATACACCTTGTGACTTGAATTCTAAAGATTGTATGCTTCATCGCTACAAAGAATGTCCAGGAACAGATGATTTTAAAAAATTTGGAAAGTATTTTCGAAGATAGTGATCCAGAAGACGCCATTGAATTTAAACAATGGATTCACACAGATCATGACACGTTAGAAACGAAGCAGATGACAATTGAAGATTTTATTGAAGAATTGGTGTTGAAAATCTCAGCAACGATGTCTTAATAAATTTTATGCACCCTCATGGACCTTCAAAAACATTTTATTAGCCCACTAGACAAGACCTCTCTTGGATTCCGGAAGAGCGTATAATTACTGTTTCATTTCCAATAAAAACAAAAATTAGTTAGCAATACAATTTACCGAAAGCTGTTGCAATCGCAATCAATAAGAAATTTGATAAACTGAACCAATGAGTAATGTTTTTTATAGATTGGGGATCAGGAATCAACATAATGGGAGCTTGAAATAATCAAAATATTTAGTCTATAATAATCTATGGATCCCGTTAGGTACCCGCATTCAAAATTTAAAACATGCAATACCCAACCAGGAGCTAGTCTTGCCTGATTATTGGATATAACTCATTGGCAATGCGGTTACAAATCATTCATAATGGTAAAGGGGAAGTAACTGTGACCAGGAAATGTGATAATTATTAAATGCATTAATCGTTGTAATAAAAAAGAATGGTGCAAAATATGTTGAAAGACCCTGTCGTAATATATACCTTTCTTGTATGTATCTAGATTATCTCGTACAACAGGCTTTTGAATTTTATTATTTTCCTTCTTATCTAAAAGGCCCAAAACGAAATAAAGTTTTCTTTACAAATTAAGATATGCTCTTTCCAGTGGTACTAATTGTAAACAAATCAGAAGTGTCCCTTTTGAGATATATGCTTTTGAATATGGGGCAAAATCGACGATTTTAATTTTTTATTAGATTTTGAACATCAATAATTTAATGAATATTTAAGCAATAAAAAAACAATTACAGCGTCTTTACGATATATCCATAGGTAATTAGTTTGTAACGCGACAAATTTTTAAAATAATATTTGCAGTAGTTACAGCATGTTAAAGTAAGGGTAAAATTCAACCAGATTGGCCGTACGGCCTACTTTGAGGCCTAATAATCGCGATAGTTTTGATTTGTGATTTTTAATACTGCAATTACATTTTTTAGCACAAAACGTTTTACTAGATCACCTATTTTCAATATGTAAGGTTTCATATGTCATGAACAATACGATGCCAAACTTCATGATTTGACCGTTTTTTTTCTACAACTATGAAATAGTGATTGGTACAAATGGACCCCTGGTGCTCCAACTGTACAATTTTTTGCACTAAACAGTTTCCAAATGTTCATCATATACCCACATGTATATTCTGTATCCATTTCATAAAAATCGAAGGGGGTTGAGTGGGAGCCTCTAGGCCAGTTGACATGGAATGACTCATAAGCTAAGAAAAAATATTTTCTCAATAGATAATTTAAACAGTTTTAAATGAAAATTCCGGTGAAAAATATTTTTATAAAACTTGAATGAATTTTCCCGCGGTTCTAGTATTAAACTGATAATCGTAAACGTAAGGGAAACATATCTGACCTTCAGAGGAGACTTATTGGTTTGTGTAAAGTTCAACTGTATACTAATAATTATATAGATTTAATATATTTTTAGGTAATCCAGAAAAAACGTGTTTCTGCATAAAAAAGGATATAGTGAAAAAGTAACAATTTTTATTTGCATTAGCCAATAATCAACGGACATGTTTAATTTTAAGAGATTTTGATGTATATTTAACCATATACTTCTCGAAATCTTTTGGAATTTCATTATAAAAAGAATTTCTTTGACATCATATTTATAAGTATATATATAATAAGGAGAACATTTAGGGACCCAACAAAAAATCTAAGAAAAATGATGATATCTGGTATCACTCTGTAAAATAACATGCACGAAATGATCTATCCTTACAGCATACAAATATGTCTACTGATTTGTGAAAAATATCGAATGGTTGCTACGAGCGACTATTTATATACATATATAAAGATATACATATATAATATAAACAGTGGCGGTCAAAAGTTTCCGGCCAGCAAAAAGTTTTTGGTTAATTTGTAAGTATACCCATATGAAGAGGAATCTCAAAGTGATATTTATACATTTTATTGACATAGTTAAGAACTTACTTATAGAAGAACATGTAAATATCAATAAATATAACTGACAAAATTATGTATAAAGGAAAACGCATGTTATCAAAAGATTCCGGCCATCTTCACAAGCTTGTAAAAAAAGTTGTATTGTAATAGAAAATTACAATGATCAACAACATTTACAATTAGTATTTTATTGTACTACTATTTTCTTAGCTTTAGTAATAAGTACTTCGGCGCAGCAACGTGACATTCATACAATCAACGGTGAAAGATCGTCTATGGTACGTTTTTTCTACATTTTTTGCAATTTTGCCGAAATTTCGGCTCAGTTGGCATATTTATAGTTCCGCAGACTTTTGTCAACTTCTTTTCAAAGATGTTCTATTGGATTCATGTTGGGCACTTGGGTTGATAATTTCAAAAACGAAATTTTTTGTGCGAAAACCATTGCTTATCGAGGTTTGCATACATCATTTATGTCGTTATCATGTTAAGAAAAATAGTTGCGACCAAATTTTTTGCTCTAATAAGGCAGAAAACAGTCTTGTAAGGTATCCTTATACATTGTATCATTCACCTGGCTGTTTATTTCAAATAACGGACCGACACTTTTTGAAGAAAATACTCCCCACGGCATAATAGACCAGTCAAATTGTTATAAATAGATGCAAAAATTCTGCTAGAAGATTTTATGTTTTTAAACTGTTTATGGGGATGCTAGTAACAAGAATTAATGGTTTTCAAACAAAATATACTGAGGCTAAATTTTGTGGAGCCAAAAAACTCCAAAATTTTCGGACTGTTTTCAGTTTCTGTCCTATAATACAATAAATATAATTTATGTGTAATATATTCAATTACAAAAAGAAAGAACATTAAATTCGCTAAAAATTTCATTATAGAATTGTTTTTCTAAAGTCATTATTAAACGCGCTACAGCTTTTTTAAAAATGACTCTTTTTTTTTTCTAACTTTGTAGAAAAATCGCAAAAACGGAAATTTGACACCATTTTTCATTGTTTCATTCTCTTTCATGTAACTTATTTATATTACAGGTATTTGCATTAAGCAATCATGATTAATTAAAACGGTAATATTGAAAAAAAAAATTAAGAACATTGCAACATTTTTTGTATTTTGAGCTTAAGTGGAGAACAATAATATTAGGTATTTAATTGAATGTAGTAAGTAAAAAACATTTACCGTGACATTTTTAATGATTTTAATAACGTCTGAAACGCTTTCGGGTTGAGGGATTTGGTTCCTCAACTTCAGCTTGAGGTGAAAACGAGCAGGTTTCTTGTTCTTCAATAGCTTTGATATTCTTTGAGCATGTTGCGACATGATGTACGTGAACGTCATCGTTGTGACAGGTTTCGATAGTTTCCTAAACATCAGCTGCATCATTCTATTCTTCTGGATGAATAATGTCGTCGACATTTTCGCAGTTGATCCTATTAGTTTTTACGTAAAGTTACGTACTCATTAGTCGAATTGCCGAGCATTTGAGTCCTGATTTTTGGCAAGACTATGCTTTGTTGCACCATTTTTTTACAGCTACATGACACAACATGAAACACGGATTCAGGTTATGGGTCTTGGCATATTTGAACTTGCAGAGCGATAATGTCCAACCTGTGAACCCACTCCCATTTTTCAGAAGGGATGTTGTTTCCTAGCTAAGCTTGTACCTGATAATAACATCGGCGAAAATTATGCTGCTCAGCCTCTTGCATTGGGGTAGTCTTGCAAGATGAACTTTGCTTTTTGTGGCAATTTCAGCAAATAACTGGAACCTCAAGTGTGTTATCTGTGCATCTATTGTATAGTGCAATAATGAATTTTTCTCCAGCCTTAATGATTTTTTGACGGGTAGAAACTGGTTTATTGAACACTCAGGCTATTTCTTCAAGCTGATCATGCTTTTTAAAAGTGTTGCAAAACTTCCTTTTTCTTTGCTCCAAAAAATAGCGGATGTTTATCGCATCCGTTGATTGTATTGCTGTAATTGTATTTGTATAACATGCTGAAAACCACTTGATTTCGGTGTTACCTTTTCCTGGTTTTTAGAAAAACAGATTTTTGTGCTGATAGCCCAAGCTTGCCATAATCACGACAATATCAATCTCTTCTCTGACAATTATGACGCTTTCAAAAAATTCAACTCTTGAAAGGGCTGAGGCAACTATCATGGCATCCGCGTATTTTTCTGCTTGGTAAACTTGAATTCTGTTATTTTGAAATTCTGTTTTAAGCAATGAAATGAAGCGGTTATTTTTTCTATCATTGGCTAGAAGTTTGTCTTGAGGGACTCTGTTCAGTATTTCTGCAGCAACAATGACTTCAGGAGAAGCATGCATTCTAGATCGACGTACTCTTTCTGTACTTTTCATTTCATTCTGTTCTCTCTCAGATGGATATCCATCGAACACAATCGCTAACTCTGATCCAAAAATTTTCTGAAGGTAAGAAATATAAATTTTAACAATAAATTTGAAAGAAAGATTTTGAGGCAAACTTACTTTATGAAGAAGGTATTCTCCATGAACAACCAAAAACTTATCTTTTCCAATGAGATCCAGACTGTCTAATGGGACAAACACACTGTAGAACGAAGATTTTGTTTGCTTTCTCATTCCTTCGTCGGAGAACAGAAAGATCAATCAGGAAGCAAATTCATATGGTAGTAGATTCCGCACTTTTTCATCATTCTGCTTCATTAAACAAACCCTTTAGAATAGGTCAATGAATGAGCAGAAGTAACTGTAACGTTTCCGAATCTTAAACTGCTGACAACAGAAGCCAAAGTTACTACCTTATCCTTTTTCTTGAATTTCATACTCTTGGAATTTTCACCAATAATTCTTTTGACTCCTGACTGTCCCACTTCTCCAGCCAAATGTAAATTAAAGCGTCAGCCCCTCCAATAATCTCACTGCTGATAGACATTACGAAATTACTTTCGGGGAAAGGATGATGCACTGACAACTAATCTCACAGTTTTTATGAATCACTACTCCCTCCCTTCGTAATTGTTTTTCTTATAGGATTTCCAAAATTTGTGCTTCTTCTGCTTGCCTTTCTTAAAAATTTGACTTCTCATTAATCAACAGGTGTATTTAATTTTCATTGTTAGAGATGAAATTAAGTTTTTTGGGTTGGAAGGTGAAAAATAGGTCATTTTCTGTAAAGTTAAAAAAAAGTGACATTTTCAAAAAGCCATAGCGCGCTTAATAATGGGTTTAGAAAAACGTTTTCATAACAAAATTTGTAGAAAATTTAATGTTCTTTCTTTTTGTAATTAATTATGGCATACAAAAAGTTTATAATTTTCAAGTTACAGGCAAAAAAACTGAAAAAAGTCCCAAAATTTTGTGGTTTTTTGGGCTCCACAAAGTTTAGTCTCGAGATGTTTTGTTCGAAAATCATTAATTCTTATTACTAGCATCCCCATAAACACTTTAACCTTCCTACCCTGAATGGGTCTAATCGACCCAGTCCTATAATACGTTTCATTCGGTTCAAACCAGAAAATTTTTCATAAAGTAAATTAAATAAATAACGCAAAAATTTAAGTTAAATAAGTATGTTAAATGGATTTAAATAAAAATTCTGGTGTGAAATATTTTAATCAAGTTTGAGTAAAATTTCGACAGGGTAGGAAGGTTAAAAACATAAAATCTTCTAGCAGAATTTTTCATCTATCAGCCATTTTTTCTGACAATTTGGCTGGCCTATAATGTGTCCTCCGCCATGCTTCATTGTAGGAATAACATAGGTCGAATCATATCTTTTGCTGTTTGGTCATCGGACGTTGTGTCTGCCATCACTTACAAAACGTTTTCGAATTCGATTGATGGAAAAATAGAACTTTTTTCCAGTTTTCACTTGACCAGACTTTGAGTTTTTTGGAAAACGCCAGTTGGGTACGTTTGTATTTTTTTAACTCTGAGAAAATTTTAACACCGACCCTTTTATAAAGTTATGCATCACGTCAGCATGTTGATACCGTATACGGACTTATTTCAGCAATATTTTCATTCCGTAAATCGTAGTATATAGCAGCGGAATTTTATGCGGATTATCAATTGCTTTTCGCCTGATAATTCTGTCCATAGGAATAGTAATTTTCCGGGATCTCCCGGACCTCTGAAATCCTGAAGGCCACGGCCATCTTTATATAATTTTTAAACATCGTTTACGGTCGATTTGACCGATCGATAACTTTGCCGCAATATCTCGAGAATATTGGCCTTTTAGCGACAAACTAATAACTCATTTATGAACCATAATTGTTTAACTTTTCAATTTTGAATTCAGACTATGCTATACAGGTTAATTCATTCATAAACACAACCCAAAAACAGTTTACCGATAGAAAATAAAACTAAAGAATGATAAATGGCCGGAAACTTTTGCACATGCGAACTTCGAATTTTATTCCTTTGCATGAAGCATCTTCAGTATCCAATCAAAATGATTACGTGGTCAGAGGTCATTCACATAGTCCTAATTTTTGAAACAATTGTGCTTCTTCTTTGCTGAAACCTTTTGGTAAATAAATCGAAGAAACTAACTGGGCGGAAACTTTTGACCGCCACTGTATATGTGTATATATATATATAGCTCATTCCATGAAAATTGTCATGTCTATCACATACAGCAATTTTTGGCTACCAATATTTTAGACCGAAAAAAATGTGACTTATTTCATCGGAGATATCTCATCAGTTGAATAGGGCAAAACAAAATTTTCAAAAATAACGGTTGCCAACAAGCATAGCGATTTTTAGCAGTGTGACAGACAGGAGAAGTTTTCATGGAAATAACCATAGATATATATATAAAGTAAAATACCTTTTTTATTTTCTTCTTTACGATGCTTATTTTTCTTCCAACTCAAAGATCTAAAGCACTTTTCTTTAGAGAAGAAACATCTTGAAATTTGAATAAGATCACACTTCTTAGCTCCCCTTTATGAGATTTTCTTCTAAAGACGATATTTCAAATAGAATTCAGCTCTTTTAGAATTTTTTTAAAGTATTTCTTTATGATATTTTCTTCTCTAAATAGAATATTTCGTTTTTCTTTCATCGTTAATCGTCTAAAAAAAAGCATATTTGAAGAAGCATTAAAGGTCTCAGAAATCTTTTGGTGGGTTTCTTTGGTATTTCAAAGGTCAGACAAAAAAATATTCATTCTTTTAAAAAAAAATCACAATCGTAAAGGGGGAATATATCTGAACTTCAAAGGAGAATTATTGGTTTTCGAAAAGCTAATTAACTGTATACTAATAACTATATCAATTTAATATATCTTTAGTTCAGCAAATGTATGTTTCTATATAAAAATGTTGATAGTGAAAAAGTCGCATTTTAGTTTAAACCACCCATGCTCAACTTTTTTTCTTGCCAGCCGCAAACATAATTTTCCGAATTTAGGTGGGTCGCAGCACTCTTAAAAATATTTTAAAAAAACAGTAATAAAAACAACAGAAGTAGTATAACAATGCATTATAACAAAGTTAACTATCGCATCAAGATCTGAATAGTTTTAAAACGTCATTATAGTACGAACACAGCTCATTTGCTAAGCTTAACGTCCAATTTCTAACTTGATTTAAAAACTGTATAATCAGTCTTATTTTAATCTTGTTTAACCCTTTGAGGAGCAAAGCATTTCTATTTTTAAAATGCTGAAATGATTGAATGACACCAGAATTAAACAAATTTATTTCAAAATATACAAAAGCTTTTCTTTACGAGTTTGCAAAAAATTAAATTTTTCATTTCAAAATTCCGATGTTAATGTGGCATTTCGCAATTTATATTTTATCCCACCGCCCTTTAAGGAGTTAATCTGCCCTAAGCAAACACACTTTTTACTATTTGAAAAAAATTGGTGGCAATCAAAAAATTGGAATTTTAAAAAAGTAGTGCACCGACAACAACACTGTGCACATATCGAAGGGTTCCCACAGGCGACTATTTTTATATTATGTTCGTACCAGTATTTTTATAAGGAACAGTTTCATCTATATTTCTACTACACATGCTATTAAAGTGTATGTTAATTATTTCTATTTTAACAAGTTGGAAATTGCACATGAAGCGTAGCAAATGAGGTGCGTTCGTACTATAAGTTTTAAAATATTCAGATCTTGCTGATATAGTAGAGCGTACTTTGGATACAGTATAGTGGTCGAAATCTTTGTGTTCCTGTAAATATGCAGGGAGTAATTTTTATTATACTTCATTAACGTATATCTTATTCATAAAATGTGAAATAGGTTAACATAATTAAAACACGCCCCAAACAATGTTTCCCCGTATAACATGATTTAGTGGAATACATTTGTGTGGCCCTGTAATTTAATAATAAATATTCTCTGCATCCCAGATTGTACAGAATGTAGATTTTAGTACATACATCATAGATTCATGTCAATTATATTATGTTCAAATGAGTGTAACACCATTAAAATGCATTTGAAACATTTTTTCCCATTGATCGTAATGTAACGGAATACTTTTGATTGTCCCTGTAATTGATCTATGCATCCGATTTTCATAACATTTGAAATGACTCGACAAAATTATGTAATAATTAAACGTTTTAAATTTCAAACGATTAAAATGCATTTGAAACTTTTTTTCTCATTGATTGTAATGTAACGGAATACTTTTGATTGTCCCTGTAACTGATCTATGCATCCGATTTTCATAACATTTGAAATGACTCGACAAAATTATGTAATAAATATACATTTTAAATTTCAAACGATTAAAATGCATTTGAAACTTTTTTCCCCATTGACGTAATGTAACGGAATCCTTTTGATTGTCCCTGTAATTGATCTATCCATCCGATTTTCATAAAATTTGAAATGACTCGACAAAATTATGTAATAATTATATATTTTAAATTTCAAACGATTCGGTTTGATAGTGTTTGCGTTGTTATATGCGGACGGACAGACGGACTGAGCGACAACAATAGGTGCTACGTATTTACATAATTACGAACGCACCTAAAAAGTGAAAAATAGTCGCATGTGGCAGCTCTGTATCGTATAAAATTTACATATGTAATTATAAATGAAACTTGCATCCATGTCCATAAGTCAGATAAAGATATTGTTAATATGGAAGCATAATTATTTATGCAAATATTAGAAAATTATTAAAAATCTATAAAATAAAACTGATAATTTAGTTTTAAAAAAACAATGAAAAATATCTTCTTCAGTTTTTCTTTACGATGTTTATTTTTCTTCCAACTGAAAGATCTAAAGCACTTTTCTGAATAGAATAAACATCTTGAAATTTAAATAAGATCACACTTCTTAATTCATCTTAATGAGATTTTCTTCTAAAGACAATATTTCGAATAAACAGGCCGTTTTAGAATTTTTTAAAGTATTTCTTTATGATATTTTCTTCTCAATGAATATTTCGTTTCTTTCATCGTTAATCTTCCAAAAAAGCATATTTGAAAAAACATTAAATATCTCAGCAATCTTTTAGTGGGTTTATTATTTTGACATTTCAAAGGTCAGATTTAAAACTTTTCATTCTTTTATTAAATTGACGATCGGTAAGGGATGCGTAAGGGAGTTATATTTGAATTTCAGAAGAGGATTATTGGTTTTTGAAAAGATAAATAATTGTACACTAGCACCTATATGAATTTTTATACATTTTTAGGTAATCCAGCAAATTCATGTTTCTATATAAAAAATGTTATAGTGAAAAAGTCGCAATTTTATTTTACAATATATACCCATTAACCGCTTCCTTGAATTATCCCTACATCATACTGGCAACGTGTTTTTGTCAATCACACAGTAAAAAATGAAACCCAAATTGGGTTGAAAGATTTCTGGGTACAGAATTGTTCCAATTTGGAAAGTTCAGTTAGTAGCACAAAATCGTTTTAAATAAGTCTGATTTTTAATGACATTAAAACAATTAAAATATCTTAGATAGTATAAACATTATACCTCAGAAATTTTGATTAATTAGGATGAGCGAAGCGAATCCTCTACTAGTCCACTCAAATTACAATTTGTCGTACGCTTTACAAAAAAACTATTCAATATTTTAACTTTAAATTAAACACAAAAATAAATTATGATCTGTAGATTTGCAGAATATAATTTTTTTTACAGTAAAACGTTAAAAAAATTATTATTTTAATTAATTTATTTTACATGCATTTCCAATACGGACGCATTTTAGCAAATAAATAAAAAATGAAACGCGTATATTTTCAGAAAAAAAAGTTTAAATCATGGAGTAAATAATTATAGATAGAATCATGATTAATTTATTAAATAAAACATTTTTTCATTATCCCGCAAAATCGTTTGCACAGATGACACTTAAACATTTTAAAAGAATTGTATTATGGATTTTTTTTTTTTTTTTTTTTTTTTTTTTTTTTTTTTGTAAACTGGCAACAAAATAATTGTAAACAAATAAAATTAATTCTTAAATTTGTTATATAAATGAAAAATTAAAAGATCTGCGTGAAGTTGTTGGTTCAAGCTCTTTATAAATATTTTTGCGAAGGTCGTATTGTGGCTAAATAATATCGACTCATTAATCAGAAGGATTTTATAGAAAAATAAAACTTTAATAAGTTCGCAAACACAACAATAATTATTCGTGAAAAAGTCACTGCGAGAATGAGAGAGCGCTTCGTTAAGGTAATTCCATTAATTGAGTTGCCATTCGCAGAAAGTAAAAAGTTATCCCACGCGGAGAGAATTACAGCAATTCTCATACGCTAACATGTATAAAAACGAAGAAATTAAAATAAAATGTTTTACAGTTAAAAATTCATAGTATCAACGAAAGCAGATTTCAAATGTTTTTTCCAGAAAATAGGATTTTGAAGAAGTAACTTTCTTCAAGCTTTCTTCAAATATATTATTCTAAAATAGCTATCAAAGATTATCGGATGTTGATTACAAAGATTGGAAACATGCATATTTCAAACAATTAAAAAACACCAGTGGCTACTTGAAATTGTAAAAACATCTTTAAAAGAGCTTTTAGTTGAAAATTTTAAAAAAAATTGTAAAAGTTTGCTTCGAAAATATCTTATTATGCCAGTTTTACATCATAAATAAAAAATTAAAATGCGCCAAAACATAAAATAACGTTTTTGTTTAATAAAGATGCAAAAATAATAAAAAAAAAATATTGTTACTTTCAAATATCTGTTTTATAAAATAATGCTTCGCGAATCCAAACAAAGCATAGCTTTTGCTAGTTTAATGTTAATAAAGATCTGCTCTGTTTTGAACAATTTTGGTTTATCTATTTTGGGAACAATACTCTACCATTTTGGAATGCTTACTGTACCATTTCAGGAAAATTACCTATACCCAAAAATCTTTCAACCCAATTTGGGTCTTCATTTTTTACTGTGCATGATTTGCCCGTAGCACATACGGACATCCATAATCGAATCACACTTTATTATTCTCCCCAGTTAATGTTTATTTTAAATTTTGTACTATTTAATCCGAGTATTTTTTCTTATTCAATTAATCAAAAATCTCCGTTTAAAATAAACGGTGATAAAAGATTAAAAGTTCTTTAAAAGATATGAAAAAAATGAACATTATTTGAAAGTTTTTTTCAAAAATATTAATCAGTTAACCCTGTGAAGGGCGGTGGGATAAAATATATCCCACCTAATTTTAATTGCGAAATGCGATACTGATACCAGAATTCACCAATAAAAAGTTTAATTTTATTAAACATAGTCGGCTCTCGTTAATTCGAAATCGGATAAATCGAGCTTTTTAATTCGAACTAAACATGAAGTCCCAAATTTTTCAATAGCAGAATAACGTTAAAAATTTTCATTTATTCGAAAACATTATCTGTTGACTTCGCTTAATTTGAAGTAACGAGATTCCGATTTTGCATTATTCCTTACTTTCTCCTAGACTTTTGATCCTTGAAATAACTTTCTTTCATTTTTTTCAGAATTGTTTTGAACAAGTATATATGTATAGTCCCATGCACTGGATATCCGGTTTTTTAGTATATCTTCTATTCATCAATGACACATCCACCTTATCTTCGTTTGTGCTTGTTCCTTATCCCTTAATTAGTTTATGTATTTTTATATTAAGTCATATTCTAATGATAACAGTCGAAATATATTTAAAAATACCATAATATTAATTTCTGTGTAATAGTACTCATTTAAACCTGTTTTCCTCTCAAAGTTTTCATAATTCGAACTCTGGATAATTCGAATGTTTCGAGTGGTCCCGACGAGTTCGAATTAACGAGAGCCGACTGTACATGAAAAGAAGCTTTTACCTATTTTAAAATAAATTTGGTCTTCAAATTCTGCTGTTAGTCAGTTACTTCAGCATTTTACGAATGAATATACTTTGCCCCTGAAAGCGTTAAGTCATTAAACCTTTTGGCACAGACCAATTCTGTTCGTAAAATGAGAAATTATTGACTAAAACCGAGATTTCCAAACGATTTTTTAGAAATTAAGAATGCCCTTATTTAAGCTGTAATTCTAAAAGCGAAATTTTATTAAAATATTCTTGATACCGTTTTCAAATTTGGAATGATACTCAGGTGTGCCCGAAGCAAAAGCCATGCTTTGTTTGGATTCGCGAAGCATTATTTTATAAAACAGATATTTGAAAGTAACAATATTTTTTTTTTATTATTTTTGCATCTTTATTAAACAAAAACGTTATTTTATGTTTTGGCGCATTTTAATTTTTTATTTATGATGTAAAACTGGCATAATAAGATATTTTCGAAGCAAACTTTTACAATTTTTTTTAAAATTTTCAACTAAAAGCTCTTTTAAAGATGTTTTTACAATTTCAAGTAGCCAGTGGTGTTTTTTAAATGTTTGAAATATGCATGTTTCCAATCTTTGTAATCAACATCCGATAATCTTTGATAGCTATTTTAGAATAATATATTTGAAGAAAGCTTGAAGAAAGTTACTTCTTCAAAATCCTATTTTCTGGAAAAAACATTTGAAATCTGCTTTCGTTGATACTATGAATTTTTAACTGTAAAACATTTTATTTTAATTTCTTCGTTTTTATACATGTTAGCGTATGAGAATTGCTGTAATTCTCTCCGCGTGGGAGAACTTTTTACTTTCTGCGAATGGCAACTCAATTAATGGAATTACCTTAACGAAGCGCTCTCTCATTCTCGCAGTGACTTTTTCACGAATAATTATTGTTGTGTTTGCGAACTTATTAAAGTTTTATTTTTCTATAAAATCCTTCTGATTAATGAGGCGATATTATTTAGCCACAATACGACCTTCGCAAAAATATTTATAAAGAGCTTGAACCAACAACTTCACGCAGATCTTTTAATTTTTCATTTATATAACAAATTTAAGAATTAATTTTATTTGTTTACAATTATTTTGTTGCCAGTTTACAAAAAAAAAAAAAAAAAAAAAAAAAAAAAAAAAATCCATAATACAATTCTTTTAAAATGTTTAAGTGTCATCTGTGCAAACGATTTTGCGGGATAATGAAAAAATGTTTTATTTAATAAATTAATCATGATTCTATCTATAATTATTTACTCCATGATTTAAACTTTTTTTTCTGAAAATATACGCGTTTCATTTTTTATTTATTTGCTAAAATGCGTCCGTATTGGAAATGCATGTAAAATAAATTAATTAAAATAATAATTTTTTTAACGTTTTACTGTAAAAAAAATTATATTCTGCAAATCTACAGATCATAATTTATTTTTGTGTTTAATTTAAAGTTAAAATATTGAATAGTTTTTTTGTAAAGCGTACGACAAATTGTAATTTGAGTGGACTAGTAGAGGATTCGCTTCGCTCATATATAATTATATTAAGTCATATAAGTCAGTTTTATATTAAGTCATATTCTAATGATAACAGTCGAAATATATTTAAAAATACCATAATATTAATTTCTGTGTAATAGTACTCATTTAAACCTGTTTTCCTCTCAAAGTTTTCATAATTCGAACTCTGGATAATTCGAATGTTTCGAGTGGTCCCGACGAGTTCGAATTAACGAGAGCCGACTGTACATGAAAAGAAGCTTTTACCTATTTTAAAATAAATTTGGTCTTCAAATTCTGCTGTTAGTCAGTTACTTCAGCATTTTACGAATGAATATACTTTGCCCCTGAAAGCGTTAAGTCATTAAACCTTTTGGCACAGACCAATTCTGTTCGTAAAATGAGAAATTATTGACTAAAACCGAGATTTCCAAACGATTTTTTAGAAATTAAGAATGCCCTTATTTAAGCTGTAATTCTAAAAGCGAAATTTTATTAAAATATTCTTGATACCGTTTTCAAATTTGGAATGATACTCAGGTGTGCCCGAAGTCGGACCGCTATGTCGGAAAATGTTCAGAAAGTGAAAAATAGTCGCTTGTGGCAGCCCTGTATCGAATACAATTTACGTATGTAAATATAAATGAAACTTGCATGCATGTCTATTAATCAGATAAAAATAATTTTAATATAGAAGTACAATTTTTTATGAGATATATTTTAAAATATTAAAAAATCTACAAAATAGAATGGGTACATACATATCATAAATAATAATATACATAAATAATATATATTTATACGAAATAAAATTTTAATGTTATATATATATATATATATATATGTGTGTATATATTACAAACTTAATTTTTTTTTCGCCAAAATTAACCTTATTCTATATTAATTTCCTTTTAACAATATTCCGTACTTAATTCAACTTATTAAATTAAAATCCTGTTACTAGATCCAATCTATTAATCTTTATAGAAACTATATAAATTCTTAATTCGCCTTAAAAAACATTTATTCCAATATGCGTAAATTTAAAAAATGGCTCTAAATTAAAAATATTCTTAATTAAACTTTATTTCTTAATATTCCAAATAAAACTCATTTATTCCCTGTTTTTATCAACCCTTTTTTAAGAGAGTCTTATTGAATTTATGCCAAAACCATACCTTTCAAATAATATTATTCCTTTTTTATTTATTTTTCCCTTCAACGTTTAATATTTGTGCGTATGAATAAATTCATTTCATTTCTTTTTTGTTTTAAAATATCGTCTGCAGGATATTCGAATTCTGAGTTCGATTATAAATTAGTTAAGTAATATTTTTTTTAAATAAAAATTATCATCTGAATGAAATGTTTAATCTCGACGCTGGACATGAATTCTGTTTACATGGAAAATCATGGTTAGAGACTATAGAATATTCTGGAAGTTTTTGGTTTTAGATTTAAGAAGGAATCTGAGAGGTGATGAGGGATATTCCTTTACTTTCGATGATTCTGTTAAGACGAATTTAGGAATAATGCTTTTATGATGGAATATTCTTATTCGAAGAGAGCACTTCCGCTTTAGATGCCTGCATTTTAATAAACTTTTTTCGAGCAGCCAATGTGTAGTTCAATGAAGCGTCTACATTTATTTAATTTATTTTTTCTCCCTCGCTTGCCATGACTTTGTGTTTAAAAATGTAGTGATGATGCTTCTAGCTCTTAAACTTAAAAATGTCACATAGATATACACGTGGCATTTTAAGGAGAAACTCGAAATATCTTCACTGGTTTCCCTTTTTTAAACACAGAGTCGTGGCAAGCGAGGGAAGAAATAAATAAATGTACAAGATTCATTAAATTACATATTGGCTACTGCAAATTAGTTTATTAAACTGTAGTCATATAGAGAGGGAAATGCTCCATTCACAAGCTGCCTTGAACCGAATCATCGAAAAGAATATTCCATCACTACTTCCGCAAGCCGTATTTAACGGACTCATCAAAGAAAAAGCAAAGAATATCTATCTTCATCTCTCGGCTACCTTTTTAAATCTAAAAACAAACTTCTAGAAAATTCTCTAATCTCTAACCATGATTTTCACATGTAAACAGAAGTCATGTCCATTGTCGAGATTAAACATATCATTCTGAAATCTTTCAGAAGATAATTTTTATTTTAAAAGATTATTATTTAACTAATTTATAATCGAAATCAGAATTAATATTCTGCAGACGATGTTCAATTACAGACGATTAATTTTAAAACAAAAAGAAAGTAGTAAATGAATTTCTTGATACACAATAATATCAAATGAGAAGGAAAAATAAAAGTAAATGAAAAGAATGATATTTTTGAAAGGTATGGTTTTGGAATAAATTTAAGAAGACTTTCTTAAAAAAGGATTGATAAAAACAGGGAAAAAATGAGTTTTATTTGGAATATTAAGAAATAAATTTTAATTAAGAATATTTTTAATTTAGAGCCATCTTTTTAAATTTACGCATATTGGAATAAATATTTTTAAGGCGAATTAAGAATTTATATCGCTTCCATAAAGATTAATAGATTAGATCTAGAAACAAGATTTTAATTTAATAACTTGAACTAAGTACGGAATATTGTTAAAAGGAAATTAATATAGTATAAAGGTTAATTTTGGCGAAAATTTTTTTTAATTTGTAATATTATCCCCCCTCCCCCTCAAAAAAACTTTGTATGAAATTGGTAGTTAAATAAAACTACAAGTTGAGACAACATAAATCTATTAACTTAGAAAAGTTAAGTTTTGGAATAAAATTGTCAAATCCAGGAATCTGAGAGATGGAAGAAAAAGAAAATTAACGCAATATAAAAAATAATAGCGATTAAAAAATAGTTAAGAGCAAATTAAATAGAGTTAAATTTAGGTAAGAGCATTTCCCTGAAAGAAATACAATATTACAATATCATTTACCCTTTGTAAGTGCATAGGACAAGATACATACAATAACAGTAAATAAGTAATAAATATTAAAAAGCAAAAAATAAAAAATATAATAAAAACAATAAAGATTATTTTTCATTAGGAGTTTACATAATTTCAATAACCCAATCAGTAGTCCACTAAACAAAGTCAACCAGTCTTTTCAAAAGTTCACTTCAATAGCTTCATTCGGAATATTGCAATTATCCCCTCAGTGGCATAGTTCACTAGTAAATTGTATAATTTTTGTAAATCTAGTTTGATCCTTGGTTTTAATCTTATGTTGGATTCAACATCTTTTAACCCTTTAACGTTCATTGGTTTCGCCACGAAACCACAAAATTTAAATTCCGATACGCAACACTGACACCGGTATTTTTATCTAAAAATATCCCTTTTATTTGGTATGTGAAAAATCACGTTTTCTTATTTAGAAATATATTTGTTCTTAATTACCGGTGTCATTCATTTATTTCGACATCTTAGCAATGAAAATGCTATGATCGTTAAAGGGTTAATAATGTATCAATTTTTTTTTTTTATAATAAATAGTATCACTCTCAACATCAATAATAAATAATATAGAAAAATTTAAATAATAATAATAACAACAATAATAATAAGTAGTATAATAAAACTCGAAATTTATAGCAACAATAATAATAATTCTCCATATCCTAATATTTCTTAATAAGAGTGTAATTAATACTATACTTCAATATAGAAATCATAATGATAATAATAATAAAACAAGAGTATAATGAAAAGAAAATATCACAGTTTGCTTATTATTGATAGGGAAAATATTGTTTGAGGATAAAAATAATTACGTAGCAATTAAATAGTTTTCTTATCTTCTAATAGCATAAGAAAGTATTTTTGCTAGCCGAAAGTATACTTAAAAAAGTAATAACTAATCCAAAATCCAAATTAAATTAAATCTAACTATTTAGAAAATGGACTCTCAACCAGTATTTCCTTACAATAATTCCTCTCTGGTACTCTTTTATAAAATTGTCAAGTTTTCATATGTCAAATGTAGAGTAATGATTTATCTACACATAATTCATAAACTTTAATAATAAAACAAATAGGATTAAAAGATGTCATTATTAACAGATAAATGGAAATAAATATAATTTGCTTTTGTTTAACTTTTAATATCAGTAGCTCTCACAATCACTGAAAATCACTGAAAATCACATATTAAGTTATAGGTTTGAGTAAAATCATCAAATTTTATAGCTGTTATTATACAAATATCTGTTGAATAAATAGCATAATACTAATGTAAAATAAATGAGTAAATATAGTTAGTATTAAATTCACTAAAAAATAATTTATCAACATCAATTTGAAAGCTTTTACAATCAAAATGTACACCTTATGCCAGCATAAGGAGCCCAATTTAACCCCAAAAACAAGTAATATTCTTGCTGGCCATCAAGAACATACCTGGTAATGTTGAAAAATATGGTGGAAAGTATTTAACCCTTTGAGGCGCAGTGGTTTCATAGATATACCACTTAATTTTAATTCTTAAACGCCACATTGCCACCGGAATTTTGTTTAAAAAAATTACGGTTTATTGAATGCGTGAAATATAGCGTTTTCTTATTTACAGATAAAGTTGGTTTCAAATTCCGGTGTCAGTAATTAATTTTAACACTTAAACAATGAATTTGTCCTGCGCCGCAAAAGGTTAAAGAATAAGAATTAAAATTTAATTTACTGTCTTGACCTGAGTTTGATCTTGTGATTGTAATTATATTTGATGCTTTGTCTGTTTTTTGGGTTGCTCATGAAACAATTTAAAATGTTCTGTGAAAAATAGGGTCTTAATTTAGAAACATGCACAATAACTGAATTCTGTCCTATCTCATAATTAAATTTATCTATTTCATAAATTACATCAGAAAATTTATTTATAATTTTCTATGGTCCAGAGAAAGTAGGTTCTAATTTTCGAGTGTTAGGGTATTTAAATCTTCATAAATTACTGAGTCTTATATCTTTAATGGGGATTCGACAAAATTTCGATCATAGAGTCTTTTATTTTTAAGGTGAAATTCACAAGTTCGCACTTTTGCAATTTTGATGGCTTTGTCTACTGGTTAAGTTTACATTCTGGTTGTCTCACACAAAATTATTATCCACCCTTTTAATAATTTGAATCAGAATTATCGTGAAATTCAGACTATATTTAGCTGTTAACTTTAAATAGAAATTTTATCTAATAAAAATAGAAATTGTAAATATCATAGTTATACCTTAAATTGGGATCAACTTTTTAATTCTATTATTTTATAAATCATAAACAGATTCAAAACTTTTAATGATAGGTAAATTATTACTTAAAATCACAAAATTTACTGCAAAAATTAATTATATTTATCAGTCAAAACTCTAGCAGCAGCTTTGTACGTTTCCATGTTTCTTACTGAATTTAAATAAATTATAAGAATTCGGGAACTAAAGCTCACTGCCACCAGAAATTCTAACAAATAAAAGAAAAACATAATGTTAACTTAGTTTACTAGCTCAAATGTCTAGTAGTAGAAACATTATCATGAAAATACGGAATTTTGAAAATAGTTCTTTATAACTAACAAATATCAATAAATTAGAAAATGTATTTTCTTAAAGTAAACTTGAGCTTCTAAGTTCTTTTATACTTCATTATTATCACAAACGTACTTTTAATCATGCATAAAAATATCAAAAAAGTCTTTTATAAGCAACAGTAAATATCTTAAGAACATCATACTGCTCAGTTAAATCCTTAAGAAAAATCATGTTTTCTGTCCAACAAGTAATAATAATAATAATACTCATAAATAGATAAATAAATAAGACTCACAGACAAATAATCAAATAAATAAACCTGACAAACAGAGAATAATTAATCTAAATAAATACATAAAAAAGTATACAAATAATAATAATCAAAACACTACGAAAATATACTCACCGCAATCCTAGTGGGCACAATTATCGGAAAAATATCTGCGTATTCACCAATTTACAAGCAATTCTCTCGTAATTTTTTTCCTTCTTCTTTTTCATCATCACGAGGAATGTTTAGTTACCAATCGGCTGCAATAAAATAGACCTCCGCCATAAATTTATCAAAGTCTGTGAACACATAGTGGAAGGATTTGATGATATGTTTGTTATCTCATATTTATTAACAGGAAATGGAAAATAAAAACTTGCAATAAATGAGCGCCGAAACTTGGTGACCAAAAACATATATAATAAATCTTGAGCAAAATCTCAATGACTGTCACGAAGATTGTCGTCACTCTTCAATCAAAAAATAATTCTATTTTGTTTTCGTTGTCTACCATTCCATTCCACAGCAGATTCAAAGCAAGTAATAATTCTTCGCTTCGTCACATAGAAGATCCTGTTTGACTTTATTATTGGATGTGACATTTTCAGGAAAAACTCGAAATATCTTCACTGGTTCCAACTTTTTTAAACACAGAGTCGTGGCAAGCGAGGAAAAAAATAAATAAATGTAGAAGATTCATTAAATTACACATTGGCTGCTGCAACTCAGTTTATTAAACTGTAGTCATATATAGAGAGAAATGCTCAATTTGCAAGCCGTCTTGAACCGAATCATCGAAAAGAATATTCCATCAGTACTTCCGCAAGCGGTCTTTAGCGGACTCATCGAAGAAAAAGCAAAGAATATTTATCTTCATCTCTCGGCTTCCTTTTTAAATCTAAAAACAAACTTCTAGAAAATTCTCTAATCTCTAACCACGATTTTCACAAGTAAACAGAAGTCATGTCCATCGTCGAGATTAATCATATCATTCTGGAATCTTTTAGACGATAATTTTTATTTTAAATGATTATTATTTAACTAATTTATAATCGAAATCAGAATTAATATTCTGCAGACGATATTCAATTACAGACGATTAATTTTAAAATAAAAAGAAAATAAATGAATTTATTGATACACAATAATATCAAACGCGAAGGAAAAGTAGAAATAAATAAAAAGAATGATATTTTTGAAAGGTATGGTTTTGGAATAAATTTAACAAGACTTTCTTAAAAAAGGGTTGATAAAAACGAGTTTTATTTGGAATATTAAGAAATAAAGCTTAATTAAGAATATTTTTAATTTAGAGCCATCTTTTTAAATTTACGCATATTGGAATAAAAGTTTTTTAATGCGAATTAAGAATTTATATCATTTCCATAAATATTAATTGATTAGATCTAAAAACAAGATTTTAATTTAATAGGTTGAACTAAGTACAGAATATTGTTAAAAGGAAATTAATATAATATAAAGGTTAATTTTGGCGAAAAAAAAATTTATATTGTAATATTAACATAAATTTTGTAATATATTTGTAATTCATAAATACTTCGTTCGAGTTTAATATATTTTTAATTTGAATTTTAAAAAAGTAGTCTCTTGACAAAACATAGTACATATCAAAGGATTGCCATAGGCGATAATTTTTATATTATGTTTGCACTAGCATTTTTCTAAGTAAAATTTTGAAGTATATTTCTAATGCAAATGTTCGCAAAGTGTGTGTTAATTATTTCTGTTTTAGAAAGTGAAAAATATTTGCATGTGACAGCCCTGTATCGAATATAATTTACATGTAAATATAAATGAAACTTAGAAGCATGTCCATAAGTCAGATAAAAATATTGTTAATATAGAGATATTATTACTTATGTAAAATGTTTAAAAAATATATTTAAAAATCCATAAACTAGACCTGGTAATTTAGCTTGAAAAAAAAACGATAAATACCTTTATCAGTTTTTCTTTTTTATGTTTATTTTTCTTCCAACTCAAAGATCTAAAGCTCCTTTCTTTGTAGAACAAACATCTTGAAATTTGAATAAGATCACACTTCTTCCCCTTTATGAGATTTTCTTTAAAGACAACATTTCGAGTAAGGAGGCCCTTTTAGCCTTTTTCAAAGTATTCCTTTATGATAATTTTCTTCTCTAAAGAGAATATTTGGTTTCTTTCATCGTTAATCTTCTAAAAAAGCATATTTGAAGAAGCATTAAAGGTCTCAGAAAACTTTTATTGGGTTTATTTAGTTTATTTATTTATTTTTGGTATTTCAAAGGTCAGACATTCAAACTTTCTTTCTTTTTGTTAAATTGACAAACGTAAATGTAAGGAAAACATATTTGAAAGTTAGAGGGCAATTGGTTTTCGAAGAGTTAAATGACTATATACTTGTAATTATATGGATTTTTATATTTTTTTGAAAATCCATTAAATGTTCCATAAAATTGTTTCTATATAAAAAAGATATAGTGAAAAAGTCGCTATTTTAGTTTACACTTTACAGTCAATAATCATCGGACGGGTATTTCCATGAGCACTTGTCGTGTAAGTCACATTTTTAGTAACTGCTAAATTGTTGGCCACCGTTATTTTCGAAAGGTTTGCATGACCTTATTCATTTAATGAAATATCTCTGATAAAATAAGTCACATTTTTCGGTTATAAAATACTGGTATCCAAAATCGCAGCATGTGACTTACACGACATGTGCTCATGGATTTACTCCGGACGAATTTAATTTTTAGACATTTTGAAATTTTTTAATTTCAATTTCAATTTTAAATTTGAATATTTAAAACTATGCTTCTCGGAATCTTCTGGAATTTCAGGATAAAAAGAATTTGTTTGACTTCATATTTATGAACATAGATTTAATAAGGAAGACATTTAGGGGTTCAACAAAAAATCGAAGAAAAAGAACAATATTTGGGATCACCCTGTGCAATAAAATGCACGAAATGATCTATTGCTGCAGCGTAAATATGTGTATCTAGTACAATGGGCGTACTTATTTATGAAAAGTTGGCCCAATCAATTAACCTGAATTGAAGAAAAAAAGTAGACCATTGGCAACACTGTTCTCACATCGGATAGTTTGACATAACACCGACGATATTACTGCCATGATTTGCAAATAGAGCCGTATTACTTTCAAGACATATATAAAATGTTGTGTTAGTAATGATTTGGGAAAGTATGATTGCGAAAGGAATTATAAGTTTGAATTTTCACCAAAACAAAGATTAACTCCATTAACCCTTTCCGGCACACTGTGCCCGGTCTGGGATACCTGATTTTAATTCCAAACTTGCAAACAGCACCAGTAATGTTTTAGTGAAAATTTGCTAGTGCAATAAAAACTTAAATTAAGCAATTTAAAATATCTAAAAAATTCGTTTGTGAATTCCGGTGTCAGTCGATAATTTCTCGTTTTACTACAGATTTTGCCTGTGCCGGAAAGGGTTAACTATCATGATATTTTTCGCAATAATCTTGTTCCACTAGAAGGTAAACCTATGGATCACAATTGGGTTTTGCTTGAAAATAATATTTTTCGTAGAAGATATATGCGGAATCTTGGTTTTTCAAGCCTATGCCAACGTAAAGCAGTTCAATTCGGTTGTTGATTGAAAGCAGCCATTTTCAAAGCATGTAACCAGGTGCTTACTTCTATGCATAAATACCTTAACAAATCCTTGGAAAAAAAGGTTATTCGGGAGTCATTTATGGGAATTATTGAATATAACGCTTTTATTCACAAATCAGTGTTATTGGTTATTCGAAAACATCAGAACTTTGGATTTTAGATTCTTGACATAAATTTTACAGAATTTATTTGCGGAATCTTGATTCCTCAAGTTTATGCCAATGTAAAGCAGTTCAGTTCGGATCTTGAATGGAAAGCAGGAATTTTCGAAACATGGAACTAAATTCACATTTCCTGACATAAAAATCTTGGCATCCTTGCTAAAACGTCTTTTGGAAGTCATTGTGGAAATATGCTTAAAGATAACGCTTTTATTTACAAGCCTGTGTTATTGATTATTCGAAAGCACCAAGACTTTTGACTTTTCAGTAAAAATCATAACGTAAGTCTCATAGAAAATGTATGTGGAATCTTGGTTCCTCAAGTTTATGCCAACATAAAACAATTCAATTTGGTTGTTGAATTGAAAGCAGCCAGTTTCAAAAGATAAAATCAAATAAACATTTATATACATAAAAATCTTGGCAATCCTTAGAAAAACGTCTTTTGGAAGTCATTTGTGGGAATTTGCTTGAAGTTAACGCTTTTATTTACAGGACTGTGTTATTGATAATTAGAAGGCACCAAGACTTTGGACTTTTCAGTAAAAATCTTGATCGAAATCTCATAAAAAATGTGTGTGAAATCTTATTTCCCCAAGTTTATGCTAACGTAAAGCAGTTCAATTCGGTTGTTAAACTGAAAGCAGTCATTTTCGAAGCATGTAACCAAATACACATTTTGATACATAAAAACCTCGGCAAGTCCTTGTAAAAACGTTTTTTGAAAGTCATTTGAGGGAATTTTCTAGAAGATAACGCTTTTATTCCCAAGTCTGTGTTTCAAAAACACCAAAACTTTGGAGTTTTCAATAAAAGTCTTGACCTAAATCTCCTAGAAAATATCTGTGGAATCTCGATTCCTCAAGTTTATGCCTACGCACAGTTGCTATCTCTTCGCATTTTTGGACAAAAAGAATTTTATAAAAAATTTTACCTTATTTAATCTGAAGCACAGAGTACGGAACATAGAATAAACTTTCATATACTGTAATGGCAACTTGTTTAACATGGGATTACACATAGACAGTAGCGACATGAGCGGAGCACTCTGAAACTACGATCATAACATAAGAGAGGTTGCTAATTCGGCGAAACATCGCTTCCTTAGCGACAAATGATAAGGGAAAAAAATACAGCGATGGCTTGCTGCTTCTTATTTTGAAATTTATGAAAGAATTATGAAATAACTTTGACGTATCCGTCTTGCAAACAATGCATGTGTCTCTTCGTAATATAACGATCTAATAATTTAAACTTGAAAATTCAAGAATAATAACAGTAATAATTACGAATCAATTTAAGCGCGGAAATCTAAGATCAAATAGCATTAGCACATGTGCAAAGATAATCAAATCAGCATTCAGCAAGAAGCGCCAAGCAGAATAAGGTTAAAGTTAAACAGAAATCACGAGGATAAAAATCGCCAACGCGATGGTTTAGTTTTTAAGTGATCCACTGAGGGCGCTCTTTTCAAGCCGAGTTGAGGCTCTGTTACTACTCTGTGATCTGAAGATTACGACGATTTAAGAGGATAAAATTTTCTATAAATTTTTTGTGGTACGAAAACGCGCAGGCATGCCAGCTATGAAATGTTGGCAGTTCAATTCGGCTGTTGATTTAAAAGCAGCCAGTTTCAAAATATGAAACCAAATACACATTTAATGAAATCCTTCGCAAATACTTTCAAAAATATGTTTTAGAAGTCATTTGTGGGAATGGAAAATAAACAAAGAAATTATAGCTATGTACAAACTTTTTACACGCGTAATATAAATATGAAATATTATTGGTCCTATATTTTTTCCACCAACTTGTGCTGTGTAGAAATCAATTTTTTTCTTTAAATAAATCTTTTACAATAGTAACGTCACAGTTTACAGATTTCGTGACCCCGCATTTACGTCTCCTGGGCCTGAAAGAAAATTCTTAAATTTAGACCAACTTTCACTGATTTTGGAGATTTTTGAAAAAAAATTCAACATATAAAATACAGTCATAGTCAAAAATCACCAAAAAATCAATAAGAGATTTTTAGAAATGGTTGTGTCTTTTTCCTTTGCAGAAACTAAGATAACAAGGTGGAACCCGTCGAATTTCGACGAAAGTAAATGTTTAAGAAGGAATTGTTTCATTGATTCATAATAAACCTACAAAATTATCTACAGTAAAAAATGCATCTTACAATGGTCAGTCTAACTCTCAAATATTATTTAAAGCTAAAATTGAGAAAAAGATGCTATTTATATAAAACATAGTCGTCCAAATTATTAAATTTAAACATTAATCGCATATGTAAAAATATAATAATAAAGCAAAATACAATAAAGATCAATTATTAAGATGATGTTATCAATTGAGGCTCTTATGTTTAATGTAAATGCGTATGAAAAAAAAAATTCAAAGACGATTTAAAATTTTACGTGAAATCTAAACCCGTCATAATTTCCATCTTAAAATTTACGTGCGCACATTAAATTTTTATCAATTTTAAGAGAAAATGGCATATTTTTGTTGCCACAATTACAAAATTCTTTCTAAGAAATATAAAAAAATTAATATATTAACAATAAATTGAGATACAGCTTTCAAATAAAATGCATTTAGAAGTACATATTTTTCTGTATACGATGGTGTAAAAATTGAAAATTTGCGACGTTTAGAAGTATAAAATTTGCAGTACCGAAAATTGCAAAACCTAATTGTATGGGAAAGTGTTGCCATTCGCAAAATGACGTATGCGTTACGCACAGATACGTTTGGCCTTTATAATATAGATATAGGAAAATTGTGATTCTGAACCTCTCATAGTTGATTAAATCGCCGAAAGTGTAAGTGAACTTGGCTTAGATATGGATGCTGAAGATATTGTTGAAAACACTGATTCCCCAGATCCGAAATTAAAAAGCGACGAACTAAAAAAAACAAAGAAACAAACATCGACTTACTAAAGAAACAAAGATTTGATGAAGAAATAGATGAAGTTTTTCAGTTTAGCCGTAAGGGGAGATTATGACGATTGCAAAATTAACCAAGGACTAAACCTTATTGAAGCTGGAATGATAGTTCCTAAAAATACTGATTCAGATAAGGAAAGCAGTGGCGTAACCATGGTGGTTGCTCAAGTGCTCTGAATACTGGTAATTTTTGAAAAGTCTGTTCGCCTTACCTAACCAGAAAATTTTCTGCTATCCAGTGGTGTAGTCGTAAAAAATACAGACGGTATACGCTTTAAGCAGATAGTATACGCTCAAGGCCGAGCGTATACTCTACAGGGCTGCCACAAGCGACTATTTTTTAATTCTAACTGGCACTACTTTATCTAAATGGAAATTTTTAACAAAATCTTTAAAAATATTTTCAAGAGAAATTCATGTTAAAACTTCTATTAAAAGAATACTGTTGCAGGAGTAATATAAAAATAGTTGCCTGTGGCAGCCCTGCTCTAGAATGTACATACTATAGCTTTCTTGAGAAACAGAGGGTATACGGTACTCCTTAAAATATCCAGAAGGTATACGGCGTATACCCACGTATACCCTCCACTACATCTTTGGAATCAAGGAGAAGAAAACCTTACAATATTACTGCTTTTGAGCACCCACCCTGTTTAAGCCACTGAAGAGTGTAGCAACGACTAGAAAACTTTAGAAAACCCATTCTACTGTTAAAAAAGAAGTTTATAGTATATCTCTTAATTGATGAAATCTTAGAAAGAGGAAGAGAACTTGCCTTAGAAATGGATGCTGACGATATTTTTGAACTCACTAATTCCCCTGATCCAGAATTCACCGTCAACGAACTATCAAAGAAATAGATGATAGTTTTGAACTTAGGGGATTTTGATGGTTGAAAAATTAACCGAAGTACTAAATCTTATTGAAACTGAATGACGGTACTTGAGCACAAAGTTTTAAAAAGTCGTTATTTTAGTAAAAAATAGTACTGATATCATGATATACTATTTTAAACGTTTAATTAATTATCAATCTCTTAGTTATCTCCCAAGAAAAGTTCTTATCTACATAATATACAGGGTGTCCCCTCTCAATGGTGGCCAATGGCTAATTTTTAAACCGTCGGTCATAGACATATACTTCCAATTGCAAAAATGCTTTAAAAAAGGTAAAGAATTATTTTTTAAGCGATTTAGGTTAAAAAAATGTTTTACTAAAAAATTACGAAAATTAAATTTTTATACGGTCCCCCGGTCCTATAAGTGATATTTAGAAAATTTTTAACACTACTCTAACAAGTAAGACAAAAAAAGTCCCATTTCTCTGCGATCAAAATTGACCGAGTTATAGCTGTTCAAAGTTGAAGCATATTTCTTGCTGCAAAATAGGGGTCAGTCACAAATTTACTGGAAATAAAAATAAACATCAGATAGAAAATTTAACTTTAAACATTGAGAGTAAAAAAAAAAAAAAAAAAAAAAATACAATGTTGTTTCTGAATTTATGTTAATATTTACATGTTAAAGTATAATATGCAATTTGTGCTAAAAATATAAGTAAAAAAATAACAGAAATTTTGTTAAATTAAACTATGAAAAGCAACAGTCACAAATCGTTACAAAATGATACATATTTAAAGCTCTATTAGATTACTCAACCTAATAGAATTTGATGTAGTCCTATAAAATAAATAAATGGAACGCACCTAAAATCGTATTAATATTACATTGTCATCGGGTTTAAATAAGCATGGGAATTGAACCTCAATCATTTGGAAGTGAGTTAAAATTTGAATATAAGTTTTGAACTAGGAAAATTTACATACGAAAACTATAAATAAAATAAAAGCTTATCAAAATAAAATACCTTTTTAAAATAAAATCACGAAAAGAATCAGCTTCATTTGCTTACAAAATAAAACATACGTAAAAATACAATTAAGGATATGAATTTCAAAACTCGACTTATCGCTTTTTGATTTCTCTATCAGTCTATACAAACCTCCACTATTGTAACAATGCAATCTCAACATTTATAATGAAAACCAATACATGCATTTAAAGTTTTTTCGCTATTTTCCAAAATTTGAATTTTTCGATAAAGAGAATTTTGAAATTCATGTCTTCAGTTATTTTAATAACCAATCTAGAAGTAAATCAATTATAATTAACACTACCGTAAAACTTATACGGTGACAGCGCCTTCAGTTAAATCGCTCATTTAAAACATTTTGTAATTGGAACTATATGTCTGTGACAAATAGTTTAGGAAGTAGCCTTTGAACAGCGTTGGAAATCGACTCCCTTTATAATACTTTAAGCACTTAGTGTACGTTCCCTTAAAGCTCGCTCGAACTCATCCATTTTCAGCTATAGAAAAGTGGTTTAAGTCATGAAATTTAAAGTTTCATAACTCGATCAATTTTAATGTTAAATGAATGGGACTTTTTCTGTATTACTTGCTAGAGTGTTGAAAAAATTTTACTAAATATCACTTATAGGACCGAGGGACCGTATAAAAATTTAATTTTCGTAATTTTTTAGTAAAACTTTTTTTGACCAAAATCGCTTAAAAAACAATTCTTTGCCTTTTTTAAAACATTTTTGCAATTGGAACTATATGTCTATGACCAACGGTTTAGAAATTAGCCATTGGCCACCGTTGAGAGGGGTCACCCTGTATACTTCTTACTATAAATCTGATTTTTAATTTTCCCATGAAGTTTGTAATTTCTTTAAGTAATCTGCGAAAATTTCAACTAAATAAGATACTTTTAGATTCTTTATAGAATTCACGTTAGAAAACATTTAACTTTCATTTCATTTCATTTCTTTTAAAAATTATCGTGATTGAAAATATATTAATACTCAATAACTTACTCCTTTAATTTTTCCGCAGTATTTCCTCCATTTTCAGAAAAGAAATTAAAACAATACTGGGATTGAAATAAGCATAAATAATGTGTCGGAAATAGAAATTGTGAAGATTTATAAATCTTTGTAATAAATATTTAAAACTCGTGAAGTTTTTCTTCGAAGTTTTTAAATTCTTCAGCTAGAAAAACTTAAATATAAATTCGTTGCCATTGTTAAAAATACTTTTAAATCTTCAACCATCTTCATTGATGATAATTTAATTTTAAAGAAAAGGTATTAGATAAAGTGAACCAAATAAATGCAAAAATGTCAATGGAAAGCAACATCTAGCACAAAAATTGCACCTAATTATTCTTGAAGTTGTAAATTTAGAAACTATTTAAATCCATTCCTGCAAGGTGTAGTGATGAAAAATTGCGCATTTAAGAAAAGGTTTTTTTTTTTCAATGTACCAAACTAGAAATAAATGTACATAAGAGGCGGAAATTAAAAACTTTTGAAAATTACTCTTTTAATCGAAACTGCAAATCATTTATTTTATTTATTTATATTTTTTATTTATTTTTATTTATTTTTATTCATTTAATTTAATTTATTTAATTAATTAATTAATTTTTTTTTATTTACTTATTTTGCTATTTAATGACAGGTATTTCGCGATTACACAAAGTAAAATATTATCATTCTTAATTTCCGATATTATTTAGTTCGTAATTTCAGAATAATAAATAGAACTCAATCTGGAATTCCTGGTTGAATTTTCACATATAAAACCCAGTTTTAGTATAGCATCAAAATTTTATATTTGGTCAGAAAATTCGCATTGAAGTTTTAGTGCTATAATATTTTAAAATATTAACTAACTATCAACCATTTTGGTTAACTCACAAGAAAAAAAAATTACGTATGTGATTTATACATTTTATTATAAACTTCATTGTTAATTTTCCCCTGAAGTTTTGCAGAATATTTCTTTAGTATTCCTAAAAATATCAAATCAGTAAGCTTCTTTTGTATACTTTGTAGAGTTAATATGCGAAAATTTTATATTACATTCCTGTTATTTAAATTTCTTTTCTTTATAAATTATCGCAAATGAAAATTTCTTAATGCTCAGTAATTTTCTTCTTTACTCGAATTTTTCAGCAGCCTTTCTTCGTTGTAAAATATAAATTATAACTATACCTGGATAGAAATAGATATAAGTAATATGTAGAAAATAGAAATAGTGAAATTTAAAAATATTCTTATTAAATATTTAAAACTCGTGAAGTTTTCCCTCAAAGTTTTTAAATATTTAAGCTAGAAAAATTTAAATATAGATTCGTTGCCATTGTTAAAAGAACTTTTAAATCTTCAACCGTCTTCGTCAACAGCAGTTTAATTTTGAAGAAAGGATATTAGATAAAGTGAACAGCAAAATTACAAACATTTCAATAGAAAGCAACGTCGAACACAAAAATTGCATCTAACTATTTCTGATTCTTTTATATGATAATAATTTTCGAAATTATTTAAACCCATTCCTGTAAAAGTTGATTGTGAAAATTTTCGCATTTTAAGTTCTTTCAATATACCAAGATAGAAATAAACATAAGAAGCGGCGAAAATGAGAAAGTTTGAAGAATTATAAATTCTCAAAAAAGATCAAAAATAGGCAAAAAGGTCAAAAAGATCGCTTTGCTATCACAATAAATATTTTAAACTTTTAAATAATTATTAACTACTTAGTTATCTCAATGCAATATTTTAAATTTTTAAATAATTATGAGTCACATAGTATTTTCTAAAAAGAATTTCTAGTTTACACATCTTGAGAGATAACTACAATCGGATTTATAGTAAAAAGTATACATTATTTACAAATGATATATACAATTTTTACTTTAAATCCTACTGTTAATTTTCCCTTGAAGTTTTGTAGAAAAATATGTTTTTAATATTCTCCAAAATATTCAAATAAATCAGATACTACTTTTAGATTCGTTTTAGAATTCACACTAGAAAACATTTAACTTTCATTTCTTTACATTTCTTTTCAAATTATCGCGATTGAAAATATCTAAATATTCAATAATTTACTCCTTTAACAATGGCTAATTCCATGGGTTCTGTAGTGTAAGACACATAACTTATTAATTGCTATGCTTGTTAGCCACCGTTCTTTTCGAAAAGTCTGCTTGCCTTATTCAATTAATGAGAATGTGCCAATAAAATTAATCACAATTTTTTTTTCTATAATACTGGTAGCCAAAAATCGTAGCCTGTGACTTACACTACAAGTACTCATGGAAATAGCCCAATATGTTTCCGCAATACTTCTTCCATTTTAGAAAATAAATAAAAAAAATACTAGGGGTGAAATAAATATAGGTAATGTGTAGGAGATAGAAATTGTGAAAATTTATAAATCTTTGTAGTAAATATTTAACATTGCTCTAGTTTGTCTTCAAAGATTTTAAATCTTCGTACTATAAAAGCTTAAATATCAATTCGTTGTCATAGTAAAAAATACTTTTAAATCTTCAAGCACCTTCGTCAATGACAGCTTAGTTTTGGAGAAAAGTTATTAAAGGGAACAGAATAAATGCAAATATTTCAATCGAAGGAAACATCGAGCACAAAAATTACATCTAATTATTTCTGCAGTTGTTGTTATGATATAAATTTGAAAACTATTTAAATACATCCCTGTAAGATTTAATGGTGAAAAATGTCGCATTTAAGAAAAACTTTTTTCTATATACCAAGATAAAAATAAATATACGTAAGAGGCAAAAATGAAAATTTTTGGGAAATTATAACTTCTTATACTTTTTTCCCTTGAAATTGTAAGTCATGTTATTTTTTGCTCTTTAATGATAGACATTTCTTTTTTACACAAAATTAAAATTTATGTTTCTTCATTTCCGATATAATTAAGTTCGTAATTTCAGAATAAAGAAGAAGACTCAAACTGTAACTCCTGGATAAAATGTGACAAATAAATAAATAAATAAACATTTTTAGTACTGCATGAAAGTTTTAAATTTGGTCAAAGAGGTTCCATAAAAATCTTAACGATATAACTTTTAACTAATTATCAATAATTTAGTTAATTCCAAGGCTCCCAAATGGTCCGCCAACGGAACATCAGAATTTTCTTAGAGAGCTTTTCCTTTTAGATTTTTCTTGCAAACTTCCAAGAAACCATATTTGAAAGTCAATTCTAGCGCAAATTCTGTAGAAACCTATCATGAAATTTTCTGTTAAATTATATTGATGTTCAGTTCGCGGACCATTTGGGAACCCTGTAATTCGCAAGAAAAGAGTTTTTTATGCAAGTGACATATACCTTTTATCAATAACTCGATTGCTAATTTTTTCCTGAAGTTTTGTAGAATATTTCTTTATTATTTGCCGAAATTTTCAGATCAGTTAGATACTTTTAGATACTTTATGAGTTCAAGTGTGAAAATGGTGAAAACACTTTACTTCCATTTCGTTTCATTTCTTCCTAATTATCTCAATAGAATATTTCTTAATGCTCAGTAGCTGACTTCTTCACTTGGTTTTTTTTATGTCCTTTCTCCTTTTTCAGAAAGTAAATTATAACTATAACTATAACACGATAGAAATAAATATAAGTAATGCATAGAAAATAAAAATTGTAAAACATTTATATCTTTGCTATAAATATTTAACACTCGTAAAGTTTTTCTTCGACATTTTCAAATCCTCGAACTAGAAAAGTTTAAATCTAGATTCGTTGCTATGGTTAAAAGGACTTTTAACCCTTCGGACTCCGGTGCATTACTTACACAAATTTTATTTGATTAGCACCATTTTTTTAAAGGAGTTTTACTTGAAGTAGACAATTTCAAAAATTCTCTGATTAAATAAGGAAAATTTTATTTTCCTTTATTACTGGTGCCAAAAATAAATTTTGGAAGGAAAGCTGATGTTTCCGGGACGGAGACAACAGAGTACCAATGGTTAAATCTTCAACCATCTTCGTCAATGGCAGTTTAATTTTGAAGAAAGGGTATTAGATAAAGTAAACAGCATAAATGCAAGTATTTTAATCGAATGAAACATCGAGCACAAAAATTGTATCTAGTTATTTCTGAAGTTGTTGTTACGATAAAATTTAGAAACTATTTGAACCCATTCCTGTAAGATATCATGGTGAAATGTTGCGCATTTAAGAAAAAGTTTTTTTTTTAATATATCAAATTTAAAATAAATGCAAATAATAGCCTGAAATGAAAAAATTTCGAAAATCATATATTCTTATATGTTTTTTCCTCGAAATTTTCTAACAGCCAATTTACTGTTTCATATACACAAGTATTTTTTTCTGCGTGTATATAATTTATTTAGTATGCAGAATGCATTTATTCCTTTTTATATAAAAAATAATTTGTATATAAAGAGTAATATATATCTATATGTATATGGAGATTCTTCTTTAAAAAGTTCTTTTGAACACATAAGTAAATAAACTCGGAGGTAAATTAAATTCTGACACCGTTTTTAAACTTTTAAATGACTTATATTAAACGTTAATATTTACAAAAAAGATATTTACATAAGACTATTTACAAAGCAAACAATCATAACTCTAATTAATCAATTACATCTTATACGGGAACTCGTCTTCATCTTACGTTCTTTTTACACCAACTTAAAACTAAAAACATTCCATTCTCCTTTCTTCCGTTCAGTTCTTTTTTCTACCGCTTAAATCGTCTGGCTTCTTAGGAATTAATAGTTTCTTCAAAATCGTCTGCCTCACTGAGAGCCTGTTCATCAGAGTTGCGATGCGTAGAAAATAATATGCAGATCTAATAGTGGAGGAGATTTCCCATATTTCGGCCATACTGATGAGACATTCGTCCTCGAATGTATTCTTGTTGGCTGGAAACAGCAGCTGGATCATCTGAAAAGATAAAGAAAAAAAAACACAGCAGCATCCAAAGTCTAAATTGAAAAAAAGAAGTCATCATTCAAATTGTTTATCAAAGCTTAGATTATTTCTTGAAAAAAATTCATATATTTTTTTTTCGCGTCTTTTCGTCTTCTCTTTCTTACGTCCTTTCATCTTCTTTTATCTTACGTCTTTTCGTCTTCTTCTTTCATACGTCTTTTCATCTTCTATTACCTTACGTCTTTTCGTCTTTTCTTTCTTACGTCTTCCGTCTTCTTTTATCTTACGTCTTTTCGTCTTCTTCTTTCATACGTCTTTTCATCTTCTATTACCTTACGTCTTTTCGTCTTTTCTTTCTTACGTCTTACGTCTTCTTTTATCTTACGTCTTTTCGTCTTCTTTCATACGTCTTTTCATCTTCTTTTACCTTACGTCTTTTCGAGAATAAAGTTAAAATTCTATTAGTTGTCAGTCCAGAGGTTTGTCATAGTTGGTATAGTGTCACAATCGGTGAAATTCTTTTTTTTTTTTTTCAAGCTTCGTCCGTCCACGGCTTCATGTACTCTGCACATGTACTGGTGACCATGGGTCCTTTGTTGAATCCAAGTTTCTTTACATCGTAGGTGTCATTATTTTTTACTTTTATGACTTTGTACGGACCTAAATATTTTGGTTTTAACTTCAAACCTGGACCTTGTTGTGTGCGTTTTATAGCAATCACATCATTAATCTTAAATTTGTTAGCTTTCTTTCGTCTGAGGTTGTAAGTTTTAGGGTTCTCTTCTTGGACTTTTAAAATCTGTTTTTTAGCATTTTTTCTCATATCTTCGCGATTATTTGTAAAATCAGATTGTATTTCAGCATTCAGAAGACTAGTAATTTCAATGTTATTTTTTAGTTTCATTTTAGTACCAAACATCAATTCAAAAGGAGTTGTGCTTATACTTCTCTGAAAAGTCGAATTTATCACCTGTTGGACGTTGCTTACATGTGTATACCATTTTTTAGGATTATCGACAGACAATTTAGACAGAACAGATATTATGACAGAATTTAGACGCTCAACTTGGCCGTTAGACCTGGGTAATCCAGTGGTAATCGGGATATGTTTAATATTTTCATTGATGCAATAATCTTCAAAAGCTTTAGAGGTAAATGCAGGACCTTTATCTGATATAATTCGAACTGGATTTCCAAAGATAGATTTTTGGATTTCTAATTTAGAAATTACTTCGGCAGCATCGGTAGATTTTGTGGGATACAACCAAACAAATTTTGTGAATGCGTCAATGACCGAAAGGATATGTTTGTAATTTTTATTAGTGCTTTCTAATGGACCTAAGTGATCAACATGGTACGTATGTAATGGAGTTTCTTCTTTTTCTATTGGGTGAAGTAAGCCTTCTTGTTTACCACATTTTCTATTAACTAAAATACAGGGAACACAATTTGCTATACATTTCTCAATTTTTTGTTTAACTTTAGGGATGTAAAAATCATTTTCTAAACTTTTCTCTGTTCTTGCAACTGCGTAATGACCTTTTTCGTGAGCGGCCTTGATTATATTCATTTGCATGTCTTCCGGTACAACTAATAAATCATTACCATTAACACATTTATAAAGAACATCATTTTTAACTAGATAATCATCATAAGATTTCACCTTTAGGATTTCTTTTATTGTTTTAATATGGTCATCGGTTTCTTGAGCTTGGATAATTTTTAAAGTTAAGCTATCTTGGATTACCATGCAAATAGGATACCTACTTAATGCATCGACATGTCTCATACTGCTACCCTGTCTATGTTCAATAACATAATCAAAATCGGATAACATTATTGCCCATCTAGCTATTTTTGTACTCATTTCTTTTTTATCCATAGTCATTTTAAATACATTACAATCGGTTACAATTTTAAATGGGATACCTAGCACATATACTCTAAACTTTTTCAGGGCTTCAATTACAGCTAAAACTTCTAATTCGTAACTAGTGTACCTCCGTTCAGCTTCGGTGGTTTTTTTACTTGCGAAATAAACTGGATGAAATTGATTATCTACTGGAGATTGTTGCATTAAAACAGCTCCATAGCCATCAATACTGGCATCACAATGAATTTCGGTCGCACTTTTGGGATTGTAAATTAAAAGTACTGGTTCTGACGACAAAATACGTTTGAGTTCATTAAAAGCTCTTTGTTCTTCTATATCGAATTTAAATTTTGAATCTTTTCTTAGCAGGTCACTTAACGGTTTAGCTATAACCGAATAATTTCTTATAAATTTTCGAAAGTATCCTGTCAATCCTAAATAACTTTGAACATCTTTGGTACATTTTGGTTCGGGAAAATTTATTACTGATTTAGTCTTCAGTGGAGAGGGATACAATTTACCATTTATGATTCTATACCCCAAGAAATCAATTTCACGCTTCAAAAAATTGCATTTTTTAAGATTTAATTCTAATCCATATTCCGATGCAGTTTCGAGTACAAGTTTTAATTTTTCTAGACCTTCAGCTTCGTTTTTAGCAGGTATTATTAAATCATCCATATAAATGACAACAATGTGATCTTTTAATAGGTTTCGAAATACATTATAAATATACTTTTGAAAAACACTAGGGCTATTGGTCAACCCGAATGGACATTTCAAAAATTCGTATTGTCCTTCATGAGTAACAAACGAGGTGTATTTCCGCGAGTCTTCTTCAACATCTACATGAAAGAAACCGTTTTTCAAATCTATGGTGGTAAATACTTCGGCAGAATGTAATTGGTCTATTACATCATCAATAACTGGCAAGGGGAAATGCTCGCGTACTGTCTTTTTGTTATGACATCTGTAATCAACACAAAGTCTCATTGTGTTATTTTTTTTCTTGACTAAAACAACCGGCGAAGAAAAATTAGAAGAACTTTCTCGAATTATTCCCTGAGCTAGCCACTCCTCAATTTGGTTTTCGACTATTTTTTTCTCGCATGGCGGTAATCTTCGAGGAGAAGAACAAACTGGGATTTCGTCAGTTAAATTAATTTTCATTTTAACATCTACTGTTTTAGTTTTAATTGGTACATAATTTTCAATTAAAGAGTATAACTCTGAACGTAATTTTTTGTCAGCAATGTGAGTTAAATCAATTTTAGGCTCATCCAAAACATTTACAATATTAACTAAAAAGTCATTAGACTGAACTTCAGCTTTAAACAGTTTCACTTTATTCTCAGAAATAGTTAATGTACCTTGATGAATAACATCAGTGCCAATAATTAAATCGAAATTAATGCAACTGTCCTTAACGACAAAAATAGTAACTTTAAATTTTGAACCATCTACTTCGATTTCTGAATTGAAACAACCTTCTGGTTTAATTGAGGCTTTTCCTAGACCGGTCAAAGAGATACTCGTAGGTTTTAATTCTACAAAGTTCTTCAAATTATCATAAATACTTTTCTTTAACAAAGTCTTTTGGCTACCAGTATCTATTAAAGAGATTAAACGCAAAGAATAAAGCTTTATCTCTTTCAGAATTAAATCTTGGGATGTAATAATGTTTACTTGTGACTGAGCATTTTTAACACTTGTATCTTTAGATTTATTACATTGAAATGATTTATGACCATAAGCGTTACAAGCAAAACAAAGCGGCCCTTTATCTTTATTTACACAGTTAATACTCTTATTATTATTCCCGCCATAATTAAAACAACGCATATTTGGCTTTACAGGCTTAAATTTGTTCTTAACTTCAACTTCGGATTTAATTTTAGGCTTAGCTCCTTCATATTTATGAAATTTTGCATTTTCATACTCCGATCTTATTTTTTCATAAATCTTTAATTTTTGTTTAAATTCAGCAATATTCGGACAACCATACAAAAAAGATTTTTTAGAAATGGAGTCATTAATTCCATTTATTACATACTGAATAAGGGCAGAATCTTCAATATTGCCTTTTGAGCATAATTGTTTCATATTTAAAAAATATTCATCTAACGATTCATGTGGTCTAATTTTTCTTTTGGACAGCAATTCGTGTAATTCAGCTGAATTGCACGTTTGACCAAATTCAGATATGAGTAGGGCTTTTAATTTAGACCACGAATTAATATTTGTTTCACTTTCAAGAAATAATTTTGCTTTGCCTGTCATACGGCGTTTAGCCAAAATCAATTTGTGCAAATCACTAATGTTAAATAATGAAACAATATCTTCAAAATCGGCTATCCATTTATTAATATTTTGTACTTGAGTACCTTCAAACATTGTAATCATACTTTCAATATCATTAATAGAAATGCTTGGTTTAATAACATAATCAGGAATCAGAATTTTCTGATTTTCATTACTTTCACAATTAGAACTACCAGAATCATTTCTCATATTATTCTCAAAAACAGTTGAAATATTTTTAGTTTTATCTTGTAAATCATCATTAAATTCATCGACACTTTCGTCATCACTAAGAGTACCTACATCGGCTATCATATTAATTTTTAAAATATTAAAATCACATAAACTAGAAATTATTCTGGCAGCAATTTCATCAAAAGTTCCCGAATTATTTATACACAAAACATTGCAAATGGTAATTAAGTCGTTAACAGAAAAATTATCTTTAATTTCTTTGAATTTAGTTTGATATTCATCGGAATCTACTTCAAACGTAAACCCAGTAAAATTCCGAATTCTACGTCGATTATTTCTGTCACCGATTTCTCCAAAAATTAATTTGTGCAATGTCATAATACTAGCTGATTTTTCAGTTTTCAAAGAAAACTCTAATTCCTTTAAATCAACTAATTTTTCCATTATTGAAAAGAAAAATGAAATAATAAACTCACTTCATAATCAGATGCTCAGCTTCACACACTTTGATTTCACTTTCATCGCAAAATTTTACCTCTTCTGAAATAGCTTTGTAGGCTTGACATTCCATCACAGTTCTAAAAAATATCGGCTTCCAAGATATTAAAAAATATATATTTCCATCTCTGTGGGCGTGCGTCTGTATCTCACTTACTGAGACCAAAATTTATGGAGATTCTTCTTTAAAAAGTTCTTTTGAACACATAAGTAAATAAACTCGGAGGTAAATTAAATTCTGACACCGTTTTTAAACTTTTAAATGACTTATATTAAACGTTAATATTTACAAAAAAGATATTTACATAAGACTATTTACAAAGCAAACAATCATAACTCTAATTAATCAATTACATCTTATACGGGAACTCGTCTTCATCTTACGTTCTTTTTACACCAACTTAAAACTAAAAACATTCCATTCTCCTTTCTTCCGTTCAGTTCTTTTTTCTACCGCTTAAATCGTCTGGCTTCTTAGGAATTAATAGTTTCTTCAAAATCGTCTGCCTCACTGAGAGCCTGTTCATCAGAGTTGCGATGCGTAGAAAATAATATGCAGATCTAATAGTGGAGGAGATTTCCCATATGTATGCATGTATAAACAGAGTGTTTATATATACACCGGTTTCGAAAAGTTTAGGTGCAACATGTTTTTTGAAACTCACTAGAAAAAAATGGCAGTCAGATTAAATTTCATAGTTAATATAATGACAATAATAAGCTTTAAAAATACATACGCAAAATTTACAACTACCATTGTTATTTTATAGAAAAGAATAGGTATTTATGAATGAGAGAACAATATGCAATTACGCAGCTTTCGTAATTTTGTGTGTGAGTTTTGTCGTATTTGAACTATTATTGTTAGTTTTGTTCACAACAGTAGTGTCTAGAAGAAATCGTTTACCCGATCATTAAGGTGTTGGGTGGTAAGATGGATGGAAATGGGGTTGTCACAGGCTATACTGCTATACGGTTCAATGTGTCTCGTAGTGTAGTCCAACGACTATGGGATAACCATAAATCCGAAGATTCTGTGTCCAGAAGACATGTTCCAGGCCGTTCACTTGTCACAACCCCTGTAGAAGACCGGTCTCTAGCTCTTGCAGCCAGAAGGAGAAGACGCACTACTGTGCCTCAACTCATTGCATGAAGGATCTCCGAAGAATCTCCACTTCTTCGGTGCGGAGGCGTCTTCACAATGCAGGTCTCTGTGCAAGGCAACTATTTGTGTGTGTCCCCCTCAACAGACGACAGAGAAGGGGCAGCTTATGTTGGGCAAGAGAACATGTTTCCTGAACCAGACAACAGTGGGCTTCTGTACTCTTCACCGACGAATCCAGATTCACACTGGAAAGCGATTCAAGACCTATTCTGATCTGGAGAGAAAAATACCCTCAATATCATCAATCAAATACTGTCGAAACACACAGGTAGAGAAACAGTGGAATCATGATTTGGGCAGGGATCTGACTCGAGGCCTCACTGACCTGCATGTGTTCCATGAAGGAACTCTGACTGGTGCGAGATATCGTGATGAGATCCTTGATTCATATGTGCGCCCATATGCCTGTACTATTCTGGCAAAGTGTCGCCGGGGCCGTTGGAATGTGTTCATAATACCGGGATTTTCACTTTAGAGAGTGTTCAGACAGAGAGAGTCTACTGTACTTTGTAAACAGATGAGACAAAATATATATTTTTGTGAAAAACTTCAATTGTTCTGCGACCCACCGAAACATCCGTCGCGACCGGTAGTTGTGGAATACTGGTGTATAGGATTGCAGTTCAAGAGGTTCTTTCCCACAGTTAAGCTTTAATTGCCTTTTCCTCATAACTGCCAACTTTTACGCATTTTTCGTACTACAAAAATTGTATAGTAAACATTATCTTATTTAATCGTCGAAATCTTATGATTAAACAAATGGAAAATTTCTGTAAAATTTTAGTGGTAGCAAAAATGCGTAAAAGTTGGCAACTATGCTTTTCTTTCATGTTATTTTTTCTGCTATAAAATGGTAATGCCAGTATTTTATTATTTATTTTATTTTCATTTAATTTGTGTATTTCAGATAGAGTTGGGCTTTCTTCAAAATGCATCTGATAAAACAGTTCGTGGAATTTAATATTATATAATTTATTTTATTTTCTTTAAATTGAACTATATAAAGAAGCGTTAAATTTCACCATTTTCCATGCATATCCGTCAGCACCATGTCAAACTATCCAATGTAAAACAGTATCCTCAGTGAGTTACTTTTTTAAAATTCCGCTTTCTTGATTGGTACCACTTTTTTGAAATAGTAAAATTTGCTTTATTTAAATGTATTTAATGACATATTATTTAACTTAAAAAAAGAGGAATTTTATATTTCAGAAAAGTGGTGTCAAACAAGAAAACTAAATTTTAAAAAGCTAGCCCACTGGCAACACTGTTTTCATACTGAATAATCTGACATGATGCAAACGATATTGCACTAAAAAATATATTTGGGCTCGCACCGTTCCTAAAATTTTCACACGTTGTTACCAGTATTTTGAATCATAAATCTTCATGGAAGGTCCGTTTAACTTCTACAATAGAATTATACAATAAGTATTACTGTTTAAAAATTGTGGTAGGTAAGTACGAAAATTTTAGGAACAGTGCGAACCCTGAATATATACTACACTATCTATCAATAAGTATTTGGAAACTTTCAATTTTTGACATTTTGTCAAATATTTAAAAATTTACTTGTCGAATTCTTCTGAAACTTCAGGATTATGAAGATTATGTCTGACCTCATATTTATCAACATCCATTTGATAAGCAGGGGGCCGACAAAAAAACTGAAGAATAAGAGAAATATTTGGGATCACACTGTACATGAAAATGCACGAAAGGTTTCACCGCTGCAGAATACAAATATGTGGATACTGCACAAAATTTACACTGATTTTTGTGAGAACAGCATGTATATTCATGGAGAAAGACTGATTTTTTTTATTCAAAAATTCTGGTATGTTTTTTGTTTATATCATGCAGGGTTTTTGACCAAATTTAAAGCAAATTTCAGAAATATTGGCAAAATCTATTAGAAAAAGTAGAGCGCAATTGGAATATAAATATATTAAATATTTTATGAAATATGAGTAGTTTTATAAAATAATTTTTATCTGCGCATGGGCGAACGATAAAAACGATTCTTTTACATCATTTAATAGTCAATTCTATGGAGTAACTTATAAAAAAAAATCCAATCAAATATCGTGAAAATTCAAAAAGATATCATTATTATAAATAAGCTGTTTTTACATTGCTCTCTAAAAACGGCTGAATGATAAGGGATTCTCCACAAATTGACATGTTTTATTAACTGGCTTTTAGGAAAAAATTAGTATTCAATGTATACAATATCTAATACATTATTTCTGTTAATAAGCATCTTGATATCTGTAATAGAAAAGAATAAAAGCTCTTTTCTTTTTCTATCACAGGTGTCAAGATACTTATTAGCAGCAATATTGTATTAGATATTGTATTCATTAAATAGTACTAATTTTTTTCTAAAAGTCAGTTAATAAAAAATGTCAATTTGTGGAGAATCCCTTATCATTCAGCCGTTTTTAGAGAGCAATGTAAAAACAGCTTACATATAATAATAATGATATCTTTTTGAATTTTCACGATACTTGATTGGATTTTTTTTATACGTTACTCCATGGAATTGACTATTAAATGATGTAAAAGAATCGTTTTTATCGTTCGCGCATGCGCAGATAAAAAGTATTTCATAAAAAAACTCATATTTCATAAAATATTTAATATATTTAAATTCCAATTGCGCTATATTATTTCTAATAGATTTTGCCAATATTTCTAAAATTTGTGTTAAATTTGGTCAAAAACCCTGCATGATATAAACAAAAAACATAGCAGAATTTTTAAATTTTTTTAAAAAAATCAGTCTTTTTCCATGAATATACATGTTATTCTTACAAAAATCAGTGTACATGTTATGCAGGATCCACATATTTGTACTCTGCAGCGGTAAATCCTTTCGTGCATTTTCATGTACTGGGTGATCCCAAATATTTCTGATATTCTTTAATTTTTTGTCGGCCCCCTAATTGCCCTGTTTTTCAAATGGATGTTGATAAATATGAGGTCAGACATAATCTTCATAATCCTGAAGTTCCAGAATAATCCGACAAGTATATTTTTAAGTATTTGACAAAATGTCAAAAATTGAAAGTTTCCAAATACTTATTGGTAGATAGTGTAAATAGAATACTATTCATCTAAAATTCCGTGATAATTCTTATGTATTATATTAAATAATATATTTTAAAAATCAAGCAAGTATGATAAACTGCCGAAAGTAAGGCTCCCCTTTAGCATACAAGAAATTCTAGTAATTTTAAGTAGAGTTTATAATTGGAATTTTTATAAAAAGGATGGGAAAATTAGGAGGATCGTGGAACAGTTTGTTTAGAATTTACATAATTTCACATGATTTATGCAATTTGCAAAATAAAATCAGTTCAAATTAAAAAAAAATATTTTAAATTCCCTTTCATAGAAGCTGAGGAAATTGCATTAATAATAAAATAATGAAAATAAAAATAATTAATATAGATATGTTACTTTCTGTAAATGATGCCCGAAACTATCGTAATATTTTTTTTAATTATTTAATTTTTAATACACATTACAAGTATACAAATAGATAATAATGAATAGGGTCATCTTGTTTCAGGTTACATGAGCTAGTTCAAGCTGCAAGCGAATTTCAAAAAAAGTCTGGAATATAGACAACTCCTGCTGCCATAAGCATTCGTATAAAAGTTTGAAATGACACTGTTGCCACGAAACATAAATATCAATTCCTTATTACAAACATATAGCGGCTATTAAGAACAGTTCACCAAGATATGAAAGAAATATTAACAAAAACTGTAAAACATAAACTCAGTGTAAATATCTATTAAATCTTTGTGAATAAAAGTCGGTTCAATCGTTAATAGTATAATATAGAGAACATAATGCATTCTGATGCAACATGTAAAGAGATAACATAAAATTAATTTGCATAAGATGTCACTTAAAAGGTGTGGAAAGAAAAAACGCGAGGAACGTCCTGAAAAAACAGAAGGATTTGAAGCATTAGAAAATAAAATTTCGAGAACTCTTATAAATGGAACTCTTTTAAAAAAAAGAAAAAATTCTCATACATGAGGGAGGGCTTATATTCAGCGAAGGCTCACTTGTCAATATTGAAAAAGTTTTAGGAATTCAAGATGATGAATTTTATGTTTTTTTAATTTTAATTAAATTTTAAAGATCTATTGTTTTTTATTTTTTTAGTTGAGCATTGTAATTCATAACAATAACAATTTTCTTCATAATTCATAAAATTTAAGGGCTACCTTTCGAACTAACAAAATACGTGAAAAAGTGACCTCCGTAAGAACTGCAGTCACTCTATATCTAATTAACATTTGACTATAAAATTGAAAACACATATTAAGAAGGGTATATTTTATTATTTAAAGTTGTTAAAAAAATATGCACGCATGCAATGTTTTTTTAATTATTTTTAAAGATAATACAATTTTTACGGAAGAATAAATCTTGCATGCCTTGCGCGCACGATTTTTCGAATTTGAATAGCTAAAACAAACCAAGATTTTTTTTTTTCTGAGTAGAGATATAATGTGTTTTCAAAATGACCTACGATGAAAAAAATAAAACCTATAGATCTCGAGAAAAAAATTATTTTTTAAAGAAATTCGAAATATCGAGATTTTTTTTACAAAAAAGTAGTCATGAATTCTAAACTTCTAATTTGAGGAACATAATAGTAGGTCATTTTGTCCCTGTGTACGTTTAATATATTCAGCAAAAGTTTTGTTAAATTCTACGCAACCGTTTTTAAGAAATCGTGCGCGCAATGATCAAAATCGCTGTTTGAGAAGATTGACGTCAAGATTTAAATTTACCATTAGTCGTATAGGAAAAGCGCAAAGTGTTTTAGACATAACTCTTTTTCTAATTTGAATTTTTGAATGCGGTTTGTTTTTAAATGTTTCTAAAGAATCACATTTAATTAAAAGCTATTTTTAAAAAAATCGATTTTTGGATTCTTTAAAAGGTACCTGACCCCTTAAAAAAATGTTGAAATGTTAGCATCTATCCTTAAAATTCATAAAAATAAACATATGTAATTTTCTGTGAATCAAAATTCAAACGAGAATTAAATGCATGTTTAATCCTTTGAGCTCTGATTATTGAATTTTTTACTTAATTCTTAACTTAAATTACTTAACTTAATTTTAATTTTAAAGCCGAAATGTCACAATGGCACCGGAATATTCGACGAACTTTATTCAAAAAAGCTTTAGTGCTGTTTTGCAATTTTTTTTTTTTTTTTCAAGTATAACATAGATTGAATTTTTTCTTTGCAAAATACTGGTGCCAATGTGTGATTTGGAATTTTGAAGAAGTTTACCAGCCAGAGTTCAAAGGGATAACGTTGTGTAGAAATGGCAATGAGTCTAAAAACTCTAAGGTAACAAATTTTAAACTTGTGGAACCCGCCACATCTAGTATTCGAACTCTTAATTTTTTTATTTGGAAACCATTGTACTTATCGATTACATGTGTTATTTCTTCTATCTTTTTATATTTTTTCCAATTCTTGGGAGGTAGTTTCCGGCTACTTACAAACACTTACTAATACTGACATATCAAAAGGACCTGACACTTTAAATAAGATAAATATAAAAAAATCGAAACCAAAGAAAACATCAAAAGCCACGAATATTTTTTTTCTTCATTCTTGTTGTATCTGATGGTTTAGAAACACGCTTATGTGGAAGAAATCGATACCATATGCAGGATATAGCTAATAGAAATACTTCTAACACAGAAATAATACTTGCTCCAATATACAATCCACTGGAACCACCAAGCTGACCTAAAAAAGATTATGAAGAAGTTATAACAATATCATTTCACTGCAAAAGAAAATGTTTAAAGTTTTCTAGATACATAGAAACACAGTAGAATCTCGCTATTCCGAGCTAATTGGAACCGGACTCTGTTCGGTTTAGCGGGAATTCGGAATAGGCAGATTTCATTAATAATAATCAACAAGTTAATTAATTGTTGGGACATCTGTAAGTTTCAGATTGTACACTGTTGATCTGTTCCTGTTGAACAGGTTCTGTTATTTAAAAAACTTAACCCGGGAGAATTCGCACTGGGTCTGACAGAACCAGGGTGCGTACTGTTTTTATAACTATCACCACTATTTTTATCTTCAACTTTTTTTATCGCAAAAATTTTAAGAACTGTCTTCAACTAGATAGAGTGACGATTATGTTTTTATTTAATGGAGATGAACTAAAAATTTTTCATATCCTATGTCTTAGCGAGTTCTCACGAATTGAAAATTTCCTGTAAATACGGTCGTGAGCAAAAGTTTAAGACCAACAGCAGAATATTGATATTTTAACACAAAGCACCATTAACATCGAATATTACGCCAACTTATCTGTCGATGGCGTCATACTAGTTCTCCTAGTATGAATAACTACCGGCATATTACTTGCCAGCTACCGGCGTATTCCTTGCCAGCTTCTTGAGGATTTATCGTAAACAGTGCTGTTTTTCAACATTTGTAATGGGTAAAAAAAAGTATCTTTAATAACAAAAAGGGACATGAAAGAAACATTTGTCCAGCATAAAGTTGATTTTTCTGAACGTGAAATAGCTAAGAGATTACATGTGAGCAAGAGTGCCATTTATGAAGCTGTCAGTAAATTTATAATATTTCGGGAAAGTAAACTGACCCGAACAGGAACGATCAGACAAGAAAAACATTATGATCATTATGATCATGTGATCCGAAGGGGGGGTAATGCGAACTTCAATAGCCTCCTGCAAGAAGATTAAACATACTTTGAATAGGGCACGACCTCAGATTGAGAACTATTTCAAGACGTTTTACCAAAGATTTCGGTTTATTATCCTAATATTTTTATGGGTGGTCTCAAACTTTTGCACACGACTGTGTATAACAGACTCTTCAAATAAAAACTACAATTACAATATCATAACAATAAATGCCTTTTTCTCTATACACACGATGATCATACATATTATGATCATGTGATCCGAAGGGGGGTAATGCAATCTCCAACAGCCTTCTGCAAGAAGATAAAACATACACTGGATGCAAAGGGCACCGACTTCAGATTGAGCACTATTTCATGACGTTTAACTAAAGATTTCTGTTTATTAATTAATATTTTTATGGGTGGTCTTAAAATTTTGCACACGACTGTATATAACAACACAACTCTTCAAATAGAAACTACAACTACAATATCATAACAATAAATACCTTTTTCTTAACACATAAATCTGAGTCAGCGTTTACAAAAAAGAAGTTATTTAATCAATTCAGTGCTTTTCATTAAAAAAAAATGACTGTTTTATAAATTCACTGTGTAAATTAGAGATTCTTTGTGTTTAGCAATGATTAAAAGTTATTCTACAAAACTGTATAAATGAGCCGACATTTAGTGTAAGGAACCAGTTTTCATTCCAATTTGATTTTAAGCGTTTTCATGAACTTTAGGCTGTATATATGTCTTTATTTAACTTCTTTGCATAACAATATATGTACATCTTATATGAACGTTTTTTCTTTATTTTTCCTCCTTTAAAGTTAAAAAACGGTCATAACTGGTCGCTTTTTCTCAACTCTGTTCGGAATAGCGGACTTTACTGTATTCAAAAGTTGATGGCCTAACGTATTAACAAAAAATTTAAATACACCAGCACTTTCAGTTTTCAAATTTATTATTTGATTGCTCAATTTCCTTCTTTTATACACTATTGTAACTCTAATATTAACTAAAATCTTGAGTTAAAGGAAAAGTAAACAGGCAGTAGGGGAAATAGTGTTTGTGATTTAGGGTTATACCAAACAATATTGTTCAGTATAAATGTGTTCATAAATTGTATTAACAAAATATACTGATGGACAGAATGAATGATTTAACCAATGTTGCCAGATAGTCCAAAATCAATTTCCCCAAAATTTCTAAAAATTACCCCAAATCAGTGGGTTTTTTTTTCGAAAGTTTCTAATAAAAAAAGGTAAGTTTTCAATTTTCAATTTAACACTACCAAATTTTTAAAACTAATTAAAATTCAATTTCCCCCCCTCCCCAAAATAATCCATTTTTTGAAAAAAATCCCATTTACAAAAAATAAACATTTAATCTCTGCAGAGTCATTCCAAAACTAGCAATGCGGTTGTAGTATGTGATTGCATGACTTGTAAATTTATTTATGTTTTATAAACCTATATTAATAAAAGAAATGTGTATATGTATTTGCGTATCTATCCGTGATGACTAGGAATATCTGCCGCACTTAGTGATCTGGAAATTGAAATAGGGATAGTCCAAAGCAGTTCGTAATGCACTTGCGATGCGTGTAAACTGTAATTTTAAAAACAACGAGCTTGACCACGAGAATAATATTGATATGGCCGATTTCTGTTTTAGTATTTTCATTTTTCGAATCAAAATAGTTTTAGACCGATCCAGTGTTATTAGATGACTGAAAGTAAATTTAATCTGAAATAATGAAAATAATTCCCCAAGTTTTTCCCAAAAATGTTGATAGCCGGCAAACATTTCCCCATGAACTACTTGTCCCCAAAAAATACTCTGACTGTTCAAAATTCCCTACAATGGGGACAATATCCTCAATCTGGCAACACTGGATTTAACCTTTTGAGGGGCAAGCAATTGTTTTTCTGTAATACTGAATTCCTAACTTCCCTTCACACAATTCCGGGCTAAGGACTGGCAATTGTGATAATGCACATTTTAGCTTATTACAAATGGCATGTTTAGAATACCGGGTGCGTCATAAATTCATGCAAACTTTAAAAATCCATAATAGAAAAAGAAATGCTCGGAAATTTTTTCTGTTTGCGCGAGTATGATCAGACTGGTTTTGGATTTTTTTCCATGTATAATAAAAAAGATTAAATAATTACAAATAATATTTTTTAGTAATAATTGATTCTTGGATTTTTAATTCATGGTAATTCTTCATGGGACATACATTTTTTGTGTCTTCGAAATTCTTTTTCCCTTTGCCCTATGAACAAATATATAAAAGTAAAATATTTGTATATTTCATATTTTACAATCGATATACGTATTCAAATATAAGTGAGAAATCTTTAAAGATTTCTGCTATAGGTTTAACATAGGCATTCCCGTTTCATCATGTAAATAGTATAGGCTTTCAACCAAATATTCTTGCAGACATGTTTCTGCCTTTGTAACCTTACGTTACGGCACTGAAAATACTCGGTTACTCAGGATTCGTACGTTGCAAGGACTTTCAATCACCTTTAATCAGAATTTTTGTAAAATAATATTTGCGTTATTTAATGAGAAAAGATTCTATCTTCAGATATAGCATAGCCAGCAGTACGTTACTAAATTTCTGGTGCTAGAAAACCTAGAATCTCTTGATGCACAGAGTACGGAACAGAGAATCAACTTTCATACACTGTAATGGCAACTTGTTTAACATGGGATTACGCATAGACAGTAGCAATACGAGCGGATCACTCTGAAACTACGATCATAACATAAGAGAGGTTGCTAATTCGGCGAAACATCGCTTCCTTGGTGACAAATGATAAAGGAAAAAAGAAAAAAAATACAGCGACGGCTTGCTGCTTATTGTTTTGAAATTTATAAAAGAATTATTTTAATATGAAATAACTTTGACGTATTCGTCTTGCAAACAATACATGTGTCTCTTCTTAACATATCGACCTAATAATGTAAACTTGAAAATTCAAGAACAATAACAGTAATAATTACGAATCAATGTAAGCGCGGAAATCTAAGATCAAATAGAATAAGCACGTGTGCAAAGATAATCAAATCAGCATTCAGCAAGAAGTGCCAAGCCAGAATATGGTTACAGTTAAACAGAAATCACGAGGATAAAAATCGCCAACGCAATGGTTTAGTTTTTAAGTGATCCACTGAGGGCGTTCTTTTCAAGCCGAGTTGAGGCTCTGTCCGTACTCTGTGTTTTGATGCATAAGAGCCCTGTTACTGCATTCAGATAGAAAATAATGTAGTTATGAATAAAGAGATGGAGCCATATAGTGTAATGTCTACCAGTTGCGAGTGAAATAACTCAGGAGGTTGTCACAAGATGGTGGCTGTTTATTTTAATCGGATCAATAATTTATGATTACTGCTGGTGAAAACTTCCACCATATAACTTTAATCGAAAATTTCTTCTTTGTTTAAACTCATTATTAACGGAATATTTCAATTACAAATCTGGTTAAAATTTTATGTTTCTTTTTACTGGCGTCAGTTTGGCTGGGTATCATAATTTTTTCACAGACACTGACAGCAGATTTTCTTGGTTGTCACAATGTGGCGGAACTGCTGCAGCCAAATTGAACTTCAACCAGTAAAAGTAAATAGCAGTTTTAGCCATTTTCTTTATTGGTACATTTTGTCAAATTGGTGTTTCTATAAATAGAAATTTTGTACATGAATTTATTGGTGGAAGTTTAAGGTGGAGCTTATGACCGCTATGCGAAAGCGGTTACAATTGAAACTTCATTATTTTAAGGATATGTCACTTGCTCTTTTTAAATAGTTCCATGTAGAATATAAACTCAATTTGTAATATTTGAGGTAAATCATTTCAAACGGAAGAGAGTTAATAGTCGGTTGCTAGATTTGATCTTCACAGATTTGACAAACAACAAATGTAATATAAAGATATATAAAGACAATGTAAAACTGAGGCAGCAAAAAGTTCCTCGTGCGGATATATAGTAGCAAGATTAAGAGCTTACTCTGGTAATACGATGCCACTCTCAAATAAATATTAAGTCAATGGCAGCGCCTTTTACAAATTTGTGGTTTCCATTATTATCAAATTTAGTATTACGGCATTCAAAATGATACAAGGTAAATATTTCTACAGATTTTTTATGGTAGACTGGGAGCCAGCAGCACAAACAATCACCTCATTGAGATCGCCGATGAAAATCTAGGATGAGTTAAATGTCGATTCGCAAATTCGCATATTAAAACGCAATTGGTCTACATTGTCATATCTTGGTGGAGAACACTTACAAACTCAATTTTAACGATTGGCAAGTAGATTTACTATTGCACTTTCCTGCACCGAAAAATATGAAAAGATGGAGGATTGAAAGCAGGAATACATAATAATAAACCTATGAGTCAACCCCTAAAATCGGGTTTTTAATTGTTTTCCACACAGAAATGACAGACCAATTCCGTTGTAATATGTGAAACGAGATTCAACTAATCCTAGATTTTCATACGTGAACTCGATGAGGTGATTGTATGTGTTGTCGCTTCCCGGTCTATGAAGATATCATATAAATATTTATTTTATAAAGTAAAGTTTTGCAGCAATATTATCAATGCAGCTAATTAAGCATTATTTAATGAAACATTGGTAGTAATATCACCGATATTAAATAAAGTAAATTCTACTATCAACAGATTTTCCATAATTGCGCCACAATTTCTAATAGTTTTGTTTTCACCTTACGTAACAGAAGAAAAATTCTTACGAATGCGGTGAATAAACAAAGCGATTACGAATTCAACGTTTTAAAAATTATGTAGAAATTATCTTATTAAACTGAGCAAAAAGTTATGGGAAATGTTTAACCTAAAAGTTACCAGAATTTGTATCGTATTTAGGAGTACTAGTAGTATATCTGTAGGTCTCAGAAATTTGGATCCAAACATGACTCCATCGATTGTGGCCTATTTTCCATCAATCCAACTCTTGTTCAAGGACAATCGATTTGAATCCTTTAACCCTTTAACGTTCAGAGCATTTTAATTGCTACGATATTGAAATAAATGATTGACACCGGTAATTGCGTACAAATATTTTTGTAAATAAGAAAAAATTATTTTTCACATGTATAATGAAATGAATTTTTCTTTATTAAAATTACGGTGTCGTTGTTGCATATCGGAATTGAAATTTTGTGGTTTCGTAGAGAAACCAATGAACGTTAAAGGGTTAATCCCTTCGCGACGGGAGCCTTATACGAAATTTTTAATGTTTTGTCATCGGTTTTTAAAAACAGAAATTTGTGCCTTATTACATCGAGAAAATTCTCCGATTAAATAAGGGAAATTTAACAAAAAATTTTTACTGGTGGGGATAAACAAGGATTCTTAAGCCTTTTTGTGGCAAGTATAGATGTTGCCCGTCCCCAAGCGGTTAATGAAGTTGAAGAAACATCTCAAGAATTTTTCGATTCCAAGGAGCCGCGATTGGTCTTCTAGCAAAATCGAGCAGAAATTCGTGAACTATGATAATCAGTACTTTGAGAAATATTCCTTGTTGTTTTTGTTGTGAATTTGCGCATAACAACGCAACTTTCGCAAACTTCCCAGAACTCTTGGCTCAATCACGTAATTTTTATAATAATGTCAAGTTCCTTGCAAATTCTAATGAGCGTGTAAACTTAGGATCGAATAATTCGAATTATAACTATCCGGAAATAGAGGCACTTTAGCAGCGAACAGTTGACTAGTTGAAAACTTCTGATATAAGGCAAAATAACCTAATGCAACTTACTTAAAAAACTGCTGAACGTTGTTCGCTTGTATTCTTCTAAGGAATACTGATTCGATTTGTAGACAAAAACAAGCCTGCTGTAAAGAAAACAAGGATAAAATATCATTTGTCAAGCATAGATTTTGAATTACTTTATAATATTTCAAAAATACTTTACAAAACGTCATCGTTTAAATCCTTAAATTTCGCGGCCGTGGCTTTCATGGGCGATGCTGGCTACTTCATTTTTAGTCAGAATGTTTAAATTTACGAACTTTTATTTTCTTCTATATTTTCAAGGAAAAAGTATTGGATTCGTAAAAATTTTAGACTTTCGGTTTCAACGGATTTACACGTTTTAGGTATCAGAGATACCAAAAAACAGGCTTTTACAAATTGTCTGCCTGTCTGTATGCGACATAAATTTCGTGGGCGCTCTATATCAAAAACTAATGCTCTATATTTAATAAAAATGTATATTCAGGCAGTGCCTAATATAAATTGATGCTGATTAATTTTTGGTGTAAATCGCTCAACAGATGGTGCTCCTACTCTGCCCTTTTCACAATTTCTACAACAGCTCTATCTTAAGAACTAATGCACAGATTTTCACCAAATTTAAGGTTTGGTTAGTGCATGACATGAATGGATGCTGTTTACATTTTGATGAAAATCACTTAATAGATAGCGTTGCTATGCTCTCTTTTCAACAATTTCTACAACTATCGCAAGAATTAAAGCACGGATTTTCATCAAACTTCAGATTCAGTTAATCCTTGATATGAAGTGATTATATCTACGTTTTGGTGTCAATCACCTTATAGATGGCTCTCTGTGCTGATATCTTCCCGATTCCAGCAATAGCTCTATCTGAAGAACTAATTCACGAATTTTTATCAAATTTAAGATTCAGGTTTAACTTGATAAATATTATTGCTGATAGTGCTTTTTTTCTAAATCGCACATCAGGTTACGCTTTTATTCTGCATTTTTCCCGATATTCGCAATAGCCCTATTTCTAGAGCTAATGCACGAAATTCCATACTATTAGAATTCTCACGTCGGCCATTTAATTTTGGCACTGTGATAGCGAATTTTGAAGTATTAAGATAGAAAAAAGTTTTTGGATAGCCACATCTGACTAGTTTTAAAAAGCGTAATTGGCTTTATTCCCACATTATTTTATCTGCTATTAAATAATGTGAAAATTTCTACTTCAAAAAAGTGGTGGCAATTCGGTGACAAGCGGAATATTTTTAAAGAAGCCCACACTTATCGGGGGCGACACTTAATGGGTTAATAAGGTTAAGAATACCCTTAAGTAAACAGTAAAGAGGTTTAAACTTAAGCAAATGTTTGTAGGTTTGAATAATTAGAATTTAATTCCTCAAAAGGTTTTTCTTTTATGCTGTGTTTATCAGGAATTCTGCAATGTACCAAATGCCTTAACCCTCCAAGCGTCTTGGAAAAGGGATAAAATTGTAATGTTGTTTTCTCAACATTTTGTTTGAGCTTAGTATACGGAATATGACGTTCCAGACGCTTAGAGGGTTAAGAACTATGTACGGAATTTCACCAAACTTCATACCGTTTAGACTTTGATATAAATTTATCCTTATTAACTCTTTGCACTTGAAAGGTAACTCTCACTCACAAGAAGTGTTCTCAGGTGTCCCTCGTAAATTGGGACGCCTAATGCTTTAGACACTACTAATAACTTACAGTTTATTTCGCCATATTTTATCATGGATTATTCTGCGATTATATAAGGCGAGGAAAATTAGTTTAACCAATTAATCGTCTCGTCCGAGACATTCACGGGCTGCAAGCTTCACGGCTTTTATTCAGAATTGTTTGATTCCCGCCAGTTTTATAAAATAATGTAATTGGTTTTATTCTGGTATCATTTTACTTGCTATTAAATAAGATGAATATTTTTTTTTCCAACAAAGTGGTGGAAATAATGAATTTGAATTTTTAAACAGTAATTTAATGCGACCATTAAGGAATTAAAATATGGTGTAAAGAGCATTTACTGGACACTAGTGGTCAGTGAAAATTACCTCTTGAATGCAAAGGGTGAATCCGTTAACGCAGAACTTTTTTTTACATTTTTTTTTTTTTTAATTCTTCGACACAAGATTTTTTCCGTGTAGTAAGTTAGAGTTATTTGATCATTAAAATTTTGCGATTAGATAATGAGAAAATTTTCATACTTAAGTACTGGCGTTTAAATTTAAAGGTTTTGTTCGGTTGTAGGTGATCTATAAATCAGGGCTGCCACAGGCGACTATTTTTGTACTCTATTCGTACCAATATTTTTCTAATAAACATTTTGAAGTAAATATTTCTTGCAAATGTTGTCAACGTGTCTGTGGTATTTTATACTTTTACTTTTCAAGTTATACGGTAGATGGCGCCCCTTGTCTATTCCATGGAATTATGTAAGGAATATAATGTATCTACGTTCCAGATTATTGTTCTGTGTTTACAATATGTGTATATGTCGTCTGTAGTGCCGTCAGTTTTATTAAATATGTTTGTGTGTAAAAATTCGCCCACCTCGATTATTTACTGAGTGCTGTTTTATATCTTAAGTTAAGATGTTTAAAGATAGTATAATGGCGACGAGATGTTAAAATTTTCTACCGTAAAAATTTTAAAGGAATAACGGCGCGCCAAATAGAAATGGCTCCTTCTTTCGTTTTTGAGTTCGACGACTATTCAAGGTAACAGCAGCTTTCCAGACTATTTCAGCATCTATAAAGCAAGGGGGTGGTAAGTACATTGAATTTTAAAGTACTTTTTTTTCCTGTCTTATTGCATAAAAAATACGATGTTCTCATTTAAAGAATTTGATGATAAAGTAGAAACATTTCAGGCTTATATTAAACGCCTGGAGCAGAATTTTATTCTGAATGAATTAAAAGAGGAAAAAAAAGTTGCGGCCCTTTTATCTTGCATGGGTCCTAAGCTTTATAATTTACTGAGTAATTTATGTTTCCCGAAACAATGTGAAACATTAAAATATTCTGATATTGTTGACATATTGATAAAGCATCTAAGCCCCGCCCCCAACAAATTTATTGAAAGAATAAAATTTCGTAAGTGTTACCAAAATGAGTCGGAATCAGTTCAAGATTTTGCTGCTCGATTAAAGAAAAATACAACTTTTTGTTGTTTTACGGGTGATACATTAAATGAAAATTTATTGGAACAATTTTTACGCGGTTTGAAAAGCGAAAGCATTCAAAATAAATTGATTACGCAAGTAGAGGATTTAACTTTTGAGAAAGCAGTTGAAAAAGCGTTATCCTTACACAATGTAGATATTGAAATTTCTGAAATTAAAAATAAAAATTTCAGTATTAATAAAATTTCAAATTCAAAGATTGTACACCCAAAGAAATTTTCTAACGATTGTCAGAAGTCAAATGTCAACAATCATGTAAATAATACAATTCCTGAAGCAAATAAAAGTAAATTAAAATGTTATAGATGCGGAAATACTTCCCATCTAGCCAATTCATGTAGATTTATTAATGCTACTTGTAAAATATGTAAGAAAAAAGGCCATATTGGAAAAGTTTGTAGAAGTAAAACTTTCCAAAAACACGTAAATTCAGTAGATACAGTAAATGTATTAACTATAAAAAATACAGGTGCAAATCCTATTAAATTATCTGTGTTAATTGAAAATAAAGCCAGAGCGGATATGGAATTGGACACCGGTTCGGGAATTTCTGCTGTTCCTTTAAAAAGATTTCGCAGAATTTTTCCTGATTATAAAATATTCCCCCCAGATGTTCAGTTAAAAACTGCAACTGGTGAAATTTTTAAACCTGTAGGTTATGTTGAAGTAAATGTTACTTATGAAAATAAAACAGAAAAGTTAAAATTATATTTGATAAAAGAAGATACTTTTCCATTATTATTTGGCCGAGATTGGGCCTCTGCATTCGATATTTTTCCACATAATTTAAGATCTGTTTATGTTAATGAGACTGTAAATTATTCTGATAAATTACAAGAATTGTTAAATGATTTTTCTGATTTGTTTTCTGATAAAGTAGGGGAAATTAAAGGGTTAAAGGCAGAGCTTTACCTTGAAAAGGATGCTACACCCATATTTTGTAAAGCTAGGACTGTTACTTATGCACTACGTGCTGCAGTCAATGAGGAATTACAAAGATTAGAAGAAGCAGGTATAATTAAACCAGTTACACATAGCAAGTGGGCAACCCCGATTGTTCCAGTGGTGAAATCTAATGGTAAAATACGCTTATGCGGAGACTTTAAAGTCACATTAAATAAATATCTGAAAGTAGAAAAATATCCCTTGCCTAAAATAGAGGATATGTTAGCTACTTTAAGTGGTGGTGTTCATTTTACAAAAATTGATTTAAATCAAGCATACCTCCAATTGCCCGTTGATGAGGAATCCCAGGAATTATTAACCATTAATACACCTAAAGGATTATTTCAGTTTCTTAAATTACCAATGGGTCTTAATAGTTCTCCGGCTATATGGCAAAGAAAAATCGAACAAATTTTAAGTGGAATTGAGGGAATTACAATTTTTATTGATGATATAGGAATAACTGGGGAAATGGACGAAATTCATTTGCAAAGGTTAAAGCAAGTATTAGAAAGGTTGAGAAATTATAATATTCGGATAAATAAGGAAAAATCATTCTTCATGGCAGATGAAATTACTTATTGTGGGTATAAAGTGGATAAACATGGTATTCATAAAACACCAGATAAAATAGAAGCAATTGTAAATGCCCCTAAGCCAGAAAATGTTTCCCAGGTAAAAGCATTTCTTGGTCTTGCAACTTATTATGCAAAATTTGTACCGAATTTATCGACAATTGCACATCCTTTGAATAATTTGCTTAAAAAAGAATGTAAAGTTCAACTGGTGTTACAAATGTGATCAAGCGTTTAAAAAAATAAAAAGAGAAATTACTTCGGACAGAGTGCTGACGCATTTCAATCCGAAATTACCTTTAATCTTAGCTACGGATGCTTCTCCATATGGTATCTCTGCAGTTCTTTCGCATGTGATGCCAGACAAGACTGAAAAGCCTATTGGATTTGTATCCAGAACCTTGAATAATGCCGAAAAACGGTATAGTCAAGTAGATAAGGAGGCATTAGCAATAATATTTGGTGTTAAGACATTTTTTCAATATTTGTACGGTAACAGATTCACTTTGTTTACTGATAGTAAACCATTAGTTTCAATTTTTTCACCTTCTAAAAGTATTCCTGTTTTATCAGCTGCTAGAATGCAAAGATATGCCATATATTTACAAACGTTCCAGTATGACATTCGCTATAAGAAAACTACTGAACACGGTAATGTCGATGCACTCTCACGTCTTCCATTACGTAGTGAAGATTTACCCCACGAATATAATTCAAATGAGGGACTTGATGAATCGGAAATCATTCAAATAAATCAACTTTCTGTTTTACCTTTAAATGCTAAATCTATTGCTTCAGCTACAAAAACCGATCCTCTTTTGCGACAAATTTTTCATCACCTCATTTCTGGTTCAGAAATTCCTAAGAATTTACTTTTTGGTGGTAAACAAGAAGAATTTACTCTTCAGCATGGTTGTATTTTAAAAGGTTGTAGGGTAGTTATCCCAGAAATTCATCGACAACAAATATTAAAGGAATTACATTTTGGTCATTTTGGTATAGTGAAAATGAAATCTTTAGCCCGTAGTTTTGTATGGTGGCCAGGAATAGACCATGATATTGAAGATATTGCAAGAAATTGCTCTATTTGTGTAAATTTGAAAAATAACCCTCCCAAAGTTGAAACACATCATTGGGAATGGCCTACTGCTCCATGGCAGAGAATTCATATTGATTATTTTGGTCCTGTTAATGGAAAAATGCTTTTGTTAGTGGTTGATGCTTATAGTAAATGGCCAGAAGTATTTATAGTTCCTAGTACAACTTCAGAAAATACAATTATTTGTCTTTCTTCTCTCTTTGCACGATACGGTTTTCCTATTTCTTTGGTATCAGATAATGCTAGGCAGTTTACATCTGAAGAATTTGAAATATTCTTAAAAAGTCATGGTGTAAAACATAAGTTTAGTGCACCGTACCATCCATCTACAAATGGACAGGCTGAGAGATGTGTGCAAACGGTCAAACGTGGATTAAAAGCCTTAGCGTCTGAACCAGGTACTTTACAAATGAAGCTGAATAACTTTCTTATGCAGTACAGGAAGATGCCACATGTTACAACGGGGGAAAGTCCTGCATCTTTATTTCTAAAGCGTCACATAAGAACAAACATAGATTTGATCGTGCCGAATGTTGCAAATTTTGTTTATGAAAAGCAAACTGCAAGGAAATCTAAAGTTAAAGTAAAAGAATTTGAAATCAACCAGAAAGTAGCGGTAAGAAATTATACGCCAGAAGCCAAATGGAAAATTGGTCGAATCGTAGCAAGAGAAGGGAAATTACATTACAGAGTTCAAGTTGGTTCAAATATTTGGAAAAGGCATGTGGATCAAATAACTAATGTAGGGGAAGATATTTCTTTTACTACTGATCCAAATTCGGAAGAAAATGTTGCAGAAAGTTTTAGAAGTGAAAATGCAAAGGTGAAGCAAGATGATTTTCCACCCTTACAGTCAAGTTTCACAGATCTGCAACCAGTTGACCCTCATGTTCCAGTTGCTCCAGATCCTACTCCAACTGACTTTCGTGATCCTGATTCCTCGAGTTCTAATTCAACTAGTTCGGATAACATTCTCCCAAAACCGTCGGTTCCTACTAGTGCTACAGTTGATGCTCCTGAACATGTAAAAACTAATTCTTCTTCTACTCCACAGGTACTTAGAAGGTCCAGAAGACATCGAAGAGCTCCTGACCGACTTCATTACTAAGTGGGGAAGAGCTGTGGTATTTTATACTTTTACTTTTCAGGTTAAACGGTAGATGGCGCCCCTTGTCTATTCCATGGAATTATGTAAGGAATATAATGTATCTACGTTCCAGATTATTGTTCTGTGTTTGCAATATGTGTATATGTCGTCTGTAGTGCCGTCAGTTTTATTAAATATGTTTGTGTGTAAAAATTCGCCCACCTCGATTATTTACTGAGTGCTGTTTTATATCTTAAGTTAAGATGTTTAAAGACAGTATAGTGTCTGTTAAGGATTTCTGTTTAGAGATACTGGTGCAAGTCTAAATTAAAAAAACCTGTGACAGCCCAGACAAATAGAGATCGTGACGGTAATGGGTTGTTAGTTCATTAAAGACAGCTTGGAAAGAAAACTTGCAGTCTCAGGAAAAAAAAATTGAATTTGGATCCATTATTTCAGTTGGAAAATTTTCACGTTGTATAATTTCAAATTTTGAGTGATTAAATACAGAAATCCCTTAATATTTAAGAGGGTTATATTCAGCGAATGTCAAAATTGCGGCTGCAAAACTACTTTGTTTTATATTTGTCACCACTATTTAAATAAAAAATGCATGCATTTTGTATTATACTCTACTTGGAAAATAATTGTCAACGCATATGTAAACGATTTTTTCTTTTTAAAAAGTGGTGTTAATGTTGAAATAGTTTGAATTTTCTATTTCGCGAATAATCAAAACTCGCAAATGTTAAGGGATTACTGTAATTAAAAATTACAGAGTGAAAAAAAACCGGCGTCCAAGTGTGAAATAAGATCGTCATAAAATAATTAAGTTCGGTTGTTTGTGGTCCAACAGATGTCGCTTCTATTTTGTTTTTCACGATTTCTGCAATCGATAGCTACATTTTAAGAACTAACAGAATTCTGTTTCATGAAGATTCGATATTGAGGAGCTTACAACCATAGCAGACCTTATTAATTCATTAAAAGGTGTGTATGAGATAGTCCATTGAGAAGGTATATAAAATCTGTTTTATCCTCTTCCACAGTAAACCAGCAAGAGTTTTCCAGTGACATCGAAAGAGTTTTTCATCGTCTTACAACATGGATGCAAAAATCTAAGGTCCAACCAACGGGTTGTCTCTTCTCTCACCACTAAAATTTAAAAGTTTACTTAACTGGTATTCTGACTAGAATTTTATACAAAATATTAGATGGAAAAAAAAACGAAGTAAATTTAATGGTGAGAGACTGCCTTATAAGGCAAATCAAGGGATGCAAGCGCTGTGCCACAAATGATCGATTAGTACCACCAAATTTTGCCATTATTCCCGCCATATTTAATGATAAGATATTTGAGAGATAATAATGCAAAGAATACTATTAAACTTTAGTGTTTAAAATTAATCATTTGTCGGGTAGCGCTTTTATTTTTGATCGAATCTAACATTGCAGCCAAGCGCTTTCATCCTTGGTCAAATCCAAAATTGCAGCCAAGCTCAAGAGCTCGAGTCATTAACCCTTTGAGCTCTGATGGTAGAATTTTCTACCACATAATTTTAATTCTGAAATGTCACAATGTCACCAGAAAATTCGACCAAATTTCTTTGCAAAATACTGGTGCCAGTGTGATATTTGGAATTTTGAAGAAATTTACCCACCAGAGCAAAAAGGGTTAAAGCCGGTTGGCAAGAAAATTTACCATAAGGCGAACAAAACTTATAAATTAGAATACCAGTATTTTAGTTTCAAATTTTTCACTCTATCTGTATCAAATTTTGAACGATTAAATAACTGAAAATTACAACGTGAATAATTAAAAGAAGTGTAAAACAGGCTTGCTTTTAATGGGTTAAATATGTACTATAAAAAATCTGTATCAACAGTATTAAAATTTACCTCATGTTATTGTTTCCTATCTTTACTAAACTTGTAGTGATATCATAATGGTACTCCACGCAGGGATGCTTGCACGCTTCGCTCACATCCGTCACTAAAATGAAACCAGAGAGAAGCAATTGAGGTAAATCAAAACTAATTGCAGTATTTGTCATTATTTTATAATTTTTAACTACTAATCAAGGCTGAATAGTACTCTAAGACGTCAGAATCAATAGAATAACATCAGAACTCCCAAAGCTTCCTCTAATCTTCCATAATATTTGGGTTAATTTGCAGAAGAATTTCTTTAAGAAATAAAATTAAATACATTTCTCATTAAAGGATGTTTGTACTTACTTATTAACGCCACCGCAGCAGAAGTTGCGATAATGCGCCAATAAATAGCAGTCTTGTTGTTCGCACACATGCAGAAAGTAATATAAAAAAGCACTAAAAATAGCGTCAAAATTAGCAAACAACAAGGCAACAAGGAATCCAAAAAATAACTGCGTGCGCATGCGAACAACACTGCTTTTTATTGGCGCATTAGCGGAACTTCTGCTGCGGTGGCGTTAATACGTAAGTACCAGGACGTTTTTTAAGTAAGGGTTGTCTATGAATTTTAAAAAGATGAAAGGGAACATTTTTATTACTCATATTTGAAAGGCACATTATGCACCTACTTCTCAACATAATTTTCGTATAAATTGAAACAATGGAGTTATGAATAAAAAGGAGGCGACAAATAGCCTATTGTCTATCAGTCGCGAGTGAAGTAACTGAGTTAGTTGTCACAAGATGACAGCTGTTTCATTTACTCAGATTTACAGTTTCTGATTACTGCCTGTGAAGTCTTTCTCTATTAAACTTAATTGGAAAATCTCGTGTTACTTTAGTCTTATTAATTGGAAATTCCTCGGACATACATAGTAAAAAAATTCTATTCCTTTTTACTGGTGTCAATTTCGTGAGGTGTTATAATATTTTTACTAACACAATCTTGGTTGTCACAATGCGGCGTATATATTACCGCAGAAATAAACTCTTACCAGTCAAAGTGAATATCAGCTTTTGCCATTTTTTTTAGTTTAAGATTTACATTAACGAATCGTTTAAATAAAGAAACATTTTCTGCATAATTTTATTAGTGGAAGTTTGACACGGTAGTAATGAATCCTAGCGAAAGCGGTTACAATTGAAGATTCACTATTTTAAGGATAAGTCAGTTTCTCTTTCTTAGTAGCTCCATGATTGAAACATTTATCAGAAAGTACAGCAGCAGCATGTTAATTTCATCGGATACAATTTTGTGGCCAGTCTATTAAAAATTGAGACTTTTCAATTCTGTCTTGTACAATTCTCTCAAAACAGAATTTTTTAACACTCTTTGATAACGTCTCCAAGATAACTATGCAATAAATTTATATTTTAAAAATAATGGTGCTAACAGATTATAAAAATTGTCATTAGTGGCAGCGACTGGCGACTATTTAAAAAGAAATTGGCACCAGTAATGAAGGAAAATATAATTTGTCCTATTTTATTAAAGCATTTTTTGATACAGAGTAATTGTAGGTTTACTTCTTTTTTTTTAAGTGCAAACAGAAAACAATTTGTGTAAGAGACGCCGGAATTGAAAGGATTAAACATTGTTTGTATTTTCATACCAATACCTTTTATAGAGAATAGGATCCATAATTCCTATTTATTTTTCATTCCCAACTGCCAAATTTGTACCAGAAATTTGGACAAAAATTTACCCGTATTAATGCACGCGAAGAAAAGCATCTACTTATTTTGAAAGTAAATCACTTCTTAAATTCTGGTGGCAGTCAATCACTCCAAAATTTTAGAAACAAAATTATTTTGCTCATAAAAGGGTTAAAAACTTGCATTATTCTCATTGAAAAAATGTTGTCACCAGAATATTTTCGGAATTTCTTTTAGTGTGGTATTTCAGTTTTCAAAACGAGCATTGATTTACTGAAAATGCGAAGCACTTCAAGAAACTTCTGCTGTTACAAGCAGTTTAAAAATGTTAAATGTTAGGCATTCTTAAATTTGTGTACATGTCACTGATAGTAGTTGTGTGATGATGCGCATAACCCAGTCTGGGTTGCCAATTTGGTCTCTATTTTCTATTTAAAAACTCACATCAATTCACATCAGAAATTCTGAAGGAAGGTGTTTTACTTAAGTAATTACGATCGGTTTCTGGGACGGGACCCATTTTCAACATCCCCGACACTTAACCCTTTCCAGCACTCTGTGCCCGGTCTGGGATATCTAATTTTAATTCCAAACTTGCAAATGGCACCAATAATATTTTACTAGAGTTTTGCTTCTACAATAAAAGCTTAAATTAAGGAGTTGGAAATATCTAAAAAATTCGGTTGTGAATTCCGGTGTCAGTCGATAATTTCTCATTTTACTACAGATTTTGCCAGTGCCGGAAAGGGTTAAACTGAAGAGAGATAACTGTTAGGTCAATTCATGTTGATAGCATAGTGCAGAGTGCATAAGAGAAAAAAAATTAACAGAATTGCTGGGAAAATGAGCTAATAAAAGAAAACTAAAAACTAAAAGAAAGTTTAAGGACAGCATTACAACAATAAGGTATATTTTTGTATTTTTATAAAATTTTGTGTATTTTCATAAAGATTTTTATACTTTTTGTAATGTGTTGTAACATTTTTATGAATTGTTACAAATAATAGAATAAAAGTAAGGGGTTTAGAAAGTATGAAGGTAAGAAGATGGGTTGTTAGTATATAGAAGAAGAATGCAGCCTGTTGCCTATGTTCATGACATCTGTGGCTGGTATCTACTTTGGATGAATGCCTGTATTAATACAGACGACATGACGACAAGTTATCAACGGGTGGAATATGAGTACTAAATTCTGGATTCCTCGTTGTTTTTTTAAGGGAACCTAACCCGTATTTACGGATTGAAATCTAAGGTTCGAAAAAAAACACGGAAAACTCCGAACGGTTAAAGCGTCGCCGCAATTGGTTTAACACAACGCCTACGGTCTGCCATTTTCAAGGGCAGAGCTCTATAAGTTCTTCCTCTCGGCAACTGCTGGGACTTTGTTTTATCGGAATAATTGGGCAATTTAAAATATCAACATTTTCTCTAGAATAACAGTAGTTTGCAAAAAGCCAGATACAATGTCTCTGCAAAAAGCATTCAGAAGATGTTACAGTGCTCAGCAAAAGTTTAGACAATGATCGATTACGCATCTGTACTGAGAAGTATGCAACGAATTGTTGCAATTCAAGTATCACATATTACTTGAGACTTATCTTTTAATGATAAACAACAAATTTTAAATTATACACTTTACATAATACATAATGATAAAAAATCAAAATTAACATTGTGGCAAAAGTATAGACAATTTCTATATTTATAGCAAAATAATCACAAATTGAAATCGAACTACACCCACATTGTTTGCAATTAGTGAAAAAAGTGACTTTTTATCGAAAAAACTAAATCCTGCATCACTTAATGGTCTATATTTTACAAAACACGTTCAACAGCAGCTGGAAGTTCATTAATCGAAGAATCAGAAGTGTATTGTTAAAAATTAGCCTAAACATTAAGAGATATGATGTTACAAAAGTTTTTGATTGGGCACTGATCAGGGATACATGCCGGTCAATCGAAAACAATAATTTTTTGAGAGTTAAACCAAGTTTTTGTTTTGTATACGACATGAATGAGATCATTATCTTGCTAAAATACATGCATTGGACCAACTAAAAGTTAATTAAATGGATGTAAACTGTTCTCCAATGTATATATGTAGTATTGTGCTGTTTTTCGACCATCGAGTAACTCCAGAGATGCTTGAGCATTAAAGCAAAGTGGGGTCCAAATCATTAAAAAGTCCCCCACTAAAAAAAAATCTGTAAAAAATCTATAGCTTTTTGGCCCAAAATCTGTGGGAAATCCGAAGATATTTGGCCCACTTTGCAGATATTTTTAAGAATACCTTTAAAAATTCTGCAGACATTTTAAAGATGAATCTAAGACTGCAAATTTTCTTCAAATTTCTGTAGAATTTCTGCAGAAAGTGGCGTTTTTTTCAGATAATCTTAAGTTTGTTTTTAGTGGGGTCACCTCCTTGTTGATGACTAAAGAAAGTCCAGGGTTCTTTACGCAAATCGTGTTAATAGTATGTCCACCCATCTAGACTGCCAGAATTGCGCTTTTTTACGTCAATGAGTATTGCAGTATACTACTTGTGTCCATATGACATATGTTTGATAGGCCATTGCATTCTCATCAATTTATAATGGGATCTCAAAGCTGGTTATTTTAACATTTTCATGTAAACTATTTTTTATCTTTCTTTAATTCGTTCATGAATCGTTTCAGTTGACACAGAAAGTGCTGACTCATTTTTAATGTGGCTAGCAATCATTATTTGTGTAGATGCCGGTTTATGGATCCGTCTATGATCTCCTTTACTGGCCACACAAGGCCTTCAGGAGCTATGTTTTACTCTGAAAGAGTCACTCTTACACAATACTTGACAGACAGAATTTTTTGGAAGATTCAATTTAGCTGAAAATTCGGCAATGGTCTTCCATTCAATTTCAGCTTCCATACTTCAATTACTTCATACGAACGATTATTTCTAGCTTGCAGCATCTTCAGAAACCGATGCTATTGAAAGAAACACTTAGATACGTCATGCATGTGACGCGTTAAGTTTGAAATTTGTTTTTTTCTGTGACTAGTTGCTAAAAATCAAGAAAGTGTCTAAACTTTTGCAATATGCAAATTTCGCTTTTTTTAGCTAAATTAAATATTGCCTTATATTAAAACTATTATTTTCGTCCTAAAATGTTTAAAATATACTTAAAAATAAGTATAACAATTTGTATAATCCAAGAGTTCGTATTTTTTATTTAATAGTTAAAAATCCCCAGTGTCTAAACTTTTGCTGAGTTCTGTAATACTATTCTTCTTGCACAATATATGCACAAAAAAGGCTTTTAATTATTTTCAAATGAACTTGCTCGTAAAATCTACTGCCGCTCAACTATTTCAATACTTTAGTAGCAAATATACTTTCCTAATGAAAGTGTGAAATAAGGCAACATATTTAATTAAGTATTCAAAACAGAATAACAAATAACAATTCAAAAATAAATTAAAATTAGATTATAGAATAAAAAACAGGAGAGAATTTTTCTTAAGTTCAATAATAATAATAATGACAAAATATAAACATTTTAATTAAAAAAAATTAAAATCTGGTGATTTAAACAAATCAATTGGATTTAACAAACTTTTTATCATGGCAAAATATGAATTTTAATCTCTACTTACGATTATCTCGTAACAGGACGCTGTTGATGCAGTATTGCTCTACATTGGTACATTCTTTCATAGTCATATTAGCTGCTTAGGATCAAACAAGAAATTGCAAATATTGATATTATTAAATATTATATTATATTTATCTGAAATGTCTTATTTGGTTAGTTCCATGAAAACTTGTCATGTGTGCCACATAATTAAAAATCCTTATGCTTGTTGGCCACCGTTATTTACGAAGTGATTGCTTCGCCTTATTCAATTAATGAGATATCTCCGATAAAGAAGTCGCATTTTTTTCCGTTCTAAATTACTGGTAGCCAAAAATCTTTGTATGTGACAAACATGACATGTTTTCATGGAATTAGCCATTTATAGAATTATTTATTAACATAAAAAAAGAAACTATTTACTACTTAACAGATCAATTATTTTGAAAAAAAACCCTTTCAAATAAAGCCTATTTTTTTATGTATTTTACAGAAATTTTAATCTTTTATCACCTGTTTTTCAAAACAGTAACTTTTGCCTAATTGAAAAAAAAGGGCCTTGATTAAATAATACAAAATTTACACTAAAAATCTACTGGTGAGAATAATAAATTATGATTGGAAAATGGATGCCCGTACGTGGTACAGGTCGTTTTGATGTAAGTCGAAGAATTTTAACCTTCCCACTGCCGCGACCGTATATATCCGTTCACTAGGCTACAGGTTTCACTGCAATTGGAACTTTATTTAAAGTAATATAATGCTAGAAATATAATACAGTTTTAAGAAATTAAGCTATGATTGTAACTTCCAAGGCTTATAAGCGTATACGTAACAAAGAAATTATACCATGATAGAAAATCCCTCTTTTATTAAAATTTAAAATAAATTGCAGAGAAAGCAAATTTATAATTTTGCCCTTTTGCTCTGTGGTCAGGGGGTTAAATAAAATTTGGAAGTTGAAAATGGGCGCGTGGGGAGTGAGGGATCGACTTTTACACGAGTTAGTTAAAAAATATTTTTTTCGCAGATGATCGGAGAATGTCCAAGATTTTTAAGTAATCACATATCGTTTTTGGTTGGAAAGAGAGATAAAAGCGGACAATGATCATTTCCTTGTGATTGACAAAAAAGAAAACTAGTTGGATGTGTCAATCCCAAAACTTTCTTCTATATCATACGTACATTTTAATATTTCAAAATTTAGTTACACAAGTTAATGTGTTAATATTATTAATTCAGTACTATACCAACTATGATTTGAATCTTAAATTTCTGCTTCTGTCAATTAATTGCACTAAAAACCAGTTTCCGTATCTGCACGAGCCGATGACCAGTAGAACGATAGTCAGATTTTTTTTTTTTTTTTTTTAATTTAGGAAATATTTACTTGCCGTACTCCAAAAAAATCATACACAAAAAAATTAATTCGATTCTATGCATAACTTCAAACACTTTTTAATCGTAAAATAATAAAAATGGCACATACATTGCGATTATAGCACCTCTTTCCGGTGGATTTTTTTCAAATTCAGAGAGGGTCTGTTGGCCATAGTAAAAACACTTATACAAAAAATTTCATTCAATTATATGCATAACTTCATACACTTTTCTGTGGTAAAATATTGAAAATGGCACAAAAATCGCTATTGCAGCGTCCCTTTCCGGCGGATTTTTTTTCAAATTCAGGGCGGACAAACCAGCGATAGCCATTCACTTACACAAAAAAATTCGTTCAATTCGATGGTAACTTGATACACTTTTAATCGGTACAGTATGGAAAATGGAGCAAGAATCGCTATTGCAGCGCCCCCTTCCGACGGATTTTTTTCACATTCAGGGAGGACCAACTAGCTATAGCCATACACTTACACAAAAAATTGGCTCAATTCAATGCATAACTTCACACACTTTTAGGTGGTACAATATTGAAAATGACTCAAAAATTATTATTGCAGCGTCCCCTTCCGGCGGATTTTTTTCAAATTCAGGGAGGACAAACTAGCGATAGCCATTCATTACACAAAAAATTTCGTTCAATTCGATGGTAACTTGATACACTTTTAGTCGGTAAAGTATTAACAAGTTGGAAGTTGCACGTGAAGCGTAGCAAATGAGGTGTGTTCGTACGATAACGAAGATTTAAAAATATCACTCTCATATATCAATCTCATAAAATCGTAAATAATTACAATTAAAATGCGCACCAAACAATGTTCTCCTTATACAATTATGCAATGGAATACTTTTGTGTGGCCTTGTAAATCAATAACAAATGTTCTTTGGCCCCACAGATTATGCAAAATGTATATTATAATATGTACTTTATAGATGCATATCAATTGTATTACGTTCGAGTAAATGTAATGCCATTAAAATGCATTTGAAACATTTTTCCCCATTAACCGTAATGTAACGGAATATTTTGATTGTCCCTGTAATTGAACTATCCATCCGATTTTGATAAAATTTGAAATAACGCGACAAAATTATGTAATAATTATGTATTTAAAATTTCAAACGATTAAAATGCATTTGAAACTTTTTCCCCCGTTGACCGTAATGTAACGGAATCCTTTTGATTGTCTCTGTAATTGATCTATGCATCCGATTTTCATAAAATTTGAAATGACTCGACAAAATTATGTAATAATTATACATTTTAAATTTTAAACTATTCCGATGGGTAGTTTCTGCGTTGTTATATGCGGACGGACAGACAGACGGACGGACTGAACGACAACAATAGGTGCTATGTATTTACATAATTATGAACGCACCTAAAAATGGAACAAAAATCGCTATTGCAGCGCCCCCTTCCGACGGATTTTTTTCAAATTCAGGGAGGACCAACTAACTATAGCCATACACTTACACAAAAAAATTGGTTCAATTCGATGCATAATTCCATACACTTTTAGGTGGTACAATATTGAAAATGGCTCAAAAATTATTATTATCCCCTTCCGCTGGAATGTTTCAAAACTGAAGGGGAACCTGCTTGCCACACCCAAAAACATTCACAAAAGATTTGTTTTAATTCAATGAATATCTTCATACACTTTTTTATGGTAGAATGGCGACATACAGACACACACACAGTCACACGGACAGATAGACATTTTGCAAATCATTTTTTTTTAATCTCTGACCCCTTAAAGGTGTTAATCCGTCGAAAACAATTTCGATTACAATACTTTCTTCTATTGAAGATATAAGAAAGTAAAAAGGTTCAACAATGTCACTGTAGCTATTCTGCATTGATTTTCTCTTGGGCTAGATTTCCCCACAATACAGGGGCATTCCTTTCAACATTTTAATCCCCTTTTAAAAAAGAGTTCAACTTGAGAATGCTTCTAGATATCTCTTCTAAAAGTCCTAAAACACTAAGAACTATACTTTATTTTAGCAGTCTAAGAAGCTGTTTACCCTTGTAAATAAGGTTTGAATAGATTTCTAAAAGATTTTTTTTCTTCTTTAGTATCATTAAATTGATGTGAATAGGTTTCAAAATAGAAAATGCTTCTGTTTCCATAGTTTTCCTTGATTTGATTTGATTTGACATTGCTCTGAGGCCTATAGCTGCTATGGCTGTCGTCTTGATTGATCCATTATACGCAGAAAAAGAGACAATACAGAACAATTTTTACTACACATATTTATTACATATATTTTATTACACTACGACAAAGGAACGAGACACCATCCATGTCCGTAACCGGATTCGAACCAGGACCCCTCGGTGTGGCAACAGCTGCCGCTACTGACCACGCCACTGGTGCTACATAGTTTTCCTCAATTATACAATTTTAAAACGTTTATTTTTTTATTTATTTTAAATCTAATTAGATACTCAATTTTTTTTTACTAATTTAATGAAAAGTTATTATTATTTTTTTTTATCCTCGATTATAAATCTTTTTTAACACACTACCAGAAATGTGATTCGACTTATACATGAAAATGTAATTTTTTTTTCAAAATTTTGCTTAAAAACGAGGGCAGCATGTATATGTGTCGCTCGTCCCCAAGAGAATAAAGATATGGCATCTTTAAAAGGAATGTCTTCCTTGAGGCAAGTAACAATCGAAACCTTTTCTGTTTAGATGGCTGGAGTTCAGGAAATTGTAAAAAGAGAAAAAAAAATTTAAATTATAAAAAACTAAACAAAAAAATTAAAAAGACAAAATAAATAAAAACAATTTTCAAAGCTTTACAAAGCTTTGTAAAAGTTTTTTTTTTTTTTTTTTTTTTTTTTTTTTTACACAATAGCGATAACTGGTGCTGCCAGTCATAAACTTGGATAAAATGTGAAGGTTTTAGTACAATCAGGAAAATCCCTTAAATTGGCTCTTCATTTATCCGAACTTTTGCATATCGAGACTGGGGTCGGTCCCGATTTATTATTAGGATAATCGACATTCTATTGTATATTCAATCGAAAGTATAATGCCGTACTTACTGTTATCTGTTATCATTCTGCAGCCGCACTTTTTTCTTGCTAAACGGTCTACGTGATTTCTTATACAACTGGCTTTAAAGTAGCGTTCACCGTAACCCATTGGATCAAGTTCCGACTCAAGTTGTGGACATTCGGTAGACAACCCGTGCCAAGGAGTGTAGAGGGCAGTTCGAGCCGTCTATAACAGATAGAGCAAATTAAAAAAAATGATTTTTTTTATTTATTTTTATTTTATTTATATTATTATATTGCTTTTAAATCAGGGTTCGCACAGTTCTACCACTAAATTTTAAGAATATTTTCAAAGTATTTCACTGCAGAAAAATATCGTAAAATCCGTGAAAGAAGATATTACGAAATATGTGGTTTAAAAATTAAATGTAAATTTTCTTTTTTTTAATAGTGGTGCCAGAGTCCTTGGAAATTCTAAGGAGTGTGCGAAACTTGTTAAATATATTGCATTTAAATTTATATGAAACTTAAACTATATGTAGATGATTTGGAGAAAATGGAAAAGATTCGAATTGAAAATATTAAATACGATTTTATTTTGCTTTTATTATGTAGACAATGTAATTTTCAAAATATTCGGTTCAAGATTGAATTTAAGATGTGTTTATTAAGCAGTTCAGACAAAATTTCTGTACATGTGCACTTTTAAAATTTTTACATACCTCTGTACCAGGGGTCAGTGCATACAGAAAAATTTTTATTATGTGTACCAGCATCTTTTAAAAATAATCTTCATGATTTAGTCCAATTGCATATCTTATTAAAATTTCTCTTTAAGAATATTGATATAAAAATACCGGTAAGAAAAATAAAATTTGCCCTATATGCTCCGATCTCTGCCTGCAGTGATTTCACTGGCGAAAATTTTCATATTAATTTAATTTAATATATTACTAATATTGTACACTAACTTGAAGGGATTTAAAATGAAGAAAAACTTAAATAGCTTCACATTCCTCTTGACTTGTTACAGAAGTAGCGGTGACTGCATTATCGCTTTATTCTAAAATGACGTAAAAGCAAGAAAAGACATTTTGCGTTCTGGAGTATGTGAAAGGGAGTTCATTTTAATTCTGCTCTGGTAAGTGTAGCTTTTAGTTCATTATAGTATTTTTAAATGCTGTACATTAATTTGAATAACTTTGTGTATTTTACAATTTTAAGAAAATATTAATGCTATCGAAAACATTTAGCAATTTTTATAAATTTTCTGGACTTTTAAATATTTTTTTAACAAGAAAGGTCTCCACATGGGCATACTTCGAAAAATCTGAAAAAAAAAATTACAGAATGTTCTCATGAGGATATACAGTCAAAGATCTATAATCCGCACACCCATAATCCACTGTTTTCTATAATTCACGTTATTTTACGAATGTAAACAATGAAATAAACAGTTAAAAAAATTACAAATTAGTGATCCAAAAACGATTTTTTAAATTTTTTTTTTAAAAATGAGAAAACAATGAGAAAACAGTGGATTATGGGTGTGCGGATTATAGAACTTTGACTGGAGACATTTACAAAATAAATTGGCAGAACCTCGATAGAGCTTTCGTAAAAAATGACAAAATGTCGTTATTTGACGAATGTTCATCGCTTGGCGATGGAACACAATTTTTAAAAATACTTTTCAATGCCAAATACTCTTGAAAGAAAATATGTTTCATGCTGAACTTGTTTAAATACAATTAGTTTAAATAACTTTAATTTTGTCGGTTTTTGTTTGTTTGAATTATAATTTTGTCATATTGATATTTATATGTATTTATATTAAAATTTAACTATCAAGAATTACAATTTATAACGAAATTCAAAATTTATATTAACTAAAATTGTTTTTAAGTTCAAAATTATAGCATTATTATTTCAATTTTGTTGCTATCTAAACGCCTTTGATTTTTATTTTTGAGCATGATTAAACGTATACTAGCTGCACCCGTCGGAACTCGACGGAAAAGAATATATATTAGGTATGATATATATCAATCTTATACAGACAGTAAAATACTGAGCGAAATAAACAATTGCCACCTCTTAAAATAGGGATAACATAGCTTTTCATGATGAAGATACGCAAACTTCAGAAAATAACAAAAAATAAGGAAAACAACTCATAAATTATTATGTTGGACTTAACTTCAGCTACAAATCTTTTTTTTAATGCGGTTTCTAAACCTTAAATATTATTTAAATACCAAATTATTTAGGAAGTTAATATTATACCCCGGAAGACTAATTCAAAAATATCTGCATAGTTTATTTTTTCTCCGTTTAAATGTCGCTTGATAACTGTACAATAATTATAATATCAATGAAACATTTTAATTATAACAGAAACAGGAACTTACTAAACTGCCTAACCAACCCACTACATATTTACAGCACTTGCAATAAATTTAATTCATTTATTGGTTTGTATCCTCCATGAACTTGCAAAAAATAATTTTATTGTTATAGCAACAAAAAAAAAAAAAAAAAAAAAAGATATCTATGTTATTAAAAAGAATAAAATTTTTGTATTTGTTGCTGAAATGTAGATTTTTTTTAAAACAATAATTAATACAATGAAATGATTTTAATTATTTTTTGATATTATGTAAGATAGAGATATAGTAATACCGGCATATCACAGGTTTTATTCTTTTTTTTTTTTTAATATGACATCATTTATACCTTCAGAAATACTCTTCTTTTCTTAAATAAAAGCGTGATTTATGCAGTTATTTAAGAATTCTTTAGTTTCATAAAATATTCATTATAATTAAATAGAAATGGCTCAGTTTATAGAAATATTTTCATTTGTGCACACCACGGACCTTTAAATTAATAGAAGTTCACTTTATTTAGATGCAGGAATTAAAGTCTGTGAATATGACATCATCACTGACATAGCTATAACAAAGTATATTATATTTATGGAATAAATTTATCTGGTTTCTGTATGACGACATTTTCTCCATCGACAAAATTTCACTTTAGATATTATATTTTATTAAAGTTTATCTTCTGTTATTTTACTTACATAACACTTAATAATATTACTCAGTAAATAATCTGTGTATTGCAGGGAATAACTATGTGCAATCATTTTATTATGAATAAATTATACAAAAACCTTTTTTTTTTTTTTTTTTTTTTTTGAAATGCGATTATACATTTACCGATGAGATCCGCTCCTGATTGGTGGAAAATAATGAAACAAAATTTGAGAACAAGGCTAACTTATCATAATATAAAGGCTTGTCATTCACCAAGTTTCCTTTGACCGCAGTACAGGGGGCGCTGAACTACATGATTTTCACGTTGGTAGCGCCATCTAATGTTAGAAACTGAAATGTTTTCCATTATTTCCTATGGGATTATTAGCAGTAGTATGCACCAGGTGGCGTTACATACGAGACAAAGTCATATAATAAGTTGGCAATTATAGGGACAATTTCAACAATAGATTTTCTCCTGAATGCGAGGCCTTGATATTATGATAAAGGGGCCTTGTTTGAGAAAAGCGAGAAAAGCTTAACCTGTTGCCACTGTTTTGAAGAAATGTCATGTAAAAGCTTTTAAAATTGAAAATAAAATATAAAAATTGAAATAAATTAAAAATTAGCCAGAATGGGCACATCTACACATAAACAGCTTTCATTTAAAAAAATAATTATCAAAATCGGGCCAGTAGAAAGCTCAGGGCTGATGACCAAAAAAACAGCCAGGTGTTTTAAATATATAGATTTAAAAAATCATATGCAATTTCATTATTATTATTTATGAAAATAATTTTAATTTAACTCCGAAGCTAGCAATATATACATGTTATACAATGTATATATAGAGAGAGTGTTTATAAAGTTCCGGACTCATTTTGATGTTTAATAACTCATAAAATAATGAAGATACAAACAAATTTATGGCATTTATTGATGGAATAACTCATATATTTTCCTTTTCAGATTTGCATATCTTTACTTTTGTAAATATCGTCTGTGCGTGTGGTTAATTTCAGATAATTTCATTTTCCAGTGTAAATATCTGTATTTTTCTAAATATCGTCTGCTTATTAATTGCATTTTTCTCTCTTTTGTTTTTAGCAACTATTGTAATGTTATGTTTACTTTTGATGTGTTTGTTCCATGTTATTTTTGTATGTGATGTTTTATTCGAGCGGATATTAAGGAGAATACATACACCACAAGAGAAAGCACAGATTTTATGGTTGTTCATAGAAACAAAATCGATAGTGCAAGCAGTGAGAAATTGCAGAAGAATTTACCAAAAAAATCCTCCATCTAAAAGCAGCATCTTGCGGTGGAAAAAGAATTTTCTAGAAACTGGAAGTATTGCAGATAAGAAATGTTCCCGGATGTCCCTGCAGGAAGATGGATTGGGCGAGGAGGTCCAATTCCTTGGCCACCCAGATCACCTGATATAATGCTGCTGGACTTTTTCCTTTGGGGATTTGTAAAGGACAATGTCTACAGGAGGAAACTGTCGAACATTGATGACTTAAAAACCAAAATTGCAACCGCAATATCATCTGTGGATGCCGACATACTTGCCGCTACCTGGCGTGAAATTGACTATCGACTTGATATTCTCCGTACGATGAAGGGGCACACGTGGAAGTTTATTGACAACGGTCATGAAACTTTTTGAGTCTATCTAACCATTTATGTTATTAATTTTATTCTATCTTTATTATTTTATGAGTTATTAAACATCAAAATGGGTTCGGGACTTTATAAACACCCTGTATAAATATATATATATATGTGTGTGTGTGTGTGTGTATATATAATAAAAAAATTCGCCATTTTTCCGTTTCTATTTTGTTCCAAATTCTTATATAAATCTACTTTTACCTATATTTCAATTGTATTCTAAATTTTAATTATCATCTAAATTCCTCCTTTTTCCTTAATTCGGCATAATTTACTATTTATTTTCATAAGAAGAACTCACATGTATTATTAAAATTTCAATCTTTCATTTAGAACTCTTAATGCATTTGATTATTAAATTTTTCCTTTTTAGATTAAAAAATATTCTTTCGGAGGTTTTATTTTAACATTTTATTAAATATTGTCTGCTATACCATAATTCCTTTCAATCTTGTGCCCGAGCACATCAGCCCTCGCCAGGGGTGCTCAGACAGGGGTTTGGTGACGCAAGATACAATTTAGTTTTTTTTTTTTTTTGGGGGGGGGGGTATTTGAGAAAAAGTACATTTTGGGGGGGATTTTTTAATTCTTAATATTTCCTTTTTTTACTGTTAAAAAAATCTTGATTTTTTTAATATCACTTTTAATTTTTTTCAACATTTAATTTCCAGAAACGTTCCTGTGTTTTCTTTCTTTAAATTCTAGATAAGGGCAATAAGAACTCATTCCGCTTTGCTCAACTTGCTATCTTTTGAATGTGCATTAGATTATAAGTAGAATATATTTTAAAATTGATATTCTGTTTAGGGGGGGGGGGGGTCAATGTTAAAGTATGAAGATTTTTGGGGGGGATTTGCGTCATTGGGTTTTGGGGGGGGGGGTACCACTGGCTCTCGCAGCTTGGATATACTTCTAGCGTGTTGTCCTACTTTTTGGCTACTAACCAGGGATGAGATTTCCGCTTTTTTGAACACGAGTAAAACTTTAGAGAAAATGCTATATTATTTAATCGGAACATTTTTGAGATTTAACAGATCAACATTTTCTCTAAGATTATACTGGTGTGCAAAAAAGCGGAAATCTCATCCCTACCACTAACGTAATTGGATAACCCCTGTTTCCGCCTCCTGACGCACGCTAATTCGTGTTTGGCGCTGAGGCTGTAGCATTGCATGTTTTTGTCCCCTTTATAATGGGCTAACACTGTCTTAGAGCTCAGAATTCGTCTGACCTTGCAACTGCCAAACAAATTCCGTCGAAGGAAGTAGTAAATTCGAATGTTTTGATGTGTCATTTTATTTCGAGATGTTAAAGTTTGGAGCTAAGTTTTATCATTCAACATTTTATGTTGAATTCGGTTGAGTTTCGGACTTATTAATATCGGTTATAATATGGAATAGTTTTGTGAATTTATGCATCAATAAAATATTAACGGCTCTGTCACTTGTCTTCATTGGAGAAACGTCCTCTTTTAATCCCCATTTTTGCCATAGCTCTCAGACCATGAAATCTAGGAAAAAAGAACTAACTAATCGGGGATCAGTGTATAATTTTAAGATGCTCTCTTCTTACGTCGAACGGTTATTTCACCTGGTAATTTTCCTGCTTGGGCCGTTTTGTTCTACACTGTGGGAAATATATCCGTTCATCTGCGATTATCGTTTCATATATATATATACAGGGGTGCAAAAATCTAGGCGACAGAAGGCAGTCTCCCACCACTAAAATTACTTCGTTATTTTTCGTATATCATTTCGTGCAAAATTCTTGTAAGAATGCTATTAAAATTTAACCAAAGAAAAGTTTTCAATTTTAGTGGTGAGAGACTGCCCTCTGGCGCCTAGATTTTTGAACCCCTGTATATATATATATATATATATATATATATATATATATATATATATATAGGGTGTTTCAGTTAAATATTTCAGAACTCCTAAGAGAGGTAGGGTGCATCCTGACGACTCGAAATCATATATCAATGTGGAGTCGGAAATGTTTTCCTGAAGCGGTGATGTACACAGAAGCACCATAAATAAAAGACACCGTAAATGAAAAATCGTTTCATTAATACATGTAAAACACAAAAAGTACATGGGTCAAAGTAACTCTCCGGCGTATGGAAATCCGAACATTCTCGAATACTGCAGGCATATCTCGAATTTCTCCGGCAGCTATTGCGATTCTTGCAACCAGGTCCTCAGCATTGTCAACAGGGGTGTCATAAACCAGTGTTTTCATATGACCACAGAAATAAAAATCAAGACATGATAGGTCGGGTAACGATTCCCTGCATGAAAGCTCGGAACTTTTGCACAACGCCATCTAGCGCGTTGGGAAAGCATTTCTGACCCCGCAATGCTATATGATTTCTAGTCGTCAGGATGCACTCTACCCCTTTTAGGAATTCTGAAACGTTTAACTGAAACACCCTGTATGTATGTATATATTGAATTCTCTCATTTTAAGTTTAAATTTATTAAATACCATTTACATGCATTCTAAAAATCCATTGACAAACGAATTGCAGTTACATTATTTTTAAAAACTTTCTACTGAAATTCCGCCGCTAAATTTGACTGATACTTTATTATATACATGAATAGTTTAATTAGTACTTTTTCTTTTTAAAATATTCTAAGTATGCCCAGATGGAGACCTTCATTGTAAGTATCGTTGAATTGCTATGAAATTGACTTTATAAATGAATATATGTGGTACGAACAACCATTCTTACCTTTATCAGAGTGGCTCTCATAGATAGCTGATGTCCGTTTATAGTGTAATATCCAGCTGATGTAAAAACTCTATCGTGGTATCTCGGATCCAAAATAAAAATCTCGTAACCAGTGACTACTGCTTTGGCTGCCAAGAGACGTTACAATATAAATTAGTAAGAACCTAATATTATGCATTCAACATAGATTATGAAATACTTCACAACACATTCAAAATACTGTTAAAAACTTCGTGGTTTAATATTGTGAAAGATGATGCCTAAGTCAAAATTTTACACATACATACATAGCGATGATATATCGGGACTAAAGAAACACATTTTTGAAAAATTTCTTAGAATTATTTTATTTAATCATTTATTTATTTTATTTTTATTTATTTATTTATTTATTTATTCTTTGCACTGCATTACATTGCTTTGCATTGCAAAAACCATCAAAGTAAATGAAATAATTATACAATTAATATTTTGGTTTTACTAATGGACTCTACAAATGATATCTTAACACTCATAAAAATTATATACGTTTCCAATTTTGTATATTTCGTACATTTCTACTACAAGCCATTTTTATGTAACATATTTAATATAACTTGTTAAAAAAGTACTATAAGAAACAAATAGCTATTTTGTTTAGTTTTGCTATCCGTTAGGCTCCATTCAGACCAATTTTTATTTTTTAACGTTATTTATATGCGTAAAAAAGTTGTAAAAATCAGTATCCTATAGGATACATCAGGCCTGAAAGAGGTTAATATACTATTATTTTAACACAATCAAAATGATTGGTTAAATTATCATACGATTTGAATATTTCCAACCAAGTAAAAAATTGTCCAAGCCGGGAATCGTACCCAGTTACTTGACTCACAATGCCAATGCTTTACCTGTTAAGCTAACTGGGATTTTTCACTCAGATAACCTTATTGATCATAACATCTGATCTGTCATTTAGACAGCTCGGCAGAATAAACCGCAAGTAACGGAACTCCATAGAACGATGGATACGTTATATGGAGTTCCATTACCTGCGGTTTATTCTGCGAGCTGTTTCAAATAACAGACCAGATGTTATGACCAATAAGGTTATCTCAGCGAAGAATCGCAGCCGGCTATCGCCCTGTTAGCTTAACAGGTAAAGCATTGGTCTTCACAGGTCAAAATTCATGCTAGTACCAGCAACAAAAATATGCTAGTTATTGCTATATTTTGCTTTGTCTGCTAGATATCCCTGCTATTATTTGCTTTAAATTGCTTGCCAGCATCACATGCTATATGGCTAGCTTACACAGCAATAGCATGGCAAGCTATGTACAAGCATCTTATGCTTATTTGCTGATTAAGCTTTTTCCAAAGCATGCAGAGGTAGGTACCTTAACTTTAACATGCTATAATATGCTATTTTATGTTTTCCAGCATAATATGCTATGTAGCAAGTTTAGGGAGAAATAGCATGACAAGCTATGTACAAGCATCTTTTACTTATGTGCTATTTAAGCTATTTCCAAAGCAAGCAGAGTTATGTACCTTAATATGCTATAATATACTATTTTATTCTTTCCAGCATAACATGCTATGCAGCAAGTTTTGGGAGAAATAGCATGACAAGCTATGTACAAGTATCTTTTGCTTATTTGTTATTTAAGCTATTTCCAAGCATGCACAGTTAGGTACTTTAACATGCAATAATATGATTTTTATCTTGCCAGCATAATATGCTATGCAGCCAGTTTAGGAGAAATAGCATGACACGCTATGTATAAGCCTTTTATGCTTGTTTTCTTTTTAACCTTCTTCCAAAGCATGCAGAGGTAGGAATATTATATGCTTTAGCATTACATGCTTTTTGATGCTTGCTAAAATGACATGCTAGGAAAACAGCATGACGCACCATGTGCCAATAAAATATTCTAATTCACTAAACAAGAATAGCAGCAAAAAAGTATTTGTTGGTTATGAATTTCTGCTAGAATAACAGAATCTAACTTTATAAGCAATATTCTGCACAATTTTGCAAAAATGGGAGATTGTATACAATAAATTCATAAAGAGTAAATATTTTTTAATATTGCAAAAGCATATTTTTTCTGAAAACTTTCTGAATTTTTTAAGCTTTCATATCAAAGCATATTTTATATTTCAGAAACTGGTCACATTGTTTGCATAATATAAGTGCATATTCGTTTATCAAAATTAAAAATACTGGAGAAGGATTGTTATCAACATTTAAATTCATGATTACCTTTAACCACCGATTTGAGATTAATTTTTAACTTATAAACAAAAAAAAAAAAAAAAAAAAAAAAAGATGAAGAAGACAAAAAAAAAAAAAAAAAAAAAAAAAAAAACAGAACAAAGAATTTATTTTTATAGCGGTTTTATAATAGTAAGTCTTCTCCTCTCCTAACGGAAAATTAACTGACATTTTAACTGATCTTTTAACTCATATTTTTCTTAGTGTTGAATTATTTTAACTTACATGAAAATTATAAATTTATTATTTCTTTAAGAATAGGATGAAAATATTTTTTTTTATTAAATTTAAAAAGCTGGGTAAGGAGAAGAATAGCTATGCACTACCATGTGAATAAAACACTGCCTTTTGAACTCGTTGAGATAATGCTTCAACACACAAACTTAACAAAAAATAATAACAATTGATTTTTATCGCCCCCCCCCCCCACTTCATGAAATGGAAGAAAATCACCGTCACTTTCTCATAGTATTTAGTTTTTTTAAGTTACTTCCAAAGTAAAATTTTATGTGTTTATTAAAATAAGGGGAAAAATATGTTTTTAAAATTTCAAAATCAAGAGGCTTTAGATCTTCTCCTCGGGCTAATACAACGTAAATTCAAAACTTTCTTCGTCCACCCGAAAACTATTAGCTTTCAATTTTGCTAGTGTTAATTAACTTAAGTTATTAAAAAATAATTAATGTGTTTTTCAAAATCGGTAAAAAACAAAATTTATTCATTTAAAATTCAATGTTCAAGGAGCAATTTTTCATAGTCCATATAACAGCGAAGTATTTTGAAGAGTATTAAATACAAGGTAGTAAGACCACTTAGCCAAACGCAGGTAATAAATTGCCAAATATTGTTCTTTTCGCCCTCTCCCGAAATGCATTTTTTTCGTACATTTAAAAAACACGATTTTGACTCATCTTATTTAAAATTCAAATAAATAAATAAGAGGAAGCAATAATAGCATAAGTCAAAACATTTTATTTCAGCATCAAGGAATTCTATCGTAGTTACACATGTGGAAAAAAACTGTTTTTGTCCAAAAAACGTTGTCTTCACTAAATTTGAATCCGATTTTAAAAAGTACCGTGATTAATTAAAATGTTATAGGCAGATCTGCCAAGTTTCCGGCAATTTGGATACCGGTATTTTAATACAGAAAATGTTTTGTTAAATTGGAACATTCTGTGGATTTAAAAAATAACTTTTTCGATAAGAAAATTCTGCTATGCAATAAGCGGGGGCTTGGCATCTCTGTATAGGAATATTTCGTAATCTACTTTTTAACCTTAAAAAAAGCAACCCGAAATTTTTGTACCCGACCATTTTTCGGGTACAAAAAGTATTGCTAATTGTTCATTTTGCATACAAAGTACTGATTGTAATATTGATACATCTATGGTGATAAATTTCCAATAATTTTTCAAATCCCATTTATTTCATTAAAAATATAAATCTTTTATTCATTTAGTTTAAAATAAATGGTTTTTAACTAATTTCATAATACTTTTGAAATATCACTTTTCATTGGTCATTTTTTTAAAGCATTTAGAAAATGGTTGTTGTTTTCAGTCAAATATAGACTTTGGTCTGTCCGCATTTTATTTTATTATTAGTATTATTTATAAATGGTGGAGAAATATTCATACTTAATCCATAACGTACATAATATATGACTCTGTTTTTACACAAGTCACCTTTTTATTATCATAAAAATTATGTTTTTACTGATTTTTATTAACTCAATAGGAAAAATTTTGTGCTTTGAGCAATAGATGTCCGCATTTCATTTATTTATTTATTTTAGCGAAATTCTTTGTATTTAGAAGAATTTTTATTTAAATAGGAAATCCAAATGTCGCTGTTAATAAAGAAGAAAGTTACAAAAAAAAGTTACAAAACGAGTAGACGCATACTATCAAATATGGAAAAACGACGAATCCAAAAAAGACGGCGTATGAAATATCATCTTTTAAAGCAAAAAAACGAGGTCTGATTATCGAGCCTACTGATTACGAAATGTGCATTACATTAAAAAAAATACTGCAAATATTGATTTTTTTTCTTTTGTGCAGTTTTGGGTCCGAAAGTTGCGCTATGTTGCAAAAAGATATAAGCGACTATGAAAACACACTTGGTAAACGTTCATGCTCAGTTTTACAAATAAAATGGCACATATATGACCTATACACACCGAGTTACCTAATTGGTGTCAAAATGGCGTTTAGTTGCCTAACATGCTGGTTATCATATAAATGTTATAATAAATTGTTTGTTCTAAAAATATTATCATTTATTGATTGTTATTTCTTTTTTTTTTAATAACAGAAGATGTTTCGTTTATTCCCCTTTTTTTTCATTTTGAAATAAATAAATAACGTGTTATTATGGCATGCTATATGCATTTGGTAATCAAAACGATGTTTTCGCCTAATTGGCATAAAAAATCTCGCCAAACCCGGTGCTTATATCTCTAGTACATTATCTCAAGTATTTTATTTATGCATTACTATATTTGTTTTTACATACCACACTCTAAAAAATAAATGTGTAAATTTACACATAAAAACAGGTATATCGATGATACAAAAACGACATGTCTACGCGTGTAAATTGGTGTGTAAATTGCCAAAATACACGCCTAATGTGTAAATTTGAAAATACACATTTTAAAGTGTAATTTGATGATAAGTCCAAATGTGTAAATGTTATCTGATAAGTCTTAAAATACACACTTTAATGTGTAAATTTCACAAGAATACACATATGTCTGTGTTACATTTTTACACATCTGACTGTGTAATGTTCTTCTCTTACACATATGTTTGTGTAATATGTAAACAACACAGTATTTTGTGCTATTTACACAATACACAGATAATTGTGTAAAATTTTATTGTTACACCGATTTCTGCGTAAAATGCGAAACACATATTTTTGTGTATAATATTCAAAATACACAGTTTTATTTTTATGCTTTAGTATAAATAAACAGTGAGCTAATTATTTTTATGATCTCAAAACAGAATTTCATGGACGGATAACTCATATGTTGGTGTGTTTGGTCTTTCTAGCTGGTTTGTTTTAAGTTGATTCTTAAATTCTCTCCTCAGCAACATAAAAGTTTTTGGATATTTTTTAAACATTAAGTCTTGAAATTAGCAGATCTGGTTATTTAAGCAATTTGAAATAGAAAAACCTTTTATATTTTGTGAAAAATAAAAATATTATCAAGTTACAAGAGATTCTTGTCACGTGACGACAAATGTTTCCTCTTTCTCGTGCTTCCACTTAAAATATTCGATTACTTTGACGGTATTTTCGGAAAGGTTTTGTGCTTTTATGTAAAAAGAAGGGAAACCGTTGTACGATTACCTAGTTCCTGATTAAGAACTTATGCCAATTTAAAAAATTTTTGACGAAAATGAATTTTAAAAAAATGAGAGAATGTAAAGATCTTAAATTTGAGAACAGCCTCGATCACAAAGATATATACTTACAATGTATTTTGGCCATTTACACTCCATTTTACACATGTAAACAAATAGTTTTAATATCATCAATATACCTGTTTAAGCTTTTTTTCATAATTTTATAAACAAATAAAAACATATAGCCAATCGCCAAACCATAAAATCAGTAAAAAATTATGGCTAATGCTCCTCTTCCATACTCCAAAAAAGTAAATAATAAATAAAATGAAATTATAAATAATATAATGATTTTACTCTTAATTTTAAAATAGAAATTTCGCTAAAGAATACATAAATTAAGGTTCAATATTAAGATACATAATACATAAGTAATGTGTGAATTTTTGAAGATTGCATGTAAAAATATAATCTAATTTTATTGCAATCTTTTGCGAAATAATATTATATGTATATGCTAAAGAACATTTTTAGCTTTTTGAGATAAACTATCTGAATTTTTTTTTTTCACTCATTCCTTAGAATGAGAACGACGCATTTTTTAATCACATTTAGCTATTTTACTTTTCATAGTCATAAATATAAATTTAAGTACCGTAATTTCCGGCGTATAATCCGCGGATCAAACAATTGTTTTTGAACCCAAAAATTTTATTTAGTTATTGAAGCCAAATACTTACCGCGATTTAAAAAGTTGCATTTTATTTTTAAAAATTTCTGGGTCAAAAATGATTGTTTGATCTGCGGATTATACGTCGAAAAATACGTTAAGTAGGTTTTAAATAATGCAGAAAATGTTGATCTTTCAGTCCAAGTGTAAAGTTTGTAGCATCAAAAAATCGATTGTTTGTTTTTTAAATGCTAAATGATAGCCTGATTAACTGTGAACATTTTGAAGCCTCGTTTTTATCTAAGCGACAATTATTTCTCTAGATTTTGTTAACACGTAGTGCAAATACCCGCACAAATTAATACTTTAAATGTCTTTTTCCCCATGTTCCAATTTATTTCCACTTTTCTGTTTAAAAAAATATAAAGGTCTTTTTTTGTGTATTTGAGATTAGACATAAATTTTTTGCATATGTTCTATATTATATATGTGATAAATTTGCACATGAAATCAGTCTTCATGTTTTTTGTTATTTATTTTTTCTTTTTAATACAAGTAAGAAGATGTGTTACATTTTATCGTTTTACCCTATATAAGGTTGATGTGTTAGTAATGGACAGCATAAGAAATTTCTTTTAATTTTTTTTTTTTTTTTTTTTTTTTTTTTTTTTTTTTTTATTGTTAATAGCTATAACTGCTTTATACCAGATTTTTCAATATTATATTAGTATGTTAGCAGTTTTTAACTAAACCTCATTTCCAAATAAGAATAAAAATTTATAAAATATTTCAAAACACTCAAAAATCAATTATGTTCATTCTTTGTTCTAGTAGAGGGACATCTCATATAAATTAATACATATAAATTTTTACTCTATTTAGAACCAGAATTTATTAAAATACATTAATGAAAGAAAAAAGTACTTTTAAAAAAAATTGACAATTTGAATACCAATAATTATTCAAACATTTGCAAGAATTATTCATTGTTTAATTTTTGTAGATATCAAAAGATCAGTATTTCAAGATAGATATTTTGCAGAGATAATTTAACGTATTAAATATCATGGAATTACAGCTATCAAAATACTGAGACAGTGAGATGTTTAGAAAATGGGGAAAATGAAATATTAGGGCATTTCCCACTAGTTTGCATTTTTACCAGTAAACTCCCCGAAACTAAGTGATATATTACCTATAGTAATTAGTATTATAAACGTGAAAAATGATATTGAGGGTTAAATGCATAAAATAATCTCAAAATTTGATATTTGAAACCACTGATCTACAGATGTACTACAATCAATGCTACTACAAATTACTACTATAAAGTATTAAAATACGTTTTTTGGTATATGATGAATTAATAATATATAAGATATAGAAATTGTTAAAATCTAATATTTTCTAGCCTACATGTTTTTATTTAAAAAGGGAGGAACTGAGCCCTATGAGCTTTTTTTTTCTTCCTGTAATTAAACAATATTCTGTGCTTCAAGATTTGTTTTATTCATTGCCAGGTTCTAAAATATACAAGACAGAATAATAGAAAAGTAATTTCCTTAAAATATTGAACTGTTTTAACCAATCGATATTAATTTAAATCCAGCTATTTACAAAAGTTTTGGTGTTATTGCATTCAGATAAGTACAATTTTAAAATTAATATTTGAGTATTAAGGTTCTCATATAAGTCAAAATATATTATGCACTATGAACATTACAAAAAGTGCATTTTTAGCAATGTCTACATGGGATGTCCATTATTGGAAATAGACTAATTAAGTTTTCCAGTAATAGATACGGGTCTTGAAAACTTAAAAAGTAAAAGAAATTTTGTAAATAATCATCAAAGTTTTCTATTACTATTTATATAAAAGTATCCAAAACTTGCAAGAAAATATATGAATATATTAAATGCAAAATGAAGAAATCGGAGTTTATACTTGTTAATTTACTCTTTGAATATAATATATCATAAATACGTAAAATATTTTATCTAACCCTTTATGCATTGACGCCACTTTTAAACACTATTGAAAAAAGTGTAATATAAAAATCATTTACTCTGTCTATTAATGAATGTTTATTTATTGTTACACACAATATGCTCTGCTCGATGAAATTCAGAATGTGTAGGGAAACAAACAGTATAAGCTAAATATTTTAAAAAAATGTTAATTGTCTTAAATATCTATTTAGATATAGATTTTTTTTAAGTTAGAGAAACATTTTTAACTTCAAAAGCCTTTCAATTCACAGAGAGGATCGTGATGCATTAAAATACATTGCTTTCTTATGAATTGTGATATTTCTATAAGAGGAATTTTGTTTAAATAATAATATTATTTTTTAAATACTAATATTTTTAAATACAAAAAAGTTATAACCAGCGATTTATTAATCCATTTTAATAATATATATATATATATACATACATATTAATATAAATTTACCAATATTATTATTTAAGAAATGCAGTACACCTTCAGATGTTGAGAAAATAATTATTGGGGTGAAGCAATTTTTTGTTGAATATTTTCGTAAATAAAGGGTTAACTTAATAGCGGCATAAATACAATGTAATTCTTAAATTTAATGACGTATAAAAGTATTTAAAAAAGTAAATTGTTTCATATTAATTAATATTATCATAGTTAGTACGTACTTCAACTTAATAAGTAATCCATTTCTGCATATGATTCGTATGATCAATATAATCCAAGAATGTCACTTAAATCACTTATACATAAGATCACGTATTGATTGCACACAGATATTGAATATCACTTATCATAAAGTCAGCTAGTGGCCTTGAAAACTATATTCAATAAATACAAATTTTAGTGTATTTCATCCTCGACACGCACAGCTTACGAATAATTTCGTGGAACAAAACTAAAATGTCCATGTTGAAGCAGACGATTAATAGAACAGATAAAAAAAAAAGGGCAGGTGATTGGTTTTGGACGGATGTGGCTTGAGCAAAAAAATAAACATTTGAATTGCTTCTCTGTATTTTTCCCATTAGAGTACGTGTAAAGTACAAAATTAGACCTTGTTGTTCATAAAGACACAGGAATAATTCTGTTTTTTTTTTTCTCCTAAAAAGGTATAAAATTCATTATTTTTATGTTAATATCATGCTTATTTTAGAATGCATTTTAAAAAATAGATTATGGTAAAAATGTTTTTATTTGTTAAATAAATGTATAAATGATTAAACGAAATATACTTTTAAAAAATACTTTCATAGCTCTTAAACTCTTATGAAAAAATGCATGAATGCAAAATATGGTACGATTATGTATCTTAAATTCAGTAATACGAAAATAATAATAGTTCATCTTAAATAGTATGCAATCAATATGGCAAAACTGGAATCATTACCTATTACAGGATATCATTGAATTGATTACAATCAGTACGTATGATAGGATTTTGTAGAATGGAGAAAGCTTTTATTATTATCCTTTTAAGTTCTGATCCGATTTTCTTAAAATTTGAAATAACTCAACAAAATTTCTAACAATTACGTAAATTCAATTTAAAACCATCTATTTGATGGATTACTGTACTGTGGCCTTGTAAATGAATAATAAACATTTTTTGCGCCGCATATTGTAACACAGTGTATATTTTAATACACTTCTATAAATTCATTCTGTTTGAAAAGCTGTAACACCATTAAAATGCACTTAAAACATTTATCCCCATCGGCTGTAATGTAAAGGAAAACTTGAGCATCCTTGTAATTAAGCTATGCATTCCATTTTCACAAAATTTAAAATGACTCGAAAAAAATTTGAAATAATTATACATTTAAAATTTTAAAGCATTTGGGTAGTTTTGCGTTGTTATATGCGGATAGACGGACGGACTGAACGACGACTATAGGTGCTTCCTGTTTACAAAATTACGAACCAGTGGCGTAGCTAAGGGGGGCGTCCGCCCCGGACGCCGAGGCCTACGAGCACCAAATTGAGAGAAATTGTTATATATCTATATTGGGGTGGGGGCGCAAAATTCCTTGCTGGCCCCTGGCGCCAAAAAACATAGCTACGCTACTGTTACGAACACACCTAAAAAGGAAAAATGTCCTCTAAACTGATGACACTGCGCTCACAGATTATTCATACTATTTGTATATTATGCAGTTATTTCAGAGAGTAATGACTCACAAAGATTAAATTAAGGGGGAGTAGCCCCTGTTTTCTCCCTTTATATTTAACCAATGAACCTCGAAACCTAATCACGGATGCATCTCTTCGGAATAAACATGTATACCGAATTTGAAGTAAATCCAAGAATTCTGCATGAAAACGAATTTCTCTAAATTAAGGGGTGGGATTAGCTACTTCAACCTCCCCCCTCTTTATACTTAACATACGAGCCTCCAAATTTAATCAGGAAATCTCTTTATCAGAATGAGCCTGAAAAAAATGAAGCAAATTAAGTAATTTTGTATGAAAATCCCTTTATCTAAATTAATTTGGGGGGGGACTTTTTCCCCTTTTCCCTTTTTATACATAACCAATGAACCTCCAAATCTAATCAAAAAATTCCCTTAACATAATAAACTGGTATACCAAATTTGAAGGAAATCAAATAATTTAGCGTGAAAAACACTTTTGTCAGAATTAAGGGGGAGGGACTTGACCCCCTTTACCCCTTTTATACTTCATCTATGAATCTCCAAATCTAATCACGAAAGTTCCTTATCAGAATAAACAACTATAAAATTTGAAGCAAATCAAATATATCTTTACGAAAAAAAAAAACATTTATCTAAATTATAGGAGGGGGGTAGTCCTTGTCCCCCCCCCCTTTATACTTAAAAAAACGAGCCCCCAAAACTTATCAGGGAAGCGCATTATCTTAATGAACCTGGAATACAAATTTCAAGTATATCGGATATGTTTATCAAGAGTTATTGCGTTACTTATATACGTATGACATACAGAATCGGTGGGTATATTAGCTCTCAGGCTTTTATAATCAGCCAGCTAAAAACTGTACCCCTGAATCGTATTATCTTTCCTCATCTCTTTTTTTAATTCCACACTTAAAGATTTACACATATACCTACATACATTACACTCCAATTCGTTTAAATCCAGATACTTTTCCTCATTTACACACTTGTCTGTGTTTATTAACCGATAATAACTCACAGACTTAATGCGAAAAATTAAAACACATAAAAACAGGTAAAGTTTCATACAAAATGTGTCATTTTCATGAAAAGTGGGTGATTGTAGAAATTTACACATTTATCTGTGTATACATAATTATGTGTAAATTATAATAACGCGCTTATTCGTGTAAATTTAGCAATTTTTCTACATTTACACATTTCTATGAGTTTTTCCAGTGATAAGATAGTACACATTTCGTTTCATCAGCTAAAAACACACATAAATAGGTAAATTTTTGCAAGAAAATGTGTAAATCTTAAGAAAAATGTGTAATTTTTGAAATTTACACACATATGTAGGTAAAACTGACATATTTACACATTTATTTTTTAGAGTGCACTTACTTCTTCTTGTATATAAAAATAGGTAAGTGGCTCCTTTATGCAGTATAAGTTGTATAAATCTTTAAAAAAATAGCCCCCGTTGCCCCTTTTTGGATAGAATTAAAAAAAAAAAAATCAATGTCTGATTCCAGTATTGCTCCCAGGTATGCATACATATTCCAAATTTCAAAGTTGTATGCCAACAGGAAATTGATGAAAAATGGGAAAAGATGTCACATATGTACCATGGTACATAATTGGCGTCAAAATGGCATTATTTTACCTAAGATGGTAACCCGGCTTTATTTATTTATTATTTGTTTATTTACTCATAAAATGTTTATTTACTTTCATTTCCTTTTTGTAATATTTCTTTTTATAATTATTAATTATTATTATTATTTTATTTACTGTAAGTTCTTTTTGAAAATAGAAAATAATTTAAAAATGTGTATGTAAGCGTTATTTGAAAACGGAGTTTTCGCCAAATGGGCTTTGAAAAAAATTGCGCCAAATCTGATGCGCCTGTAGTATCCGTGCCGAAAAATTAGTGACCAAAATTGACTTCCACACACAAACAAAATATAAGTTAAAAGAAAACATGCAATAAAAATAAATGTAAAGAGAAAATGATGTCATAAAAGAAATTTTTTATTTAAAAACGTAATTGTTTCTAATTTTCACACGCGAAATATATAAAAAATTCTTTTTGCGATCAAAAAATGCTATTAAGAGATTATCACAAAATATCAAAATCAAAGTTTTTATGACATTTTTTTAATATAAAAAATAACAGTTTTATTTTCCTGCGTGATTAAATTTTAAAAAGTTTTATTGCATTCAATATTTCTGAGTGCGTAAATGATTACTATTTACTCCATGTACTGAGTCGGTTATCTACGAAAATATCCAGCAGGTGAAAATCACGCACACCAATTTTTTGTGACGTATGCAAATAATTTGTGCTTTTTTATCAGTTTTTTTTAGTATAACTTTTAAACTATTTGGAATTAATTTTTAAAAGTAGGTGCATTCACCAGATTACCTTCATAGGTACCTTTTGGTACAAACAGAATCGAAATCCGACAAGTACTTTTTGAGATTTGCTTGACGAAAGATTTTTTTTTACTTTTAATATCGTTACGTACTCTGAGTATAAGACTTCGCTACGCTCAGACAATTACCTCCGTAGTTCCAAGCTGCATTAGCTTTCAAGTAGAATGGATTTATTTGTGATATCATTTTTAATATAGCTGTTTGAATATAAAAGTTTTACTGTCATCGCAAGAGATTTTTATAGAAATTGAACTAATTTTCCTGAATTCTATTAAAAAAGTAGGAGAATGTATGAATTTTTAATCCCTTAACTGGTTCTGTTTTTTACGTGCAATAAATTGAAAATATGGGTTAATACCACTTTTTTTTTCTAAACATTTCTATTTCCGATAGGAGGCTGGGAGTGCGTTGGTATGATGTTCGGACTTTTTAAAATTAACTAAGCAAGAGCCACCACTTTTTCTAAATTTCAATAGAATTTATGCAGTTTTCTACTTTATTTTTCTTATTTTTCACACGAGCTCAGGAAATAGTTTTTTTTTTTTTAAGTAAAGCTAATTGTTAAATTAATTTGTGCCGCTCATTTTGCCAGGAGTACAATTCCCATTAGTTGTTTACATACTATGTGTCGGGGATGTGGGGCCATGGTCCCGGAATCCTCATAATATTGTTCGAACTGCTGCTGCTACCTTTGAATAGTATGTCATTCCATTTTTTAAAAATTAGTGGTGTCAAAAAGCTTTAAATAATGAATTAAGCAAATTCGTCGTGCCCGAACGGTGTACGGGTAAATCTGTTAAGTGGTTAACAATTATTTATGTAGCAGTAATACTTACGAATGCGAGGAGCAGTATGCATGTCAAATAAGAGAAAATGTTCTTTATTTCGCATTATGAATTCTAGTTTTTTTTCGTCGCTTAATTCAAAACTGAAGCATACACCAACATTCGTGAGTACAGGTTTCAATTCTTTGCAACAATCCATGGGAAAGACGAAAAACTGACAAGTGATGAAAATATCTTCGCACCTAATAAGAAAAAAATTACATTTAAGACAATATTTTTCTGTATTTTAAAAAAAATAACAACGTCTTTCACAAGGATACGTGTTATTTCCTTAAACAAGTTCAATATTTAACAACTTCAGCAGATTTTTCCCATAATCATAATTTTTTTAATAAAGGTGAATTTATTTACCATAATTTCGCGCGTATACGCCACGGCTCAGTTAAGTCTTTTTCAGACCGGAAATTTTATAGCAAAAAAGAAATCAAATAAATGCTAAGCTAATGAAAAGTAACATTTTATTTAAAATAAATTCTGGGTTGAAATCGACTTATCTGTGGTGCGACGGATACGCGCGAAATTATGGTAATAGTTTTATTAAAAGTTTTCTGCACAAAATAAAAATTCATTTTAACATTTTACACTCGAGAAGGGATTCTCACACACGACTAGTGTTGCTAGGAGGAGGGGGGGATCCCAAATCGGGTCGCCAAATGCGTTGGACACACTAATATCTTACAGTTCATTTCGCCATTTTTTATCACGGATTATTCGGCCATCAGATAAGGCGAATAAAATTAGTTTAAAACACTGGTGTCCAGAGTATTTGGAGTACTCATTTACGAGGGACATTTGAGGTCACTAGCGTCTCATTCCTAGATGGTTCCGTATGGAAGAACGAAAATTGGTCCACTTTTTAACTGAGGTGACACTGAAGTGGAACCATCTGTTGAGAAAATTAATTATATTTACATTTTTCCATTAAAAAATGTAAAACAAAACTGCTTTTATTTTTAAAGAATTTCAATTAATAGAATTTTCAATAAAATGTTTAGGAGTTAATGCATAAGAACTAATTAAAATATTTTATCAAATCAAATTTTTAAAACCGTATTGAAATCAAAATGTATCTATTTAAAACAATTATTTGTATTTCTAATTTATTTTTTATATTTTTCAATCACCGCATATTTTTTATATTAATCATAAAACTTGGATTATTATTATTTAAAAATAATTTTGTACCTTTCATTAGTATTTTTAAATAAATCATCAACGTCGATGCAAAAAGTTTTTTATGTTCATATTTCTGTCAAAAGAGGGATTTACTCTTTTTTCAAAACTTTCGATCACATCGTTAGAAGCTATACAATACTTCAATGAACAATGAATAAATAAAAATTATTAAAAAAATCAAAGATTAAACTATTTTTTAACTCAGTAATCGATATTGCGAAGAAATAGCTTACAAGGAAGGTCTCCATACTGAGCATGCTCAGATTTTTTTGAAAAAAATACTAATTAAACTAGTCATGTATGTAATAAAGAATCAGTCAAAATTAGCTGCGGAATTGGAGTAAAGGAAACATGTAAAAAAATAATATATTTTCAAATATCTTGCGTGGAAAGACCAAAGTGTCACACGATTTCGTGAGCATCATCCCCCCCCCCCCCCCAAAGCAAACGATTTTAATGTAACTTAAAACTTTTGGATTTTTAGAATCCGTGTAAATGCTGTTTTTGATGAATTTAAACATAAACAATAAGAGAGTTTAATATATTTTATATATATTTATATATTAAATTACATATGTATAAAATATTTGTTGCTGTAGTTATTTAATTTACCTCTGGAAAAAACATTTTCATATACAAAAAATTCTTATTCAGTAAAATTATTTTCATGCATTTAAGCGTATTCAAAAATAAAAGCCAGATGTTTCCACAGTAACAAAATCAAATTGACAATGCTCAACTGGACTTTGAATCTCAACAATGTCAATTAATTTAAATTTGAATTTCTTTTCAAATCTCAAATTTTGATGGTTAAATTTGAATGTAAATACATATAAATATCAATATAACGAAATTATACTTAAAACAAACTAAAACTGACAAAACCAAAGATATTTAATTACCTAAATATGTAGAACATGAAACTTTTTTTCTTTACAATGCATTTGACATTTAAAAAAAATTGAAATTGTTTTTTATCGCCAACCGAAGATAATGAATAATAATGAAATCCAATAATGAAATTTTCATTGTTTTTTTACGGACGGAGATTTCGCCGAAAATTTTTTTATAAACATATATATACTCATGAGAAGAACATTCGGTATTTTTTTGTTCAGAATTTTCGGAGTATGCCCGTATGGAGAACTTTCTTGTTAGAACAAAATTTGAAATGAATCTCAATTCTATCAACATAAATTCCACGGTTGTTCATCATCCCAAGTTAAAAAGTGGATTTTCCGGCTTTTCGCTCTTCCGTAGGGAACTTTCTAGGAATGAGATGCTAGTCTAGTGGTCTGGGAGAATCCGTCTGGAGTGCAAAGTGTTGATAATTAACGAAAGAACAATAGAAGTTTGCTTCATCAATTCCATTCTGAAGTAAGCCAAAGTAGATAAAAATGAAAGTTGTATAGATTAATAAATATGAGGTTTTTGATTCACGATGTGCGAATGTATCAGTGAAGTTTCTTAACCCCTTGAAAGGTAGTGGGATATATTTTATCCCACTTAATTTAAATGAGATTTTTACTAGAATCTTTTAACGAAATTTTATATTTTCACCTTTGACTGCAAAACTTTGAAAATTTGTATTTTCCTACTTTGAAACAATATTTTTCGATTTTTCAGGTGAGAATTTAATATTACAGGGATGTTATTGCTTGCCCCAAAAGAGGTTAAGAAAGTTGAAGAAAAGTTTATGTGGTCTTCAAATCATGTTTCAACGATTAGTAAAGAAGAAATAATATCAGTACTCCCAGAACCTTCGTTCGACAGCAGGAAAGACTATCATATGAACATAATTTCACAGAGTATAACTTGAAATAATTTGCAATTGTTTAATGCTAATAAATATATTTATATAAGCTTAACTGTTTCTGCTTACTAGAAATGCTCGTTGATTATCATCTAAAAACTTAAAAAAATATATATATACACATATATATATAAAAGTTTGATAAATTCTGAACTGAATACGTCCGTTACAACAAGTGTTTATATAAATGAGACAATTTATCCCAATATTTTTTATTGATAAGATTCGTATGAATTCATATGTAAGTAGCACACATTTATTGTTTGAAATAAATTACAGTTAATTTTCTTGCCTGCATATTTTCAGAAAATTTTAAATTTTTATGAAGCCTTAAAAATATCATTCATTTCTGAGATACGTCCGTTACTGAACAAAAAGAAAAAAAAAGTTATTGTTCGTGGAAATTTTCAAAAATTTAATTGCAATACATAGAAACAGAGTCCTTGTTCTTCATAAAGTTCTTGCAATAAAACAAAGATCTAACATATTTAGTATCTTTGCAGGGTTTTTTATGTACACTAGACTCTAGCGGAAGTCCTAACTACCGTGCAGACTACTCTCGTAACCAGAGCTTAAACAGGTCCAGGTAAGAAAAATACAATCACGTGAGAAATGACGCAGCTTGAACGTCACACGCGAGAAATGCAGATGCGGATCATCCATTCTATTTACTTTCTTACAGCTTATTTTCATTATAATTATTTTCGTTTTTTAGTAGAATTTTTTTTTTTTTTTGTAATCTTTGTTTTTATTTACTTTTTTTAAAAACATCTGTCATTTATGTATATTGTTAAAAAAAAATCTTTTTTAAACAGGTAACTTTGATATTTTATTATTTTTTAACATCTATTATTTTGATATTTTATTTCTTTTTCACAATCATTCAACCAAAAAAGTTCTTTTAAGAACTAAACTTTAATTATCATAATCTGTCCAACTAGGAAAAAAGATATTCCACTGAAATAAACAACCATTTTACTATCGCAATAACAGCTGGCTAACGCAAACACGCTGGGAAAATAAAATATCGTCTATGTCGACACTAGTAATGAGAGTGCTTGCACGGCAGTTTGGAATCTTACTAGGGTCCAGTAGTGACCATCCCCCCCAAACCCAATGACGCAAATCCCCTCCCCAAAAAAATCTTCATACTTTAACATTGACACCCCCCCCCACCTAAACAAAATATCAATTGTAAAATATATTCTATTTATAATCTACTGATCATTCAAAAGATAGCGAGTTGAGCATAGTGGAATAAGTTCTTATTGCCCTTATCTAGAATTTAAAGAAAGAAAATACAGGAACATTTCTGAAAATTCAATGTTGAAAGAATTTAAAATTTATATTAAAAAAAATCAAGATTTTTTTTAACAGTAAGTAAAAAGGAAATATTAAGAATTTAACCCCCCCCCCCCCCCAAAAAAAAAAAAAATTATACTTTTTCTCAAATTCCCCCCCCCCCAAAAAAAAACTAAATTGTATGACGTATCTTGCGTCACCAAACCCCTCTCTGAGCACCCCTGCTAGGGTCTATATACATGTACCGATTGATATATCAGTTACCATGAAATTGCCTTTCTGTGGTAATGCTGTTCTTCGTGTCATTAGCATTTTAGAGTAATTATACTTACTTTATACTGTTTTCTATTAAAAAACGTGTCAAATTAAAGCTTTCTTCGCTCTTTGCTAATTGCTTGTAACGTATCGACAGCTGTTCCATTTGTTTTTCAAAGACTTGCAGTTCAGGATCTGGCGGCTTTCTTTGAATGCGGTAAAGAATACTTCTTATGAGAAGCGAAATTTCATTGGGTGTGAGTGAAGTGTACGGAAAACCTAGGGACAAGTAGGCGTATTCCAATAACTCTCTGTAGCTTGCATTAACATCTGTAAAGAGGAAATGAGTTTGTCGTGATTGGCTGCAACAGACATTTAGCACATGAAATCATTGTAAATAATGTATCTAAATTAGAAAGGATTAACGTGACTTTGCGTAACGCTGACGTCATTTTGACAATGGCAACAGATAATGATTAAATTTAACTTTTATTGTAATGTTTTAAACTTCTAAATATCATATGCAGTGCAACTTCAATAATCCGAGATAATTGGGACCGCTAACTCCAATGATATCGAAATTTTCGATTAATAGAAATTGTGCATTTAAACCTCTAAGCTCGCGATTTTAACTTATCGTAGAATAAAACACAATAGAAAGATTTTTAAATGATAAAAATAAACATATATAAAGTTACATTTCATTGCTCAACAAATTTAAAAAGGAAACAAACTACTAGTAGCAAAGTTTTAAAAACAAATAGCAATTTTTAAATGTACTAAATTATGTTAATTTACTATAATTATACTAATTTCTTTTTATAATGTCTCTCATTGCTTCAATCACACTTTGATTCATTGGCTGAATGAGATATGCCATAGTTGCCAACTTTTACGCATTTTTGCTACCACTATAATTTTACAGAGATCTTCCATTTGCTTAATTATAAGATTTCGTCGATTAAATAAGACAATAATTGCTATAAAATTTTTGTTGTGAGAAAAATGTGTAAAAGTTGGCAGCTATGGCTATGCCATGTTTGCGAGAAGAACACTCGCTCTTATTTCCCCGGAATTTCTCATTCTTCCGAATAACAAGGAACATTGTCAATCAGAACTGCTATAGATGTTACATTTAGTATCAAATCTAGATTTGTATGTGGTACAAAGTCATCATAAAATCATTTTTCATAAATTTTGGAGTTCATCGAAGCAGAACTATTTTTTCGTTACTTTCTGTACTTTATAGTCATGGAATTTACCTTAATGTTCTTAAATGCTCTCGGTCATTCCAAACTCATAAAAAAAAATCGACTTCTGTATCGGTTTTGTTAACAACAGTAATCGTTTTTTTTTTTTTTTTTTTTTTTTTTTTGAAACCTTGATTAATCTAAACTCGGTACTATATTTTCAATTTTTTCAGCGTCGAATAAGAATAAAAAGAGCAATTTCAAATGTAATTTGTTGGAAAACTATATTGCAATTTAATCGAAAATTTATCGAAGTTTTTAGTGCTTTTAAAATAATTTTAAAGCAGGATTTTTTTTTTTTTTTCAAATCTATCTCTATCGCATGCAGACGATTACTAAAGGGTTTCCAGGGTATATTGCATTACAAAAATAAAACATTCATCAAGCAATAAGTTTAAAAAAAATGTAAATAGAACGCAATTTTAAGACCTATAACCAAGTTTCGCGCTTAACCCTTTGAGCTCTGATGGTTGAATTTTCTACCACATAATTTTAAATCCGAAATGTTACACTGGCACCAGAATATTCGACGAAATTTATTTGAAAAATTTTAAATGCATTTTCTCGCGTATATCATAAACCAAATTTTTTCTTCGCCAAATACTGGTGCCAATCTGTCATTTAGTTTTTCGGAGAAATTTACCCACCAGAGCTCAAAGGGTTAACCCCTTTGGGACGAGCGACACGTATACGTGCCGCAAAAAGCCTTAAGGATCCTTGCTTATCCCACCAGTAAATGTTTGCTGAAAAAATTGTCTTATTTAATAGGTGCATTTTCTCGATTTAATAGAGTATAAATTTCTGTTTTTAAAAACCGGTGACAAAACATTAAATGTTTCGTAAAAGGCTCCTGTCGCGAAGGGGTTCAACCACTAAATTGAACAGAATAAAAAAAGCTGATTGCATATAGCAATCTTTGGCAATTCCTCCAGTCCTTAACTCCTGACGCTCGGCTAATATAAAAATGCCTCTTTCAATGCGTTTCAAAACTTTATTTGAACATATTAATTGCCTTTTTTCATATAAATATGATTTTTGATATTGTCAGCGGGTATACTAAATAAATATATTAAATACAAACAATCTACTTTAGTTTTATCAATAAAAAAATAAATAATAATAAAAGAAGATCCATTGGCGACTCACCACAATCTTTAAGATTATTTGCTAATGCGTTTTTAATCTTAAAGATTTACTCTTAAAGATAAAGTCTGCGCCTATGTCTATACCTATACAAAAACTTCTGCGTTACACTAAATTGCGATAATTATTTTAAAAAATCAAGCATTGACGTAAACATTTTAAATGTATGTAAGAAAATCAAATGTGAAAAACTTGTTCAATATATATATATATTTTTTTTAATTCGATGTTTCGACATTTCAGCCTGACGGGTGTTAGTTAAATATATTTTTTATAAATAATTAAGAATTTATTTATACATACATTTTTATCTAACAATTTGTTTACTTTATATTTAAAATTGTTTTGAAATGTATTTTGTAAACTTGAAACATACGTAATAAAACTTAATAATAGTAGTTTAAAAATTGCAGAATGTTTCACATACAGTATGGGTCATTTAGGGCAGGGGTGCACAACCTCTGGCCCGCGGGCCACAGTGATACCACTATTTTTATGCAGAATAATTTTCCTTATAGTAATGACGGAAACTTTGCTATTAAAGAAAAGAAACTACACTTTTCAAATATTCTGGTGGCAAACGATTTGCTAGTAAAAAGGTTGTGCATGACTGATTTAGGGTTCTATTAAAGATAGTTTTGGGCAACCGTACCATACCAAATGTACTGTATATTTCCGTTTATGAGCTTATCCGTATATAAGTGGAGTGTACGGCTTTTCAGTGAAAAATTTTCCAAAATAGGAAACCCGTATATGAGCTGATGGTAACAAATGGTGATTACAAATTTAGCAAACTTAGGAATTTTTTGTAAATAGATAATAGGAAAAAAAATACATCATCCAAATTATTAATTTATCCTACTTGGGTGCGCAGCCAAATCTGTTTAATTGAGTCCTGGTCACTCTGTTATGACTTGTTCGTTCTTAAAAACGAAATATCCTATTTTGGGCTTGAATTGCCACAAGAAATGGTCGTTTGATTTTTCAAAAATTGTTACATGAATAATGCGATGGATGGAACTGAAGATGCTTCCATTTTTGAAGAAGACTGTTATTGCAGAGCTTCCAAATGGTCCGCGAACTGAATACCAATATTTTTTAACAAAAACCTTCATACTAGGATTCTCCAGCATTGATGCGAAAACTAATCTTCAAAGATAATTTATGTACAATTTGCAAGAAAAATCTAAAACGAAAATTTTTGTAAGAAAATATTGATGTTCAGTTGGTGAAGCAATTGGGAAGTCTTTGATTGTGGTGATGATGAGACACTGTCCATATTCATATCAATGAAAGTAAGTTATTTTAATCAGTTGTTTGAAAATTCTGATAATGATTTAAATAGTGAATGGGAATTCCTAACATTTTTTATTGTAAAAGAATAGAGTTTTAAAATATTTTTGGAAACTTCTCCGTATTCTTAAAGTTTTTTTTTATATTTCCAGACTTTTTTTTCTCATTTTAGAATATCAATTTTTGTAACTTTTTTAAACGCGGGTATAAGCCGACTCCCTACTTTTGAAGCAAAATAATGCCCTGAAAATTTTTCGGCTTACATATATTAATATACCGCAATTACTTATTTTCTCATTTGTTAGATTTGTCGGCTTATAATGCAAGCTTCCTAGTGAGGATTTGCTTCTAAATAATCATACATGAGAAAATTTCTGAGTAACCAATACACTTACCGACTCTATATGACGGTCGCCTGCAAATATAAATCTTTGGATGCCGCGGAAAGTAACGGTCTTCGTCCATTCCGTTTTCACTGTCTTTGTCTGTTACTGTTATGTAGATAGATTCGGTGCTTAAGGAATCTTCTAGGAGGAGAATTTCGCTGCCCAACATCATCAGAACACTAGTCACAAAAAACAATCTATTGGGGAGAAGAATGGAAAAAAATCACATAGGTTAAAATCTATAAAATAGACATTTAAAAATTGCAGTTTCACCTAAATTCCCAATATGAACCTTCAAACCAATTTGCTGCCATTGGATCGGGAAGCGGCAGCACATACAATAACCTCAAAAAATCCACGGATGAAAATCCAGGATTAGTTAAATCTCGATGCGCATGTTAAATCCTTAATAGTTGCATTAAATTACAGTTTAAAAATTAAAATTCATTATTGCCACCACTTTTATGAAAAAAAAAATTCTTCTTATTTAATGACAAATAAAGTGATACCAGAATGAAACCAATTACACTACTTTATAAAACTGGTGGGAATCAAACAATTCTGAATAAAAGCAGTGAAGCTTGCAGCCCGTGAATGTCTCGGGCGTTAATATTGAGTGATTAAAACGCAATCGGCCTGCCAAATCTTATCTTGGTATAATCCTTTAACAGACAAAGCATTTTCATTGAATTGCTAAGCATTTCTACACTGTAAAAAAATTTTGTAAAATTCCAGTAGATGTACCGTAAATTTCACGGTACTTCTACCATTTTCACTCTTTACGGTATGAATACCGTATTTCTAAGGTATATTAAGTGTAAAAAACAGTTCTTTGTACTGTTTCGATTAAAAACGGTATTTACACAGTAAAATTATTATTTTTCCGTAAAAACTCGGTATTTATACCGTAAAAAAATTATTTTTCAATAAGGAAAACGACATTGTAAAAATTTTCGTAGCATTTCAATAGATGTACCTAAATTTTACGGTACGTCTACTGTTATCATTCTTTACTGTATGAGTACCGTATTTCTAAGATATATTAGGCATTAAAAAAAACATTTTCTGTGCTATTTCGATTATAAACAGTATTTATACCATAAAATGACCAATTTCTGTGCTATTTCAATTATAAACGGTATTTATACCATAAAATGATTGTTTTTCAGTAAAAAGGCGATATTTATACTGAAAAAAATTATATTTCAGTAAGGGAAAATATGATATCCTCGCCTCGGTGTACGGCATTTTCTCAAGCGATGTTCTTGTTGTTGCTAGGTAAATGCGCGCAGGTCTGAGGAGATGGGGGGGGGGAGTGCAGCCGTTAACTTGTTTTGGAGTCCAAAAATCTCAAAGGGTCACAACTCCTGCAATACACACTGTTTATTATAATTTTTATGGATACCATAATGTAACAATAAAAAAAGAGAAAGGACTGTATTTACTTTTGTTAAATAGTATTAAAGAAGAATAGATAATTATTAGAATATATAATTATTATCTTTAATTACAAGAAAATAAATAATGTAATTTATGAAAGATGACTAAAGTAGTCTACAAAGTAGACGAGGCTTTATTAAAGATTCACATGCATTTTATGTGTCTTGCGTGTCTGTGTAAGGGGAGGGGAGACTGATTCTGGGCCCGTCACGGTTCTCGACGGCCTGAATAGATGTTGTCTTTCTAGTGGGAACTTTTAATCTATCATACTGAATGATGTCAAATCCATCCTTAATTTTTATTGGAGAATTATACAATTCATAGAAGTGAAATTCTAAGATTTTAAACAGTTTAATTAATCACTTATTCATAGTCATGCAACTGGAATTGTAATATTATGTACGATACGTTGTAATATATATACCAGTGATATTCTTATACGTTATAATATGTACGTTATAATATGTGTCTTATATGTTACGTATACGTTGTAATATATATACCAGTGATATTCTTATATGTTAAAAGGGTTTGTTCACCTTTGTGTATGCTCTTTGTGTTTCATTCAGTTGGATCCTCATACCGGACGTGCAGGACAAAGAAGTATGTAACATTTTAACTATTTTTAAGTGAAAGTAACTATTATGCATGTATTTTTATTACATTTTTAACTAGCATTAGTTCTTAATAAACTTCTTCTTTACTGTTATATATTTGTCTTATTAATTTATTTTGGGTTTAAAAATTATGACATTAATAATTAATATTTTTTTAAGTATGACAAATAACAAATTTTTCAGGTAAAAATTATTTGAAATTAAAAGTTCTTTCAAAAAGAATCTAATAATACAATGTGAAAAATTTCCGTGGTGGAATTTCAAAGTGGAGTCTATTCATGAAGTAAAATAAAGAGAAGCACCGAAATATGGTACTGCTTATTTTTTGAAAACTCCAAGCTGGGCAACACGAAGCGTTTTACCTTTTCCTTTTTCCTTATTCAGCGACACACTAGTAACACGCATGTTCACGTTCTCTACAATTCTAATGTATCGAACGTCGCCTCTCTCAAATAATGAAGATCGGCGGCTAGTAAGTTGTCTGTTAAATAAAAAAAAAAAAAAAAAAAAAAAAAAAAAAAAAAAAAAAAGATATGGTATAACGTATTGTGTGTGCTCAGATGGTGAAATTTTGGGGACTATAAAGGCCCATCCCCCGCGAATCCCCACGTTCAAAATTTAGACAAAATTATCATAAAACTAGGAAAAAATACATCCTTATCAGAAAAAAAAAAAAAAAAATACCCAACAGTCAGTTGGCTTAGATTTACGCTTAAACCACCAGTAAAACTGCAAACACCGGTCCTCTTTCCTCTACCAACCTCATAAATAACTAAAATTCAAAAATCTTTTTCGCTTACGTTATTAGAATTTTATCGAACTCAGACCCCAATCTCGATGAGCTCAGGAATTTCCTAATTAACAATTCTGTTGATCTAATCCTTAAAAAGGTGGTGAAGTTCAAAAACTCTAAAAATCGCAAATCAAAATTTTAGAACCTATCTCACTCGACGCTCTTTCGCCATACGGCTCAGTACTGAATTCAGACACTTTTCTCGGGAGGGACTTCTGTGGCTCCGGGGGGTGGGGGAATGAAACCTTTTTCCCCAGTGAAAACACAAGAACTCTATTTTTCCGGGGGGGGGACATTTCATTGCACTGGGGGGGGGTCCCTCTGGGGCACCCCATTAATTCAACACTGATATGGCAAGACTGTTATTTTTGTTAAAAGAAAGGTCTCTCATTCGGTAACTCAATCTCTCCCCTCCAAATTTTGGAAAATTAAACACTAAAAACCATTTAGACAGTTTAAGTTAATTCACAGTCTCATCCATATGTCTTCAAACCTTGGACAATCCCCCCTTCCCCGATCTCTCTTCAGTCCGGCTTGGATAAATTATTCAGACTAGATGTTGAATGATATTTTCAGGTTACTTCAGTGGTCATCAGTGGAATTTTGATGCAAACACTACCACTGATGTTTTTAAAAGAAATAGTCGATGCTTCCTACCCGATTCAGTATGATCCATCGGATGGATCAGTTGGATTTGATCATCGGACGGACCTTGCTCATTTAAAGATGTCTGTAAAATAATGATTCCCTATTCCCTGATTTTGCACTCACTGTACCATATTTCAAGTAAATTTTAGAAACGCGGTTAATTTACAAAAATTCCATTCGACCAGTAAGAGGCTAAGTGCAAATATAACGTTATTTACTTTTTGGTAATTTTGGACCCTTTCCCTCCCTTTAAATATCATACGTTACTTCCATCAAACTCCCTGGCACGGTAATGATATCGTTATCAAAGTGTAAAATTTTTTTTTAGAATTTAGTTCTTTTGTTTTGATAAACATACAAAACGGGTTAAATTTATTTTTCACAAACTTTATTGATTCAATTGAAGATAATTTAATAAAATATCGCTTTATTCAAATAAAAATAGTTAACAAAATAAAAAAAAAGATAATGTACTATTTTGAACAAAATACCACGTTACAGTGAAAAAGAGATAATTATAATTGGGTCAAAAATGATGTCGATATCAAAAGGCAAATCCCCCCCCCTTCCCCTAGAGATATCTTACGATATCATGTGTCAGACCCTCCCTCCCCCCCTAAAAGAATAATGTTATATATGCACAGCACCTAATAAAAAAAGTTAATATATCATTCTTGTTTCTAGTAAAACCATCGTAAATATTGACTGAGCAAAACATTTTCTTTGAAAATGTCTGATTATAGGCAAGATAATACAGAGCGTGAAAGTTTGCTTTCGGCCGAAGTAATGGTGTCAGATTTTCGAGGCAAAAGCCTTTTTTACGGGTAGCAGCATAAGTTTCGTATTTACCAACCAACCAACAAATCTAATGGCGTCAGTTTGTTGATTTCGGGCAAGGAGAACTTGAGATCCAGTTATTCATATTTAAGTAAGTTAATCGGCTGTATTTCTTGTTTTCCTTTAACTTACATAATTAGATAACTAATTTGAACTATACATGTTTTAAATTGTTTTTTCTTAAAAGTATGTTATTCATTTCTTTGGCTAAGCTATATAAAAATTGGAAAATAAATTACTTTGTTTTTGAAATGTGCGTGTTGGATTAAATTGCGTTAAAAATAGCAAACAGACATCTATAAAATTTTGAATATTTTCTGTTCAATATTTCAACTATTTCCTTTTAAATTTAATCATTTTTACTAGAATATTTGTGTAATATTAGTAATTTACATTTATCTTATTCAAAAGAAGGAATTCGACTTATTTCATTCCTCCTTTTGCTAGACTGTCCCACGCCCCTCCACTATTGTTTTTATGTTAAACTGCTTATATAAACAACAGTGCTGCTTTTAAGTTTAGTTAAAATTATGGATAATGTATAATATTAGGTTTTCTAAAGACGGGAACTATTACAGCTACAGGTAAACAAGTCATTAATATACAGCAAATATTAAAATTACAGTAAGCAAATTTATTTTTTAATAAACAATTTTTTTATACAAATCTAAGTTTATGCTGAAAAGCAACTATTTTCAACTGAAGATTTGGTTGTCATTGCTCCATCTCAGTGGCTTAGCTAGGATAGGTGATACCCAGAGCGGATGTAAATTGTGTTACCGCCAGCCACCATGGTGTCACCCCCCCCCACACACACACACACACACACACCGATCCGTTATATTTTTTCATTCACAATTGTACGCTATTATAACAAATGGCCATATCATTTCTCATTTACCTTTTGCCCTGCATTGAGAAAAAAAACAGAGGGGCGAATTTTTACTTAACCAATAATCCGCTTAAATCAATGTGGTGTCTGTATGTCGAAGAAAATTCTTTTTTTTAAAGTTTGCTTTTGTTATCCACTCGTTGGATAGATTAGATTTTTGTTCTCTGGTGCAAATATCTTATTTAAACACACCAGTCTGCATAAAATTTCAACTTCTTTTAGAAAAGAAAATTAACTCTATTTCGTCGTAAGCTAGAAATTTAATTTTATTTCAGAATTCTTTTTCCCAATGGTGTAAGATTATACATATTTATTTTCAAATAAATATTGGGTGACACCCGGGTTGGACCGCCCCCCCTGCCCCTTACTAACTACGCCACTGCCTCCATCTAGTATTGTGATTGATGTTTAGAATAATACGTAATGAGGAAAAATTTCTGTCCCATTTTATCCCATTCTCCATTACCAACTAATATTGTAATAAATATTAGTACTATTTATTACTAATATTAGAACTAGTACTAACTAATATATCCCGTACTTGAATAAAATTAATTAATTAAAGTTTGAAAACATAGTATATTAACACACGAAAAAAATCATAAAAACCTGATTTAAATAAAAAGAATCTAATTTAAACAAAGATATACATATATATTTTTTAAACTATGATTGTTTTGCTCCTTAGTTGCTATTTAAAAGCATGCATATTCATGCATATTCCATTGATAATACTAATTTTGAAAGTAGAGAGAAAATGGTGTTTATATTAAGACTTTTTTGGTTTTAAATGTTTATAAAAAAAGACTTGTGCATTGATTGCTCTTAACCCGGGAGAACACGCCCTTACCCAGTGTTTGAATGGTTTTAACTTTGTCACCAAGAAAATCAAAATATAACAACTACTTTATTTAGACGGAAACAATTCATACAAATTTTGTGATAAAATAAGTTGAAGATTACTTTTAAAAAATTAGTGGTTACAATTGTAAAAACCATACGCACTCAGGGTCTTTTAGGCCCTGCGAATTTGAAATTAGAGTCATCGTCCTGTTTAATTTTATAGAACACAGTAAAAAGAGGGAAGGGGGGAGGAAATTAAGTCAATGTAAATCAATAAACCAGTTGATATGGCCCTTTTAAAATTCAACTGGCATATTTGAAAATCTGATTTAAAAAAATCACTGGCAACTCATATCTATGTGTTATTACAGTATTTATGTTTTCACTAGTGAGAAACTGGGTTATTTATTAAATTTTAAGTCAATTAAATGTTATTAAAACTAGTGTTTTATTAAATAGTCGATTCGGTATTTTGTGATTCCGCATGTTATACGATTATAAGCGTCATTAAACTAATTAAATAAAAATCTACATGGATGACAGCATAGGATGATGCATGAATGACTCTATACATGTTTATTTTTCAACGAAAAGATAAAATTTATACTAAAAATTAATTTTATACTTTTTTTTTAATTACATTAAATTTGTGGATCAGTTTTCGCTTATTTTGGATTTACGATCGGCTTGGTAATGAAGAATTTTTAGTTCAGTTAAAATACGAAAACGAAAATTATTTTGTCGGGGATTGTCTTGGGTAACAAGTAGAATGCTTCATCGTGTCGGGCAAACTGCACCTGACATGACTCGCAGGCTGGACCGGATCGGGTTGAGCCTAAATTTTTGTCGTTGAGTGTCGGATTAAAGTCGGGTTAACTTTGTTTCAGGTTCGGGTTGGATGTTGATACTTATGGTTCTTGATTCGGGATGAATCGATCTCTCAAAAGAATTTACAAAACTTATTTTAAGATGAAAAAAGAATACTGCCCAGTAAAACTGATGGCATTGAGCTCACAGGCTACAAATACTAATTGTACATTAAAGCCTTATATTTTCAAGGGTTAATTCCGTTCGAAAAAAAAATTAAGAAGGGGAAACAGCTCTCCCCTTTCCTCTTTTTTTATACTTAATCATTGAACCTCCTATACTATCAAAGACATGCTTTATCATATAAAAAATCTATATCCAAAATTCAGAGCAAATTAGATAATTCTTAATAAAAACCCATTTAGCATTTATATAATTTAAAAGGAGTTATCCCCTTCTTTTATACTTAACCATTAAACTTCCAAAACTATTCAGAGATTTGAACGAAATCTGAAAATTCTGCTTGAAAAACCTATTTATATAAATTAAGAGGGGGGGAGGCATTAGAACCCCTGTTGCCCCTATTTATACTTATTCAATGAACACCTAATAGCAGTCACGGAATCGCCTCACCAGAATGATCCTAATCTAAATTTTGAACGAAAACTTAATTCTGCATGAAAATCCCATTTATATCAACTAACGGGGGGGGGGATTAGAACCCCTGTTCCCCCTATTTATACTTATTTAATGAACACCTAATAACAGTCACGGAATCGCCTCATCAGAATGATCCTAATCTAAATTTTGAACGAAAACTTAATTCTGCATGAAAATCCCATTTATATCAACTAACGGGGAGGGGGGGCATTAGAACCCCTGTTCCCCCTATTTATACTTATTCAATGAACACCTAATAACAGTCACGGAATCGCCTCATCAGAATGATCCTAATCTAAATTTTGAACGAAAACTTAATTCTGCATGAAAATCCCATTTATATCAACTAACGGGTGGGGGGGGGGATTAGAACCCCTGTTCCCCCTATTTATACTTATTCAATGAACACCTAATAACAGTCACGGAATCGCCTCATCAGAATGATCCTAATCTAAATTTTGAAAACTTAATTCTGCATGAAAATCCCATTTATATCAACTAACGGGGGACATGAGCCCCCCGTTCCCCCTCTTATACATATCGAATGAACTTCAAAAACTAATCAGGGAAGCGCCTTGTCAGGATATACCTACATACAAAATTTTAAGAGGATCGGATATTTTTATCATGAGTTATCGCGTTACGCACATACGCACATACATACAGAACGGGCGGGCACATAAGCTCTCAGGCTATGATAGCCTGTGAGCTAAAAATAATTAAAAATGTGTAGCCTATAATTCAAATACTTCGCTGAATAAATGCGAATTACGGCGTTTCTTGATCCCCCACCCCCCTCCTCTCTAGAAAAAGAAAAGCACCCAGTTAAAGTCAAATTTCTGGAGTGATACTTTTTAGATCACAGGCTATCATAGCCTGAGAGCTTATGTGCCCGTCCGTTCTGTATGTATGTTCGTATGTGCGTTCGTGCGTAACGCGATAACTCATGATAAAAATATCGGATCCACTTGAAATTTTGTATATAGGTATATCCTGATAAGGCGCTTCCCTGATTAGTTTTTGGAGTTCATTCGATATGTATAAGAGGGAGAACGGGGGGTTATGCCCCTCCCCTTAGTTGATATAAACGGTATTTTCATGCAGAATTAACAGTTTTCCTTCAAAATTTAGATATAGGATCATTCTGATGAGGCGATACCGTGGCTGTTATTAGGTGTTCATTGAATAAGTATAAACAGGGGGAACGGGGGGGCTCATGCCCCTCCCCTTAATTGATATAAACGGGATTTTCATGCAGAATTCATGGTTTTCGTTCAAAATTTAGATATAGAATTATTTTGATGAGGAGAGTCCGTGGCTGTTACTAGGAGTTCATTGAATAAGTATAAACAGGGGGACGGGGGTTCTAATGCCCCTCCCCTTAACTTGTATAAATGGATTTTTCAAGCAGAATTGTTAGATTTCGTTCAAATCTCTGAATAGTTTTGGAAGTTTAATGGTTAAGTATAAAAGAGAGGATTAACTCCTCTTAAAATATATAAATGTTAAATGGGTTTTTATTAAGAATTATCCGATTTGCTCTGAATTTTGGATATAGATTTTTTATATGATAAAGCATGTCCTTGATAGTTTAGGAGGTTCAATGATTAAGTATAAAAAGGGAGAAAGGGGAGAATTGTTCCCCCTCCTTAATTTTATTTTCCGAACGGAATTAACCCTTGAAAATAAAAGGCTGTAATGTACAATTAGTATGCGTAGCCTGTGAGCTCAATGCCATCAGTTTAACTGGGCAATATTCTTTTTATTAGCTCACAGGCTATCATAGCCTGAGAGCTTATGTGCCCGTCCGTTCTGTATGTTCGTTCGTGCGTAACGCGATAACTCGTGATAAAAATATCCGATTCACTTGAAATTTTGTATGTAGGTATATCCTGACAAGGCGCTTCCCTGATTAGTTTTTGGAGTTCATTCGATATGTATAAGAGGGGGAACGGGGGGCCCATGCCCCTCCCCTTAGTTGATATAAATGGGATTTTCATGCAGAATTAAGTGTTCGTTCAAAATTTAGATTAGGATCATTCTGATGAGGCGATTCCGTGACTGTTATTAGGTGTTCATTGAATAAGTATAAATAGGGTAACAGGGGTTCTAATGCCCCCCCCCCCCGCTTAATTTATATAAATGAGTTTTTCAACCAGAATTTTTAGATTTCGTGCAAATCTCTGAATAGTTTTGGAAGTTTAATGGTTAAGTATAAAAGTGGGGGATAACTCCTTTTAAATTATATAAATGCTAAATGGGTTTTTATTAAGAATTATCTCATTTGTTCTGAATTTTGGATATAGATTTTTTATATGATAAAGCATCTCGTTGATAGTATAGGAGGTTCAATGATTAAGTATAAAAAAAGAGGAAAGGGGAGAGCTGTTTTCCCTTCTTAATTTTTTTTTCGAACGCAATTAACCCTTGAAAATATAAGGTTTTAATGTACAATTAGTATTTGTAGCCTGTGAACTCAATGCCATCAGTTTAACTGGGCAGTATTCTTTATTTTAATTTGTCTTTTTTGCACACAGAGTTTATTGAATCGGATTTAAGTCTTTGTGTTAAAAATTTACTTTCTGGTGAACTTTTTTTTTAAAAATTTGGATGGTAAAAATAATGATGAAATGTCTGATTTTGTGAAAGAGCCTATTATTCAATGATTTTTTTTTTAAATAGGCCTCGAATTTCGCTTTGATTGTGCCTGATTACGTAAGTTTACATTCAAAATTTACAGTTTTACATATTTAGATTTTAGACCATTGGTGTAAAAATCTAGGCACCAGCGGGGGGCAATCACTCACCACGGAGTAAAAGTAAATAGCATTCTAGCAAGAAATTTATACAAATTATTAGATGATACAAGTCGAAAAAAAATTAGTAGTGAGAGCATAGGAGCAACTGGCGCAAAGACTTTTGCACCCCTGTCTTAAAACAAAGAGGTGTACCTACCAATCCATATTTTATCACATGTTCTCAATATTAGAAGTTTTATGGGAAGTGTAAATTATAATTATCATCTATTTGAGATCTTTGAAATCAGCTTGCGTAATTTTTGTGATAAAATATTAATAACAGTAAAAGTCATTGATTTACAGTATAACTATTTAGTTTCTTACACGTCAAAACCTTGTGTGATTTCTTTGTTTTTCAAATTGATTACTTAGAGAATTATAAGAATATAGTTATTATATTTTCGGGGTTTTTTTTAAACATTTACTTTTTGATATTGAGTAATTTTAATATGACGGAAAAGCTAGGGATCTTCCTCTGGTATTTTATTTATTTATTTATTTTCGTAGTCATTATCGTCCAAACTCTTCAAAAATTTTTGGAATTAAAACATGTTTTCACAGTTTTTGACAAGCAATCCAGAAAAAATATTGATATATATTAATAAAATGGCTGGTATGAAGACTTTTTTTCATTTGGTATATTTAAATCGTTAAGAAATAATATATGTTTATTTTCAATAACAGAAAATTTGGAATGGAGAAGGAATATGGCTACCCAATTTCATTTTTGAAGTATAACGGAGGATTAGACTTGGAACAAACCCTTGGAACTTGGATACCCATTACCAAAAAAAATTCTCGATTGTCTGCGGCAGATACTACAGAGGCAGAAAATAATCCATAGGTAAAATGTTTTGCAATTGCAGCGTTAATTAAACATTTACTTTTAACGATTTTACGCGTTTTATTCAGTTCTGTTAATAACTAACTCACATTTTTGCATTCAGTAATAAAGTTTTAAATATAACTTAAAACAAAAGAAATGTTTGATGAAAAAATAATCTACAAAGAAGAAAAGAAAATCTGTAACACCCGTCTCCATTCTTTACCTTTCTGCTTTAAGGCTTGCAATATTAATAGTGATTGCAAAAAATAGTGGATATGACTGAGTATCAGCATTTTTTATTGCACAGTCTTGATTATAGTTTCTTATTTTAATTTTTGAAAAACAAATAAATCAAACACAAAATCGATATTTGATTTTTTTTTTTTTTTAATCAAAGGCTTGATACATTTCTTGTAATATTTCAAACCCATAATGGTAAAAATAATATAATGACTATTAGTTATTACTAATAGCATAATTTTATTTGTAGGTACATTTAACTCACACATAATCTAGCTAAAATAGCGTCTCAGTATTATCATTGTTAAACGCATGCTTTTTACTTATTTCTAGTTAGAATTTTTTAAAACTTTTTAACCTCTCTTCCATTCTCCAAATAAACAAAGTTTTTTAATTGACTTCTTTTTCATACCCTGCCCTTCATTATAATTACAGATTCACTGTCGCGAGATGCCACACGCGGCTAATTTTATGCTGCGACCTGTAACTTTCGGTGCTTAAGCGGGTGCGGGAAACAAAAATATTCAAATTTTATTAAACAGTTTTATTACATTAAAAATTCTGCTTAAAATTACGTTTAAAACCTTGTTTCTATTTTAACTGTAACAAGAAATATTATTTTTTTCTTTTTGGTTTCTTTTTAAAATCTAGTTTTCAAAGCAATCGTTCTCATAAAAATGACTTTCTCTGAAAATGCCTTTTTTTCTTCATGAGTTTTTTCACCATTTCTTGTATTTAAATTACTTTAACCCAATAACGGTTAAAAATAATCTTGTTTAAATTTGAAACAAATCTTTTTCAATTGTTTTATATTAATTTTACTTCAGCAAATTAAAAAAAAATATTTAATTTTAAAAATTTGATTTTAAAAAATTACATTTTTTTTAATTTTTTACTTTAAATATTTTTTAATTTTATTCAAATTAATGCTTTTAAAATTCCCAAATCAGAATTAAAGCTTATATATTTCTGTTTATATAAATGAAAAGAAATTCTACAAATAATATTTCGAGTTATAACGATTTTAAATTACCCCACTTTTTAATTATTAAATTAAAAAAAAAAAAAACAAAAAAAAAACATTATGAGAAATTATGTCACGTGCTTTTGTTTCAAAATGATATGGTAATCAGAAAAAATTTCAAAATTTTAACTGAATAAATAACAATTACTTGATAATGTGAACATTGTTGAGAGAATGTATAAAATTAAGGATTTCATTTCCGACAATTCCATTTTTGTTTAAACACATAGCCTACACTAGGCTCGGTAAGAAATTTTCAATCTAAATATTAATTCTATGGTATTGTTATTTACAGACCTCTTGCCCCCCCCCCTTTTAATATTTTTAAAGGATTTTTTTTCACACAGGGTGCAGTACGTAAATTTTATTGTGCATTTCTACTTTTTCAATTGTTTGTTACAGTTTTAGGTAGCTTTCATTAGAAAAAGTAAAAAGGAATATATTGCAACCGTCCGGAGAAAAGCACTTCCAGAAAATTTTGGTATATTTTCATCGATCATGACCCCCAGACCCCAAAACATAGGGTGTATACATACCGATTCATACAGGGTGTATCTAAACTATTGGGCAAAACTTTAAGAGGTGATAGTACACATCAAGACAAACAATATTGAATAGGAAACTAAGGGACCCAAACGTCATCCGAAGGAGATAGGTGCCATTAAAGTTTAGGAACTAAAATTTCAAATAAGCATAAAAAACGGAAAAATTTGTCGATTGATTTGCGGTTTTCTCTAAAACTACTCTTTGTGTCAGTATTTTCTTTAGAATAAGTTGTAAAGATAAATTTCAAAAAATGCCAATAGAGGGCGCTTTAGACTTTGGAGTAACAAACAATTATTTTTTGCCGTTATTTTTGCATCTCATTAAATGTTTTCGGAAGCTTAGACTTAAACTTAAATTTTGAGCTCAAAATCTGAATAGTTGTGAGTGCTTAAGTAGCGCAAACTGAACTGTGTTTAGAGGTTCAAATTTCAAATGATTATAAAAAACGGAAAAATATGTCGATTCGTTTGTGGTTTTTGCTAAAACTACTCTTTAAATCAGTCTTTTCTTTAAAAAAAAAAAATTATAAAGATAAATTTCAAAAAATGCCGATAGAGAGTGCTTTAGACTTTTGAGCAACGAACAAGTATTTTTTGCGGTTATTTTTTGCATCTCATTAAATTTTTTTAAAAGCTTAGACATAAACTTGAATTTTGAGAACAAAATCTGAATCACTGGGAGTGGTTAAGTAGCGCAAACTGAACTGAGTTGAAGTGGAGGGCAAGTTCAAATTTCAAATGATTATAAAAAAAAAAAGAAAAAATTGGTTGATTCGTTGGCGGTTTTCCTTTAGAGAAAACCGCAAGCAATTTTCTTCAGTATTTCCGTGAGTATTTTCTTAAAAATAAATTTAAAAAAATTTCGTTAGAGGGCGCTTTGAACTTAAGAGTAACCAACAGCTATGTTTGACCGTTATTTTTTGTATCTAATTAAATACTTGCAAAAGCTTAGACCTAAATTTTGAGCTCGAATTCTGAATCATTGGGAGGGGTTAAGAAGTGCAAATTGAACTCTGTTCAGGAGTTGTAATTTACCCCCCTCCCACCTCAAACACAGTTCATTTTTGCGCTACATATTTACTCCCACCGATTCAGAATTTGAGCTCAAAATTTTTGCATTTCAAAGATTTTTCATTTAATTAGATACAAAAATTAACGGTTAAAAATAGCTGTTGGTTACTCTTAAGTTTAAAGCGCCTTCTAAAAAAAATTTTTTAAGTTATTTTAAAAATTTATTTTCAAATAAACATTTACATATTACATACACATTGACATAAAGAATAGTTTTAGCGAAAACTGCAAACGGATCGACCAATTTTTTCCTTTTTTTATATAATCATTTGAAATTTGAACCTGCCCCTCCCCTTGAACTCAGTTCAGTTTGCGCTACTTAACCACTCCCAGTGATTCACATTTTGTGCTCAAAATTCAAGTTTATGTCTAAGCTTCTAAAAAAAATTAATGAGATGCAAAAAATAACCGTAAAAAATAGTTGTTCGTTACTCCAAAATCTAAAGCGCCCTCTATCGACATTTTTTAAAATTTATCTTTCTAATTTATTTTCGAGGAAATACTGATTTAAAGAGTAGTTTTTACGAAAACCGCAAACGAATCGACCAATTTTTCCGTTTTTTATAATCATTTGATATTCGACCTCTAAACACAGTTCAATTTGCGCTACTTAACCACTCCCAACTATTCATATTTTGAGCTCAAAATTTAAGTCTAAGCTTCCGAAAACATTTAATGAGATGCGAAAAATAACGGCAAAAAATAATTGTTCGTTACTCCAAAGTCTAAAGCGCCCCCTATCGGCCTTTTTTGAAATTTATCTTTACAATTTATTTTGATGAAAATACTGACATAAAGAATAGTTTTAGTGAAAACCGCAAATCAATCGACAAATTTTTCCGTTTTTTATGTTTATTTGAAATTTTGGACCCTAAACTTTAATGGCACCTATCTCCCTCGGAAGACATTTGGGACCCTTAGTTTCCCGTTCATTATTGTTTGTCTTGATGTGTACTATCACCCCTTAAAGTTTTGCCCAATAGTTTCGATACACCCTGTATATATATATATATATATATATATGATTTTTGTCACGCTGTAACTATCGTATTTATGAACCGATTTGAATGAAACTTGGTATGTACATAGTACATAGAAATGGCTCGACCGAGTTCTTTGGGCAGCATCAGATGCCATCTTGTTTCAAAATGGTGTCCATTTAAGTTTATCAAAAATCTTTTAAATGTATAATAAAGTACAAAGAAAAATTTAGAAATTGAGGAAAGATTCTTTCTAAAGTGTTTGATATTAATAATGAATTACGGAATACTTTTTGCTTTGTCTTTACCTTAAAAAGCGCGTGAGATATAGCAGTTTGGATTTTTAATGTGGATGACTTTTTTTTTAATCAATTTGCCAGCGACAGCCCTTGTATATATTAATCGATTTCGATGTGAGTGTGCGCTTGTACATGAATTAAGATTTCGACCAAGCTCATTGGATTGTTTTATCCATTACATTGTTTTAAAATGGCATATACTTCATGATATCGTGGAATTTGGAGACCCTATAAATCGCTTAAAATAAAACCAGCTTCAATAAAATATGACTAATTTATAAAAATTCCCATTAATATTCAGTATTGCCAAAAACGAGTATTCAATCTTATATAATCGGACTTCACTAAATTGAGCTTCATATGTTTGAATAACATAACTTAATTTAAAATAAATAAATAAATAAATAAGGTATATGAAAGCTACCTTTTCCTCCCGGCACTGCCGGAAGGACTTTTTTATGTGCAGATGCTTCTACTTTGAAAGCAGTTCTGAAAATAAAACTATTTTCGCCTTAAGAAATGGTTACAAAAGTTGAAAAAGTACAAACACACAACAATATATATCAATTTAAAACTTCACATCCAAAAAAAAAAATAATAATAATAATAATAATAAAGTAAAAATAAAAATACTAAAATACAAGTTAGAAAATTCTAAGAAATTTTCCCGTGAATTTAACATTAAATATTGGCATTTAGCCACGGGACTGGTGTAGGTTCTTAAGAGTCATGGGAAGAAACGAACACACTAATGTAAATTCTATGGGAGCGTTATTTTATAATATTTAACATGGATATAAATATTGTTTAGTAATTTCTGTGTAGGATAACTGAGGGCGATGTACCTGCGGTAGTTTTTAATTTTTAGATCTTAGTTTTAGACTTTTTTTTTTAGTTTTCCTTCATTTACAGAACTAGTTTGGAAATTGAAACTACCCAAATATATATAAAAAATCTATAACTAAAATAGGAAAATGAAAAGTAGCCCAGTAGATCATCTATTGTATGTATATATGTATGTATATATATATATATATATAAATCAAAGCGAGAAAGTTGAAAATAACTCTCCCATAGGATTAATATTAGCATTCTTGTTCCTTCTTGTGAATATTGAAATAACCTCTTAAGGTGATTTTGTGATACCATTTCTACAAATTACTTTTGTATTTTTTTCGATAATATATTTTAATGCTTATACCCATGTTAAATGAATCTTTTTCTTTAAGGTACTTGATGTTGGTCAACCCTGTGTGTGATACAAACTACAAATAATCAATTTGCGGATAATCAAAATGCAGCAAGTGGGCAAAACTATTGGAATTTTTATATAAATGTAAATGACACACTGTGTAGAAGAAAATAAATTGTATACATAAATATTATAACAATGCATCATGATATAGTGTATTAATGTAATTTAATCGTTGTAATAAATATCTTTTTATATTTTAATTGCTTGTTTTAAATATGTCTGAATCATAATGATATTCATTTATTTTGTAAATGTTCTAAAATATTTATATTTGTAATTTTAATATGATTCTCAAACCCTCTCCTTAACAATGCAAAGCTTTTATACAATTTTAAACTTATTTTTAAGCATGAATGTATAAATTTAGTCTTGACTATTTAAATATTTGGAAGGAAAATACATTTTTCATTTTTTATTAACTTTTTTTCGCGTTATAGGGAATTTTGCCCACGACAACTAGTTTTTACTTTTCTTGATTTGTAGGGAGAATTAAAGTTTGTTATTAAGATTATAAGCTATAAATTACATATCAATATAGAATAATATAATAGCACATTTCCATAAAAAAAATTAAAAAGTGGTGATTTGCTAGACAGTGACATTCTTAAACTTTTAAATGAATGTAAGAAATTTTAGATTTGTATGTTGAGAAAATAAAAATAAAAATCCCTATTTCCAAGTAAGTAACAAGAATATTAATGTATATGTATAATTTTGACCACTTTTATTAATTTTACTTTATTTTTTGAAAGTGTATGTGATTTGTATTCTCTTCACGCCCTTCTGATTCTTTAGTTTTTATAATTATCTCTGTGAAACAACAAAAGAAGTGTGAAATAATTTTTCGGCAGTCAGTACTCTTGAATTATTTGTTAATATTTAATAAAATTTAATAAATTGTTACTATTTAATAAAAATAATATAAGATCAATTAATTATTTTCAGTTTTAATAATTTATGGAAATGTAGGAAAGTAATTTAATATTAGCATTTTATTTTATCAGAGATCATCTCACATTATCATAGCGGTCACAAATGTAAACACTTTTTTGTGATTTTTATTTTTAATTCTCTAAGTGCATACTACTTTTACAGCATTTTTATACCTCTATTTTAAAATAATAATTTTCGCTGTATATTTAAATCTGAAATGTGACAGCAGTAACTATTTTAAAATAGTGGTATAAAAAATAAATGTAGAAAAGATGTAGTAATTGGCAGCTATGTAAGTATAATTCAAATTCATTGTTTTTAGTTACATTTTACCATAATTTTTTTTTGAATAATTGTACGTAATGACAAAAAACAAAAAGAAAAAAAATTTCTTAAGAAATACAGAAAATTTAATATTTATGAAAAATAATATATATATATATATATTGTTTTTTACCAGCATGCATATCATTGCACAACTTGATGATCTACAAATGATTTTATTAAAATTTTTATCAAAATATTTAAATGTATCCTCACATATCTAATATTTCTCGCCAAAATAAGAGTGAGACTTGTGCTTACCATGTATATTCGTCGATTCTGATTACAGAATAACACATAAGAATATCCCATGTTTGACAGGATAATATAAAACAAAAAAGGACTGTAAAGAGAAACTTGTTTGTTTTAAAATATGCAATGGGTATGACAAGAGTTTAAAATGACTATGTTTTAGAAATGATGCTTGGTAAGTGTTATCCATTATAAGCAATATAAATTTCTAGACAATATCTGAAATATATCATCCCCTAACATATTATGTCTTGTGGAAGCGGCTACCTCTGCTTGAGACAATCTTGAGACAAGATCTACATTCATTCTCACCTCAAGAGAGTAGAAGTAGCAATTCTCCCACAAGACGATGCGTTCGTGATGATAGATTCCAGACATCGTCTTGAAATCTATATTGCTCGCAATGGAAGACACTTTCCAGAAGTCATTCCTGAAAAATAGTCATCTTAAACTCTCGTCATATCTATTCTATATTTTTAACAAATAAGTTTCTCATTAGAGACGTTTTTTTTTTTTTTAACCTGTCAAATGTGGGAGGGGTTTTTTTTTTTTGGATCATCCTGTATTTTTACGGCATATATACCGTATATTTCATTTACGGTACACATACTGATTACAAATGTTTTTACGGTACATATACCGCACATTTAATTTACGGTATATATGTTGTAAAAATATTTTTTACGGTACATATGTCGTACATTTAATTTACGGTATCTGTGCTGTAAAAATATTTTTTACGGTTCATATACCTTACATTTAATTTACGGTATATATGCTGTAACGATATATTTTTAAGGTACATGTACTTTAAATACTTTACGGTACATATACCGTCCAGTTAAATTACGGTACATATACTTGAAATATTTTACGGTACATATACCACAAAATATTTAAATTTATGTTCAGTTAAATTACGGTACATGTACTTTAAGTATTTTACGGTATATATACCGTCTAGTAAAATTACGGTAAAAGGAAGTGTCACAAAGTTGACGGTATAACCACCGTGATTCGAGACCAAAATTTTTTACAGTGTAAGATGTTGAAATAAATGGCTGACACCGGTATTTGCGAACAACTATATTTGTAAATGCGAAAACAATATTTTTCAAATACATAATAAAATGGATTTTTTTTAATTAAAGTTTCGGTATCGTTGTTTCATATTGGAATTAAAATTTTATGGTTTCGTATAAAAACCAATGAACGTTAAAGGTAAAAACATTATGGTTTCCAGACCCCAATCCTCAATGTTTTCATAATTTTGAGAGCAGGAAAGCACAATGTTAACCTACGAGTCAACCGATAAAATCCGGTTTTTAGGTGTTTTCTCTAAGATATGACTTGGCCGATCGATTGCATTTTATTATACGAATCAAAATTTAACTAATCCTACATTTTCATGCGTGAACTCGATGAGGTGTTTGTCTGTGCTGTTGCCTCCCGGTCTACACTTTCATATTTTAAATTTCGATAAAAAAAAAATTGTCTGTTTAACTTTCTCGAAATGTGTTGAAAGTATTTATGAATTTGGTTTGTCTGTCTACTATCTGCCCGTGCTCTAACTCCCAAAATATAGTCCAATTGTCATTAAACTGATACGTGTCGAGGAAATAGATTACGAAATGTTCAGATTAAAACTGAAGTGTGTTGTTTAATAGTCCTTGAACATTTAATGTTTGTTTACGGGATAACTCAAAAGAATTTTGTTGTGTTTAAAAATCGTCTAAACATTTTTACGATGTGTTTGCTCTATTTTGAACCTATTAAAATTTATGTATACGAAGTTTTTTTTTTTTTTTTTTTTTTTTTTTGAGTAAGGAACAGTTATGAATTTAAAAAAATGAAAGAAAAACACTTTTTATTACTTACATTTGAAAGCTATATTATGCAGCTATTTCTCAACATAAATTAAATAATAAATAATATTTCTCAACATAAATTAAAATATTTATCTTAACGTACAGCACCTTGTTAATTCCATCGGCATAAAATTTTGACGCCGACCCATTCAACATTGGGATTTTTGCATTCAATCTCTTATCATTCTTTCAAAATAGAATTTTCCAACACACATTTTGATAGCATGGCCAAGAGAAATATAGTAGAAACTTATTTTTTAAATAATGGTGCTAGTATAGAATAAAACTAGTCATTAGGGGTAGCAATTAGTGACTATTTTTTTTCCATGCACCGTTATATATATTAAAAAAAAAGTTTGTTGTATATTTCTCTTGGACATGTTATCAAAATGTGTATTTAAAAATTCTATTTTGGGAGAGTGTTGCGAAACTGAACAAAAGAAATCAAGATTTGAATAGGCTGGCGGCAAAATTTTACGCAGATTGAATTAAGAAGGTGTTTGTTGCACGTTAAGATCAATGTTTTAGTTTATACGGCGATCATGTTGAGAACTAGCTGCATAATGTACCTTTCAAATGTAAGTAATAGAAAAAAGTTTCATTTCATCTTTTTAAAATTCATTAACCGCCCTTAAATATAAACATTTCTCGTAAATTACTGAGGAGTATTACAAGGACTATTACTATTTAACATATGGTGCGTATAATCTATTGTTCATTTACAGGGACAGACAAAAGAATTTGTACTTTTTATCGCACTTTTTATTCATATTATAGTGTACGACACTGTACTCTGAGCAATAATTGCTGGTAATGCATTTTCAGTTGTGTTGTTCGTTTTAGTTTTTTTTTTTTTTTTTTTTTTTTTTGGGGGGGGGGGGGGGGCGTACAGTATGTGATTTTGCACATTACTAAATTCTATAGTTTATACACACGATTTGATTTTAAAGTTTTAACAAAACTGCGATTTACTGTTTCTGTCAATTTTAATTCGTCTTGTTCTTTATTTTGACATTAAAATTCTTGATGATTAGGTAATTTAAATATATATTATTAGCTTTATGAAATAAAATATGATTTATTCCATATTCCCATCGTTATAAATAAATATTTTAAAATAATAATTTAATTTAATAATTTAAAATATTTTAAAGTTTTTAATGAGTTACAATGTATATAAATTTATAGAGAACATTGAAATAGTTATATAGAGTGAAATATAATTATAGTGATACAGTGAAACCTCCAAATAAGGGACACTCCGAATAAGGGACACATCTATTTAAAGGACAATACTTCCGATCTCGGCCCCTTGGTATAGGATGTGTAATTTATTTACATCTGAATAAGGGACACTCGATTAAGGGTCACTTGAAAATGAGATTAAAAGAACTAGCTTTTAATTTCAGATAATGGAAAATTCTGTAAATAAAATGAAAATACAGATTTTTCTGAACTTATGAAACGGAGATACAGTTATGCTGATACAGAGGCATACGACACATTTAACGAGCAGTTATTTACCCACAATTCTGATTCGACATCGGTGCATTTATCCTCATTGAAAGTAATGCTGAAAATTGTGAGGATGATTCTGAAAGAAGAGAATAAAAGAAAGTTATGAAATAAAGAACTTTATAGATGATTTTAGTCTGTTCGCAACTCTAAAAGGCTAACTTTTATGACATACATTTCAATTTATTTTTATTCAGAAATGCCTGAAACTAGCAGGCGCTGTTGTCAGAAAGTATGCAATCAAACTTTTTTTTCGGTAATGCAATAGATTTTTCAGAAAATATTGTCAAAGTGGGCGTTTTGAACCGAATGTTTACGCAGAAGAAGAATAACTACTCAAGAATGGGTGGAAAATGTCTTTGTCACGCGATCAAAATTACTTATAACTCAATAGGTAATTTGTTTATCAAAAAATTTAAAACACAGTTCGATTCCAAATCGCTTCCACAGTCAGGCATTCCAATTTGATACATTTTCGTTAAAAATTAACTTGTAATTGTTCAAATCATTTTCCTCTTCCTGAGCAGAGCAGTTGAGAGATTTGTTGCTTTAAAATACACAAAGCAGTTGAATACTTTTTTTGTATATACTGCTGAGTGCTGATAATGAAGAACTAAAATGTATATGTGTGGTAAGTGAACAGTTGAAAGATTTGTAATGAAAAACTAAAATTAATCAATCAAAACAACCATTTTGATTGATTACTTTAAGTAAAATTCTATTAAACTTTTTTATGCCATTTACATGTTCATAGTTTGCATAAAAAATACAAATCAGTAATTCTACAAATCATTTAATTATATAGTAATCAATGGAAAATTTTAATTAATTAATTCTCTATTCCTTTTGTGTCTGATAAATATAATTTATACACTACGGGTATATTTAAACTTCACCTTCGATGTTTTGTTATTTTTATATCCTTCTGAATGATCAATTAAAAATAAAAATAAAATAAAATAAAACTCTATATAAGGGACACCTCTATCTTAGGGACAAAAGTTCCGGTCCCATAGGTGTCCCTTATTTGGAGATTTCACTGTATAAAGAACGTTGAAAAAAGAGAAATCCTTTAAAAAATATAACTTTCGTATAAAAGCTGCATAAAGGGGTGTCAAGCTCCTGATGATTGTCTGTAATATGTGGTTTATAATGCACGTATTTTCATCAAACTTCAGATACAATTAGTATTTGGCATGAATTGATGCTTTTTTCATTTTGGTATAAATCTCTCAACAGGTCTAGCTGCTATGTTGTCTTTTTCACGATTTCTAAAATGGCTCTATCTCAAGAATTAATTCACAGATTTTTATCAAATTTCAGATTCAATTAGTCCTTAACATGAAGTGATTCTGTATTCGTTTTGACGTCAATCAATCAGCATTGATGTTGCTATGCTGAATTTTTCCTGAGTACCTCAATATCTCTATTTCAAGAACCAATGCACGAATTTTAACTTCAGATTCAAGTATACCGTGATAAATATTATTGCTTATCATGTTTTGGTGTAAATCGCACAACAGGTGGCACTTCTATGCTGCATTTTCCCCGATATCCGCAATAGTCCTATTTCAAAAAATAATGGAAAGAATTTCATTCCTTTAGAATCCTTACGATTGGCGTAGATTGTCATTTAATTTTGGCATTGTGATAGCAAATTTTGAAGCATTAACGACTTAACTGATAACTATTATTGTAAAAAAAATTCATATACTGTCTGTTTTTTTTCTTTTTTTTTATGTTTTATACAGAATTTTTAATTTTCTATTACCGGTTTTTCGAAACAGAAATTTTTGTGTAATACAATCAGAAAAATGCTCAGGTTAAATAATACAAAGTTTACAATAAATTTTTACTGGTGAGAATAATAAATTAAAATTGGAGTATGGGTATCCGTTCAGCTGATTGATTTTTTTACACTTTTTATCATTTCCAATTAAGAAAAAGTATCGCGAAAAGCCTTCGATATAATTAGAAAGTGATATCAGTTTAACGAAAATGTTACATATGTATTTGTTCGGATGCTTACAATAGTCAAAAATTTTTATGAACAATGTGTTTTTTATAAGAAACCTTTCCGCAGTAACATTACAGATTTTTTTATCGTTAAAAATTTGAAAAGCTGAGAAAAAAGTTCGTTAATCTTGAGTTCTTGTTTATCTCTGTTTATTACGTGTTTTTCTAGACATTATTCTAATTAAATATTTCTAATACAACTACATTGCATAAAATAAAAACTACTGCTCGAATGAAAAAATATTTTTCCAATACTACTTCAATTTTACGTGCATTTTTCATTTTAGGCATGTATATTTTCTCATTAAAATTTCATTATTTGAAATTGATTTCTATTTAACGAATTTCTTTATAACGAAATGTTTAAGTGTAACGCTAAGACTTCCTTACCCTGCTAAAGTGTTTGGGTCTCTTTCGACTCAAAAGCCATATTCGTAATTTTTGAGTCCGAGTTTTTTTGTCACCACTATTGTTATACAGAAAAATGTTGTTACTTTAAATCGCTCAAATGTCCCAATTAAATAATAGAAAATTTCAAAATTAAAATATTGGTAGGAGACTTGGAAGCTCTGGATATTTGAAATAATGTGCATTCGAAATGAATGGTGATCCAGAAAATCCGAGAGTTTTAAAATGCTAACAATTAGCAAACTATAAACAATAGAAAAATGTGGTTTTCACAGAGAAGCTTACAAACTTCGGATTTCATTTTTTTAATGAAAAAAAATTATTACGTTATTTACACTTTTTGCCAACAGGTGGCGCAGAAACTGATAGTAGAGTTTTGCTATGGTGTAGATTCCGTCACAGAAACGACTGGTATTCTAATCTGGTACACATCTGGAGCCCACACAGAACGTCATAACTCCCCGTTTGTCCTTTAAAGCATGTGTAGTCTTTCTTTTTATTTTTGATTTTTCTTATTCTTGGATTATTTTTTAAAGTTTTTTAAAAAAATAAGCGCAAATCACTATGTTTACAAATGGGAAAAACACCACATTTGCCTTAAGTTGCGCGCCAAATGAAGTATGTGATACCATGTGCAAGGGATCTATAATGCAATTAGCTCACTAAAAAAAAAAAAAAAAAAAAAAAAAAAAAAAAAAAAAAAAAAAAAAATTCAGTGTCCAAGGATTACACTTATAACGCCCACCATTTATACGCATTTGCATGAGACAACACTACAAAGCATCCTGCGCAGGATTAAAGAGCAGAAAAAACTTCCGTAAGAAATTCAGTTCGTGAAATTGCTCGTTTATTGTATTCATCATGTGCTAACGATATCGATTGAGTATCGACATCGCATTTTATCTCAATTACGATTATTGCAACAGATGTTTTGGGTATCTGGATTCTTTGACGATTTTCCAATAAGTCCAATAAGTAATTTTTCAAACATTTTTTTTTCTTTTTTTATTGACCCCAGCTTTTAGATTTGTAACGGTCATCGGTAATTTTACGATTTTAACTACAGACATTGTGCGATTAAAACGAAATCTATTTTTGGCGTTTCATCCTTTTTGTAAATCAACTAACAAATATTTGCCATGCAAAGAAATCATCTCTAAACATAGCAGTTATCTGTCAAATTTTGTATCAAAATTCTATTTAACCCTTTAACGTTCATTGGTTTCTCTAGGAAACCACAAAATTTTAATTCCGATATGCAACAATGGCACCGGAATTTTAATTTTAAAAAATCCATTTTATTGAATATACGAAAAATCGCTTTTTTCATATTTACAAATATATCTGTTCACAATTACCGGTGTCACTCATTTATTTCTACATCTTAGCAATGAAAATCCTTTGATCGTTAAAGGGTTAAATGCAATTAATTTTTTTAACTTTCAAAAAAGTGTTCGAATCTAAACTACCCTTAATGCGAAATCTGAGCAGCATCGTAGAAAAGATTTTACTCAATGAACTATGTTTATATCACGCATGATGTAGATACTTTTGATATTGCACAGCAGCGCCACCTGTTGCTAAAAATTTAACTATCTATTTAAAAAAAAAAAAAAAATTGTTACAATCAAAAATCCCGCACATTTCTGAGAATATATCAAAAACCGATTCTATTGTACATACTTTTCTAATTATTAACTCGTTCGAGACGGGAGCATTTTACGAAATTTTTAATGATTTGCCACCGGTTTTAAAATACAGAAATTTGTGCTTAATTAAATCGAGAAAAATGCTAAGATTAAATGAGGCAAATTTTGCAGTAAAATTTTATTGGTGGGGATAAACGCAGATTCTTAAGCCTATTTGCGGCACGTATACGTGCCGCTCGTCCCCAACGGGTTAACATTTCAAAACTCCCGAAACTTATCGATCACCCAGTATATAAAATATTCTTGCAACTACAAATGCATCTTCGTTTTTTTTCATGTTATGATTTGCTTTTCGACATTGTAATTAAATGCAAAAATGCCTTAAAAAGAACCAGAATGTGTTTCTTACTGGAATACAATACGCGTAACGCATGATAGTTTGTGATATTTCATCCATATGAATTGGACTCCATGGATGCTTGTGTGCTTGACGAAATAAGAGACAGCCCGTTGCAGCTTGCTGTGATCACCGCAAATCCATTCTGATCTCCGTGTCGGATCACGAAGTATTTTGATGGCAGGTGAGTCAAGGGCCCATTCCAGATTTGTCTTACGACCCTGGAAAATTTTTCAGAAATTACGGAAGGCATACATTTATATTTTCAAACAATATTTACATATTTACCTTTAAAAATACGTAACATTTTTTACTACGAACATAATAAAGTTTCAAATAATAACCATATATGCTCACGTGTAAATCGACGTCAAATTCGAGAAGAGTAACAGGCTGTGTGCCAATATTTAACCGGTTGAGAGGAGGTGGAATCAGTGTTGCCAAATGAATACAGTAAAACCTCTAAATAACGGACACCTCGGGAACACAGAAATTGTCCGCTATTCGGAGGTGTCCGCTATTGGGAAAACCTCAGAGATTCAAAAATCGCTAAGAAATACTTAATGTTTGATTAATTTACTTTTATATGTCCTAAAACCTCTATTATATAATTAATCAGAAATTAAAATTGTTTTTTAATCAATAAAATTAAAATAAATTTGTGCACACTTTTATAAACTGTTTGATATATTCTCGTAAATATAACCTGTTACAAAAGTTTATTTTTGCTTGCGTTTACATGTAATTTGTTTTTCTATGTGGCGTTATTGGACATTGTAGAGTTCCGGGCGGTAAGGGAAGGATTGCACTTTTTGACCTTTATAAGCATAAATTTCAAAATATTCTTGGGTGACATTTCAATGCTCTGGGAGATATTCCTCTCGGGCAATACCCTGAATTTAGCACTGAACGTGGGAGGGGGAAGGATTTTCCCCAGCTCTTTATCTACATTTATCTGTGATCACAAAATTTGTGACACGTTGTCCTGATAAATTCAGAGGCCTTTTTGCTTTTTTTTTTTTTTTTTTCATTTTCTTTCCTCTTTAAAACATACTTTTTCATCCTTTATCGTTGAATAAAGTGTCCGCTATTCGGATTGTCCGTTATTCAGAGGTTAAACATACAAAAATTTAGGTTTTGGGAGTGGGGATTGAAAAATTGTCCGTTAAATAGAGGTGTCCGCTATTCGGGAGTGTCCGTTTTGGAGGTTTAACTGTACCACTATTTTTATCCGGTATTATTAGCTTGTTTTAATCGCAAAAAAAATATTAATAAGTAAGGCGACTATCTCTCTATGGAAATAGTGGTATTCAAAATAAAATTTTAGTATTCGTCTGGCAACACTAGGTTGAATACAAGTATTTAACCTTTAAATGCATATTGTATCATTTTCGATACCATAAGTGTTCCCGATTTATTAGGGGTTTTATTCACATATTCCGTATTCTCACCAGAAGATTAAAAGAGCAACTTTCACTTTACTTAATGGCAGACCATTCGTAATTAAATAAAGAAAAATTTACTATTTAGATTTTTCTGGTATGAATTCTGATTTTTTGAATTGCGCATTTTTTGGAACGCGTTCTATCCTATGCATTTAAGGGTTAACCGTTGAGGTGCGGGGGAACATTAGTATTTAACCGTTGAAGGGCGGTAGAATATATTATATACCACCTAAATTTAACCAAGTTCGCATCAGAAATTTTAATTAAAATTTACTTTTCTAACTTCGGTAGTAAAACGTTGAATAACATGAACATGAACATGAATAGGCAATTCAGGGAATTCTCAGTTGCGAAGCAACTCCACACTCTGTCTATGAGTGAGAGTAGAGCACATCTTAAGCGAGCCTGTAATAAATCTAACTGTTGAACAAGTTCTACCATAAGAGAAAAAAATAACTGGATAAACAGATCAAGTTTGAATAAGTCTTTGGACCATCCTAGTGATCCATAGTAGCCGAGTGCCGGAGGCAACCATTGACGCTGGTCAGGCCTGACAAGGGCCGGCCCACACCGCTGAACACTCGAGCTGTTCTGAGTGCCAGGGGATGCGAGGACAAAATGAGGAGAAGATAGGAAAGTTTGGTATTCTGTGGTTTGGTCTTTATGTACGATAGATTGCGCGGGCAGCCAATCCGGTACTAGACAGGCGGAGCTTCAGGTGAGAAACTCCGATAGTTTAGGGGAAGTATAATTAAAGATATTTAACTAACTAAGTCTCACAAAATTTAAATAAATATAAAGATAGATGTTCAATTTCAGAATAGTTCGCATGCTAAGAAGAAAAGCAGAGCAAAAAAGCAAAAGCTACAAAAAAAAAAAAAAAAAAAAAAAAAAAGGACCAATTCATTGCCACACATTTATTCTTTTTGTTGTTGTTGTTGTTGTTGTTTTTCCCTTCTTTTGTAGCATTTTTTTCTACAATTTCGGTGTGAATTCAATATTATAGAGATATGATTACTTGCCCCTCAAAGGGTTCAAAATAGTTTTCTTCGTGTTATCTAACTACAGAATGTGAAAAATAATTATGATATTAACACATTACCTGCTACTGGTGCGTTTTCACAGCATTAAAACTAAATGAATATTTTTTAAATGAACTGTCACACAACCACTATTTTTGAGCTAAAAATTTTACCTTATTTACAAACAGAAACGTTTATCATTAAATAAAACGAAGATTATTTTTCAAAATTTATGGTGGCAAATTTTTTTTATAGCAAAAAAAAGTTGAAAATTTCTTTTTTACAGCTTTGACGTTTAATAACAAAATGAGCAAAAATAATTTTTTTAATATTGGTATTCAGACTTTTATTCCTCTCAAATTTGGGATAGAATTACAGGTGAGTATACAGGTAATGAAAGCCCAATAATTCCATTTTTTGTTTTTCATATTTTTCATTAATACTTACGATTGCGAATGGAAAAACAAGTAAGAAAAATCATGCGTTAAACATAGATTATGAAGCACTTTCCAACACTTCTTGAAATCTTTAACAAAACTTCGCTATCCAGGGAAGTAACGTATTATTGTCCCTATCCAAATATCCATTCCAATACTTTTGAAAAGCACTGATAAATCGGTTATTTGATCAATCGGTTTATATATGGACTATCTGATGGTAAAATTTAATTTAGCAAGAAAACACCTAACTGGTCGAAACTTTTTTTCAGCAATTTATACTAATAAATGGAAACATACTTGAATACTTTTGTTTAGTCCTGTAAAATACATAGTACTTTTAATACACGAAAGTGATTTACTAAAGTTTAGTTTAAAAATAAATTCTCTTTAAACCACTTAAATAAAATTTCCAGAAATTATCATCGAAAGGCGACCGTGTATCCAGTTCTTTGCGTGACTCTGTATATCATTTTATCTATATTATACAAACATTTCTTAATAAACTAAATGAAGTTCATCGGAAAAAAAATAACATATTTAAAAAAACACCTTTAAGTAAATTACCCTCATATTCAGTAAATTTTCCGAGTTTTTTGTTTAACCCTGTATATCTAAATTGTGTAATAATTAGTACATATATAAACCATATAATATGCATACATCAAGTGAAACTTAAAAGTATATATCATTATTAAAAATGCATTTCATCCATCTAACAGCCATCTTCCATAATATACAGGACTTCGGTTAGAATATACTATTTGAAATCGTTTGTGTGTCCATGTAAATGCTATGCACTACGTATTATGCATAAAGTAACTCATATTAATCTTCAGCAACGTATATCAACTTGATTATATATGATTTAGTTTACCATAATTAAAATATGTCGCAAACAATTCCTCCCCCTTTATTATCATGTATTAGAATTTCTTTGTTTGGCCCTGTAAATAAATAATAACTATTCTTTTCGCTGCATACTTTACAAAATGCATATTTTAGTGCACTATGTGATGATGTGTGTGACTATGAATATGTCAGCTCCTCCTTATTATTCCTTTTCGGCGCGGAGTAATTCTGTTTGTGAAATGAAGAAAGGTATGGACTGACACCGGGATTTACAAACAAATTTACTATATAATAAAAAGAATATTGCCCAGTTAAACTGATGGCATTGAGCTCACAGGCTACGCATACTAATTGTACATTACAGCCTTATATTTTCAAGGGTTAACTCCGTTCGAAAAAAAAATTTAAGAAAGGGAAACAGCTCTCCCCTTTCCCCTTTTTTATACTTAATCATTGATCCTCCTAAACTATCAAGGACATGCTTTATCATATAAAAAATCTATATCCAAAATTCGGAGCAAATCGGATAATTCTCAATAAAAACCCATTTAGCATTTATATAATTTAAGAGGAGTTATCCTTCTCTTTTATACTTCACCATTAAACTTCCAAAACTATTCAGAGATTTGAACGAAATCTTACAATTCTGCTTGAAAAACAAAGAACTTAAGGGGAGGGGCATTAGAACCCCCGTTCCCCCTGTTTATACTTATTCAATGAACACTTAATAACAGTGACGGAATCCCCTCATCAGAATGATCCTATATCTAAATTTTGAAAGAAAACTGTTAATTCTGCATTAAAAACCCATTTATATCAATTAAGGGGAGGGGCATGAGCCCCCCGTTCCCCCTCTTATACATATCGAATGAACTCCAAAAACTAATCAGGGAAGCGCCTTATCAGGATATACCTATATACAAAGTTTCAAGTGGATCGGGAATTTTTATCATGAGTTATCGCGTTACGCACGAACGAACATACATACAGAACGGGCGGGCACATAAACTCTCAGGCTATGATAGCCTGTGAACTAATAAAAATAATATTGCCCAGTTAAACTGATGGCATTGAGCTCACAGGCTACGCATACTAATTGTACATTACAGCCTTGTATTTTCGTTAATTCCGTTCGAAAAAAAAAATTAAGAAGGGGAAACAACTCTCCCCTTTCTCCTTTTTTATACTTATTCATTGAACTTCCTAAACTACCAAGTACATGCTTTATCATATTAAAAAATCTATATCCAAAATTCAGAGCAAATCAGATAATTCTTAATAAAAACCCATTTAGCATTTATATAATTTAAGAGGAGTTATTCCCCTCTTTTATACTTAACCATTAAACTTCCAAAACTATTCAGAAATTTGAACGAAATCTGACAATTCTGATTGAAAAATCCATTTATGCAAGTTAAGGGGAGGGGCATTAGAACCCCCGTTCCCCCTGTTTATACTTATTCAATGAACACCTAATAACAGCCACGGACTCGCCTCATCAGAATGATCCTATATCTAAATTTTGAACGAAAACTGTTAATTCTGCATGAAAATCCCGTTTATATCAATTAAGGGGAGGGGCATGAGCCCCCCGTTCCCCCTGTTTATACTTATTCAATGAACACCTAATAACAGCCACGGTATCGCCTCATCCGAATGATCCTATATCTAAATTTTGAACGGAAACTGTTAATTCTGCATGAAAATCCCGTTTATATCATTTAAGGGGGCGGGGGGGTGAGCCCCCCGTTCCCCCTGTTTATACTTATTCAATGAACACATAATAACAGTCATGGAATCGCCTCATCCGAATGATCCTATATCTAAATTTTGTACAAAAACTGTTAATTCTGCATGAAAAAACCGTTTATATAAATTAAGGGGAGGGGCATAAGAACCCCCGTTCTCCCTGTTTATACTTATTCAATGAACACATAATAATAGTCACGGGATCGCCTCATCAGAATGATCCTATATCTAAATTTTGGACAAAAACTGTTAATTCTGCATGAAAAACCCATTTATATCCATGAAGGGGAGGGGCATGAGACCCCCCTTCCCCCTCTTATACATATCGAATGAACTCCAAAAACTAATCAGGGAAGCGCCTTATCAGGATATACCTATATACAAAATTTCAAGTGGATCCGATATTTTTATCATGAGTTATCGCGTTACGCACGAACGCACGTACATACAGAACGGACGGGCACATAAGCTCTCAGGCTATGATAGCCTGTGAGCTAATAAAAACTTGCTTTTTTCCCGTACTTTATAAAACACGGGAAAAATATTAACTTTATAAAACAAAAATTTTAATTAACTATTTTGGGTGCCAGTACTCTTAAAATTAGATGTTCTTTTTTGTGGACACTGCCCACTAAAGGGTTAATAATTCCATGCACAGATATCGTCCGTACCATGTCAGATTATCCAATATGAAAACAGCGTTACCAGTTGGCTACTTTTTTAGGTGCGTTCGTAATTATGTAAATACGTAGCACCTATTGTTGTCGTTCAGTCCGTCCGTCTGTCCATCCGTCCGTCTATCCGTCTGTCCGTCCGCATATAACATCGCAAAAACTACCCAACGGAATCGTTTGAAATTTAAAATATATAATTATTACATAATTTTGTCGAGTCATTTCAAATTTTATGAAAATCGGATGCATAGATCAGTTACAGTAACAATGAAAAGTATTCCTTTACATTAAAGTCAGTGGGGGGGGGGGGGGGGAGTTTCAAATGCATTGTAATCATTTGAAATTTAAAATACATATTTATTACATAATTTTGTCGAGTTTTTCAAATTTTATCAAAATCGGATGCATAGTTCAATTAAAGGGACAATCAAAAGTATTCCGTTACATTACGGTCAAAGTGGAAAAATGTTTCAAATGCATTTTATTGGCATTACACTCATTCGAACATAATAAAATTGATATGAAAATATAAAGTACTTATTATAATATATATTTTGCGTAATTTGTGTTGCAAAGAACATTTGTTATTGATTTACAAGGCCACACAAAAGTATTCCATTACATAATGGTATAGGGAGAACATTGTTTGGTTCGCATTTTAATTGTAATTAACTATTTACAATTTTATGAGATTGATATATGAGAGTGATATTGTTAAAACTTCATTATCGTACGAACTCACCTCATTTGCTACGCTTCACGTGCAATTTCCAACTTGTTTAAATTCAAATTCTTTCACTGGCACCACTTTTTTGAAGTAGTAAGATTTACCTTATTTAGGATTATTTAATGACATATTAATTAAAATTATAGGATCAAAATAAGGGAAATTGCATCTTTCAGAAAAGTAATTCCAATCGAGAAATCTGAATTGCCCTCTGGCAAGATTATTTCATATTGCATAGTTTGACATGGTACTGATGATATTATCGATATATTTCTGACGATTGCATGTAAAAATAATAAATAATTATAGAGAAAAATTGCGCACAACTAAAAATAATCAGTTTTTAAAATATTATTTTCATTTATTTTTTACATTGGGAAATTTCATCAATATTAGCGTAGTAGTTCTTGATTTTATAAATGTTTTTTTTTCTCAACATTCTTAGAAAAAATATATTTGTTCGTTTTTATATATTTTACCAAAAAATCACATATTTTAAAAGTTCGCATGCTTTCACAAATAATCTGAAAAATCTCAAGTTCAGCTTGAAGACAAATACAATTAATTCTATGACATAAACATACACTTACTTACCTCTATCATGCTCAAATTTTATAAAACCTGTTTTCTTGTAAACAAGCTTATCATAAACGACTGCGTAGTTTTTTCATGTTCTAAAATTGTTTTACTTGAATGTGTAAGTGTCAATAAAAATATGTATCAGCATGACGTCTTTGTTATTGACTACTCTTAATTGTTTTTAAGCAATCGATGTCACTAGTTGACATACATGGCATCAGGATATCTACTTCAGTCCCGTTTAACTATTGATCACTGCTAAATAATCATAACAAAAGATCCAATTTAAAAATTTTGTTTTTTATTTAATATATAACGCAACAAACTCAATAAAGGAGGCTTTAAAGACAGGGGTAAAAATAAACGGTCGTTAAGTATTAAATGCAACGAATTTATTGCATTTCACAACCACGAAACTATGCCGAACCAGTGGGCTACTTTTTTAAAATTCTAATTTCTTGATTGGAACCACTTTTTAAAAAAAGGTAAAATTCGCCATGTTTGATAGCATATTAATTAACAAGGGGGGTTTTATTTCAAAAAAAGTGGTGGCAAGGATGAAATATGAATTTTAACCCTTTAAAACTTTGGAGGGTGGATTTCTATAAAATACACAAATATCACAAGATCACCTGTACAGTGGAGTCCCCCTATTCCGAAAAGAGCTCAGTAAAAATACCGATTTTTTTTTTTTTTTTTTTTTTTTTACTTACAAAGGAGAAAACGCCCGTGAAAAAACTTTCGTGGAAATTTTTTTTTTTTTTTCCAAAATCATAAGTAATATTTATTGATTTTATAATCACTTCCTAAGACGTTAAATGTGCTCGATTGCCTTTGTATGTTTATTCTATAATTTGATGCCGCCGCTTAAGTGTTCTGACGTCAGATAAGGTTTCTGAAAAGTATGTAATCAATGATTTGTGTCGATAGCCGAGTTCCTGTGTTTATCGGAACTTATGGTAAAAATGGTAAAAATGTATCGGCAAAAATGTCGGTTTGATTTTTGTAATGGAGTTTTAATCCTTAAGGGGACAGTGGACCTTTATTTGAGCAAAATGATCTATAGCAAAAACGTCAGAAAAAAGGTCTATTTCTGGGGTATAATAGTACCTAAACAGTTTTTTCTTATTAAAATATCATTTATGAAGGTTTTAAGGAGTAAATAATAAAGATAATTTTATTTATGTACTTTAAATCTGTTTTTCTCAAAACTAATTTTTCATCGTTTTTAGATTTTTGAATTGCTCCTTGCGTCTTAATTTTTGATCAATATTTATAAAATTTATAAGGAAGTAGCCTGATATTATTTAAAAAGAAATTGTGTAAGCTTTTTAAAATTCGTCTTCATTAAGATAGTCAAATTTTATTTTTTACTTATTAAAAGGCAAAATTTTGATGAAAATCGATAAGGAATTTAGAAAAAAATCTGTAAAATATTAACTATTCAAGAGATTTTAAAAATCTTTCACAAATTTGTTTATAATATAGTTTTAATTGATAAAAATGCAAAAGCAAGAAAATATTTCAAAAATTAAGACAAGAGGAGCATTTTAAAATTTCGTTTAAAAATTTAAATTTTTGTAAAAAAATTAAATTTTAATAAGGTTGGAAATTTTTTGAAGGTATTCTATATGCTTTTGGTGAAATGTATATATGCACAAAACTTCATATTGCTATGATAAAAATGAATAAAATAAATTTTTAACGTCCACCGTCCCCTTAAATGCTCAGGATAGAACGCGTTCCAAAAAATGCGCAATTCAAAGAATCAGAATTTATACCTGAAAGTCTAAATAGTAAATTTTTCTTTATTTAATTACGAATGGTCTGTCATTAAGTGAAGTGAAAATTGCTGTTTTAAATTTCTGGTGAGAATACGGAATATGTGAATAAAGCCCCCAATAAATCGGAAACACTTATGGTATCGAAAATGATACAATATGCATTTAAGGGTTAAACGAGCAAGTTTTTAATTTCTAAAAGGATCGTTTGCAAATTCCGGTATCAAGTCAATTGTTTCATCATTCTATGAACAGAAATTTCACGAAACTTTGGAAAAAGTAAAAGTGGCAGACGCAGGGATCGAATCAGCCACACCAGCATTAGAAGGCGAACACGCTGGCACGGGGCTACGGTTGTACAACAGAAAACCGCTTTGAAGTAAATGCGTTCGTTTCAGATGGATGTGACTTGATCAATTTCTTTAAAAAGATTTTAATTGATTTCGTCTTTAATGAGAATGTAGCTGGGGTTTTTATACGTTAGTATTAATACAGAGTAAAAATGTGAATTTTAAATATATTTACGTAAATTGCTAGAGGTAAAATATGGATGTTCTATTTTTATTCGATAAGACTTTTTTGGAGTAATATCGATTTTTTTGCATTTAATTTTTTAATTAAAATATCCTTTAAATATTTTCAGTTAAAGCATACTTTAAATGCGAATATTTATTTGTAAATATCTTTGAAAATTCAACTTATCCAACTTTAAATAATAAATTGTCAGCATTTTTGAATGAATGAAGAGAGCATTTTCATTTATTTTTAAATTCGAAAACTTTTTGTCTTTTTAAACTAAATTAGACATTTAAATCTATAGAATTTTTTTTGTTTTTCATTTAAAATATAAATTCAAATTTATTACTAATAGACTCAATACGAAAGCGTGCGCGGAATAAACGGAATCTCTTCCTCTTTTTTAGACGTTCGGAATGAATTCATGGATAAACATTTATTTTAGGAGTATGGAAATCATTTGTGAAAAATTAAGAATAATTTATTGTATATTGACGAATTTTTCTGACAATGTGGTATTGCCTGTGGAGTACTTTCAGATTTTTCGGTTGACACCACTTTTTTGAAATTGTAGGATTCTCCATGTTTGCGACTTTATTAACCCTTTCCGGCACACTGTGCCCGGTCCTTGGGTACCTAATTTTAATTCCAAACTTGCAATCGACACCAATAATATTTTAGAAAATTTTTGCTTTTACAATGAAAGCTTGAATTAGGAGGGGGGGGGGGGGGATTCAAAATATCTGAAAAATTCGTTTATGAATTCCGGTGCCAGTCGATAATTTCTCATTTTACTAACAAATTTTGACCGTGCCGGAAAGGGTTAAAATGTCATTGAATAAGGCAAAGTTCAAAAAATTGATGCCAATCATGATGTATGATGATCAAAAAATTGATGTCATCTGAACTTACAAAAAATAACCCATTGCAATACTGCTCGAGAGAGGTAATAAAGCAATACGTATCGACCTAAATAAAAAATAATATCTTTCACACCAGTTTCCCTTGCAACCAATCAAATGTATTAAACAAGCCATTAGGCTTGGAGCTGTGTGTCCCTGTGTTTGCCATGATCGCCGAGTTCCTGAAATTATAGGAACTTGGTAGTGTAAGATGAAATTGCGTTATATTATATAAGTTCCTTTCGTCAGAAATTGAGCTTGTTATAATAATGGTGCCTACACTGGCGATTTTATTATATTCTTTTTGAACCATTGATTTTCAAAAATAAATTTTATAGCATATTTCCACCACCTCTTCAACATTGGGCCTGCACGCTGACACAAAATGGCGGCTGCGAAGGCAAAGATTTTTAATGTATGTACGGTCCCTTAAATTTTGACACCAGTATTTTATAGAATATTTCTTTGACTTGTTTAATCTGAGACAAATACACCGGAAAAAACTTATTTGTAAGTATTTGTAAGGGATAGTACATGCTGAAAAAAACCCGCTTTCTGCAGCTGCCATTTTTGCATCAGAGCTCAGGACATAGGGGAGTGTGGTGTACCTTGGACCGATGCTAATTCTAGTTTTACTTGTTTATATCATTGAACAAGAACATTTGTATATTAAATATTTGCCATCAGAGGTCTTATTTAAGTTTTTGGCATTTGTTTAGAAGCTCAACTAACTGCACAATTAAACAAAAAGAAAATTCACCTTCAAAAGTAAATTTTTCTTAGATATTTCTATGTTATTTTTATACTAAAACATATCTAATTTTTTTAAATGAGGATTATGCATAATAAAGCAATGCTCTAGCTTCTGCACCATGTGCTTTAAATAAAGTTGCGCTTAACCTTAACATCATGATTGGTAGTTTTGTTTTTAAGTGTCAGGTGGTGTACCTTGAACCTATTAAAAGTGTTTACCTTGGACTGGATCCAAGGTACACTAGCTATTGTGTAACGGATCTGAAAGGCAACTCAAGAAGTTAACACTTGCAATTGACTTATCTAACTACAATCTTTTCTAAAAATAAATATTATTAGTAATATAAATAAGTCTTAATGTCTTTTTAATAAATTTTGATTTTATTCATTAAAAACAAGTTTTTTTTTTTCAATTCTTAGTAATGGGACCAGGGTACACCACTAGTGGTTACCTCGAGCCTATTTTCATTTTATTTTTAATTCAAAAATTTTCATGGAAATTATTTATATATAAATTTAAGACAAATATATGTAGTGTATAACATCATAAAGTTTTATAAAATTTATTTTTTCATTTAGTTTTGGCAATTTTCTTTTAAATTAGAAATTAAAAAGTCAAAATAGGTCTGAGGTACACCACCTTCCCCTAGTATTCGGGAGTAGGATCATATTCCTTTTGCACTCATTGTAAAAAAAAAAAAAAAAAAAAAAAAAAAAAAAAAAAAAATTTCGAAATGTCTGCGAGAGGAAATTTAAAAATATTTGCCAGACACAGCATTGCTATAAAGATCTGGAAGTCACCGTGCCATTTTAGTCGCTTCAGCACCATCCAGACTACGGCACTCGAATCTAAATTTCGGGGACTGTATTAACGTTTAAAAAAATCTGCCTGCGACAACCGCAATTTTCGTACCAACGAGAGCTTATTATTTAAAGGAAACGGATGGTCCGAAGATGTCCTATAATGCCACCAATTGCTTAAAAGCGTAAGAATTTTGCGGATTCGGTTCCGGTTGGATTCGTTGCTCATAATTTGTGGCGATCTCGGCTGCGAAATTCTAAAATGGAGGGCCAAAATCACAGTCCGGTGATATACAAGCGCATTATTGGTCATTGAGCCGCGTCCTTTTCAGAGAATAATCTCTTAGCGGTAGGGGAAATGTCGCCTTACTCCTTTCTCCGAGAAAAATCGTAGCGGCAATTTTGAAGTAAATCTGATCTGTTTTCATTTATAATCAAAATTTTTCACTCTCGTTCTATAAAATGTCATCAAAATATCTTAACTGAGTTAATTTCGATGGTTTATCGTAAATAAGAACAGACGGTAACAGTCGCTTGAAAATTACTTTACCCCTCCTTCTTTTTCAAATAGAGAAACAAATTCGTGATTTTCACCCTTTCCACACGACCAATGAGGTGTCTGGATTTTACTTGACTGTGAATTTGGCCCTCCATTTTAAAATTTCGCATCTCGGCTGTAATTCTACAGTGTTGTAAATATTTTCTTGTACTATCTCGTTCCTGTATATTGACGATGACTTATAAGTGGGCTTTCATGTCAAGCGTACATGTCAGTAAATAAATAAATGCTTGACACAAGTGCCGCAGATGCTTTTGCTGAGTATACCTAGCAAAAGCAAGATTAAACTATCAAAATATAGTACAAAAATGGCAGTGACAAAGGAAGATTTCGAAAAAATATACTACGTAACATATGTAATAAAAAGAAAAAAAAATAAATGTAGTAAAATGAAATAAATAAATAAGTTTTTTCATTTCAAATGAACAAGTTTTTCAGAGTGCAAAGAGAATGTTTGAATCAGATATTCCTTTAACAATAATAATCAGGATCGATACATAGTCCTAAATTTTTAAAAAAAGATGAGATGCTACTGGTATTAAAGATAATTGTAGTATTTTGAAAATTAAAACTATGGCCGGAATTACAAACTTTCTTAGCGATAGAATATTTCAATTTTCTAAATTATTAGGATGAGCGAAGCGAATCCTCTACTAGTCCACTCAAATTACAATTTGTCGTACGCTTTACAAAAAAACTATTCAATATTTTAACTTCAAATTAAACACAAAAGTAAATTATGATCTGTAGATTTGCAGAATATAATTTTTTTTACAGTAAAACGTTAAAAAAATTATTATTTTAATTAATTTATTTTACATGCATTTCCAATACGGACGCATTTTAGCAAATAAATAAAAAATGAAACGCGTATATTTTCAGAAAAAAAAAGTTTAAATCATGGAGTAAATAATTATAGATAGAATCATGATTAATTTATTAAATAAAACATGTTTTCATTTTCCCGCAAAATCGTTTGCACAGATGACACCTAAACATTTTAAAAGAATTGTATTATGAAATTTTTTTTTTTTTTTTTTTTTTTTTTTTTTGTAAACTGGCAACAAAATAATTGTAAACAAATAAAATTAATTCTTAAATTTGTTATATAAATGAAAAATTAAAAGATCTGCGTGAAGTTGTTGGTTCAAGCTCTTTATAAATATTTTTGCGACGGTCGTATTGTGGCTAAATAATATCGACTCATTAATCAGAAGGATTTTATAGAAAAATAAGACTTTAATAAGTTCGCAAACACAACAATAATTATTCGTGAAAACGTCGGGGGACGGTCGTTGCAGCAGCTGAGATCCAGATCGATTATTTTTTACTTAATCGATGCCATTTTGTCAAACAAATTAAAAGTTTTTACCCGCGTGAAAAACGAGATAAAAAATAAGCAACGCGCTATGGAATTTTTGCGATTTAATTTTTTGTGAGTACAGGATACATTGTATACTATACAATAATGAATGTTTTCTTTCTGGATTTCTAAATATTAAAGACTATGAAAATGAAACATTTTCTAAATTGTATGTGTGGGCAGTGCATTCAAAGTATTTTGTAAATGCAGAATTATATTAAAAAACGGAAAATAGTTACACACTGTGGTTTGATACATTGTCTTATCATATTCATATACACATATAAAACAGTATGTCTCAAAACTTTGGCCAGAATGATTTTAAAAACTACCTGGTGGATTTTTTTGGGGAAAAAAATCCATATCCTTTTTTTTTTTTTTTTTTTTTTTCATTAAATGAATCGATGCGATTGCCTTTGTCGTTGCTTTTTTACTACTGGAAGTAATTTTAGGTATTTATTTTTTTGTATTTTTTTTAATTTAGCATATTTTTTTCGTAAAAATTTGTAGCTTTTGTTTAAATTTAACACATAAAAATATATAAAAATATAAAATATATATGTAAATATATAGTATTTATTTACAAGAGTATATATTATATATTTATATATGTATATCGCTATATATAATTACACATATATATATAGAAATATATCTAAAATGTATATACATAAAATATATACTATATAAATATCGCATATTTTTTTAACATTTTACACATATAACCGGTAACTTCCTTCGCCAAAGCGTGATTTTTGAAAATCGCCAAATTGGGGCACGATTTTTCATATGCACATGTATATACCGGTGCGATTGCAAAACTCCCTTCGCCAAAGCATGATTTTCGAAAATCGCCAAATTGGGGCACGATTTTACATATGCACATGTATATACCGGTGCGATTGCAAAACTCCCTTCGCCAAAGCTTGATTTTCGAAAATCGCCAAATTGGGGCACGATTTTACATATGCACATGTATATACCTATGTAATAGCATATATACATATGCAAGCCAAATATTTAATTCAAACAAAAATAAATAAATAAATAAAAATAAAATGGTTAAAAATAAATTCAATGTAAAAGAAAATTTTGATTGATATAATATTTGGCTATTTATCTCTTTCGTGCCTGGTTAACAGGGAAAAACATCTAAAAAAATTTCATTAGATAAAACGTAAATAACTCTTTTAAGTTTTTTAATTCCTCCATTATATCTTAAATAAGAAAATCACAGAATCAATTTTAAAAAAAGGCTCTAACTGTTAATTATATATCCTTTATTTAATTAAGTGTTTGAATTTACTTTTGTCGCCAAACAATACGATTTTAAGCCAAAAAGGCATAAGCCGGAGCGATGTTCGCAATACGTATGATCTCCCTATCTCTATCTTTTTATATTTAAATTTTAGTGTAAATATTTTCCACATATGCACATATTGTAAAATAGTTTAATTGCAACATTTTAAACATTTTTTTTTCAATTTACTTTAGTAGGTAAAAAGCCGTATAAATAACAATTATTGATTTTTCCACATTTTTGTTTTGGCGCAGATGTCATGCATGCAACGAGACAAAGCCGTGCGAAAGAAGGGCGGGGGAAAAGACGAAGGGGGTCGTTGTCCCGAGCGCTGAAATTTAGGGGCCACCAATTTTATATTACCAACGTCATTTTTAGCCAGTTACAAGAAAATGTTGGGGGGAAGGGGCGCCAAATCAAAACTTTGCCCCGGGTGCAGTTTTCTCTTCGCTTGCTCCTGCACCGAGGTATCTCACTGGCGCCAAAATGATGTTATTTTTTCTGATATGGTAACCCAGCTGTAATTGTTTATGCTTTAATAATTTTTTATTATTATTATTTTCTTTTTTAAAATTATATAAATTGTTTTTAGTACTACTTGGTTATCCCGTCGACAAATTTCGCAAAATTATACATATCGCCAAACTAATAGCCAAATTATACCTACTGACATAATTTTTGGTTTAAATAACGAAACAATAAATAATTAATAGAATATTATTAAAAATACAAACAAAAAGTCTAAATAAAAATCACCTAATTACGTTTTAAACACGCGTATCGTATTTAATGTCATTGAATGTGACATTCACGATCATCCATTATTAACATTTAATCCTATAGTTTGGCGATAGCTTTTTGGTCGACGAGAAAATCAGATAGTACCAACAGATAAATAATATCAAACAAATTAGTAAATGTTATTATTAAAAATTTGTTATTATATTAATAACAAAACTATCACCAAACTATAAGATTAAATGCCAAAAATGGATGATCGTAAATGTCGCATTTGACGTTAAATAGTTTAGAGTTTTCTATAATTTGGCGAAATCGGTCGACAGGATAATCAAGTAGTACTCATTTGGTATAACGACATTATATTAACGACATTATTATTATTTGGTATAACTCATGCGACATTTACGATCATCCATTTTTGGCATTTAATCTTATAGTTTGGTGATAGTTTTGTTATTAATATAATAACAAATTTTTAATAATAACGTTTACTAATTTGTTTAATATGAATTGGCATTTTTTTAAAGTGCGCCAAAATGCCATTTTTGTAAATGATTGGCAATCTTGAACTAAGAAATAAACGAACCAGTATAGTGTTACTTTTAAAACTAAAGTGATTTTATGAGCATTTAACCACTTTACTGTTTGCCCCGAGATAAGTCGGGGATAAAAGCATTGTTTCCCCATACCTGTTACAGGTTAAGTGGTTTAAAAAAAAATCAAGACATAATAAAATTACAAAAATAAGCTTTGCTTTTAATAAACTTGGCATCTAAATATAGAAAATTAGGTAATATTGTTCAGTTAAAAATAAACAATACAGGAATTTTTGAAGTAAATTGTGAGTAATAGATTTTCTTTTTAAAAGGAAAAGTTCTGGATCTTAAAGAATCATATGTAAAAAAAAAATCTATATAAATATCTAGAATATATACAAAAACAACATGATACTAAAATATTTCATAATTATCCTGAAAAAAAAATTACAATAAAAAATTCCATAGCGCGTTGCTTATTTTTTATCTCGTTTTTCACGCGGGTAAAAACTTGCTTTTAATTTGTTTGACAAAATGACATCGATTAAGTAAAAAATAATCGATCTGGATCTCAGTTGCTGCAACGACCGTCCCCCGAAAAGGTCACTGCGAGAATGAGAGAGCGTTTCGTTAAAAGGTAATTCCATTAATTGAGTTGCCATTCGCAGAAAGTAAAAAGTTCTCCCACGCGGAGAGAATTACAGCAATTCTCATACGCTAACATGTATAAAAACGAAGAAATTAAAATAAAATGTTTTACAATTAAAAATTCATAGTATCAACGAAAGCAGATTTCAAATGTTTTTTCCAGAAAATAGGATTTTGAAGAAGTAACTTTCTTCAAGCTTTCTTCAAATATATTATTCTAAAATAGCTATCAAAGATTATCGGATGTTGATTACAAAGATTGGAAACATGCATATTTCAAACAATTAAAAAACACCAGTTGCTACTTGAAATTGTAAAAACATCTTTAAAAGAGCTTTTAGTTGAAAATTTAAAAAAAATTTGTAAAAGTTTGCTTCGAAAATATCTTATTATGCCAGTTTTACATCATAAATAAAAAATTAAAATGCGCCAAAACATAAAATAACGTTTTTGTTTAATAAAGATGCAAAAATAATAATAAAAAAATATTGTTACTTTCAAATATCTGTTTTATAAAATAATGCTTCGCGAATCCAAACAAAGCATGGCTTTTGCTAGTTATTATACACCTAATGGTAGTATTCTATAAACCCTTTGTACTCAAGAGGTTATTCTCACCGACCACTAGTGCCCCGCGTAAATGGATGTTCCAAATGCCCAGGACACTAGCATTTTAAACTATTTTTTCGCCTTATCTAATGGCCGAATAATCTGCGGTAAACGATGGCGAGATAAACTGTCAGATATTTGTGGTGTCCAAAACAGTTGGCGCCCAATTTATGAGGGACAACTGACAGCACAAGTGGTGAGTGAGAGTCACTTCTCGAGTGCAAAGGGTTAAACCAATTTTGAGATCGTGCTTTGTTTTACACTTTTAAAATAAATGCCTACCATTTCAAAGAACTTTACGTATTCCTCATTTCTGAAGAAATGGAACAACAGATTTAATAGAAGGAAACACGAGTTTATTTAGAGATTTTAATAATGGCATTAACGTGGGAGAACACGCGCTTACCCAGGGTAGAAATGGTTTTAACTTTGCCACCAATAAAATCAAATTATAACTGTCATTTTATGTAGGCGGAGACCATCTTTGCAAAGTTTGCGATAAAATAAGTTGAAGATTACTTTTAAAAGATAAGTGGTTACAATTGCAAAAATCATACGCACTCCTGGTCAAAAAGACCCGGCGCTTGTACTCCCGGGTTAAAATTGAAACAATTCAGAACTTTATCGTATTTTTCACAGCGAACCAATGCCGCCGTATATGCTAAATTGACATCTTTAACCAAACTTTTCCGCATGGCATGATTTTCTTAAGAAATAATTTGATGTGTACTTTGATATGTTTAGATGGTAATAACTAAAGTGCTTTTTAACCCTTTCAGGGACGCTTTTTGCACTCTGTAAACGGTTAATTTTAGTGCCATAACTGAACAATGACACCAGTATCTTTTTAGTACAATTTGAATATCATAAGTCATAATCATCATCATGTACGGAAAAAAGAGCTTTTGATTATTTTCAGATAAATTTGTTTGTAAATTGCGGTGTCAATTAATTATTTGAAAATTTTTAGAGCAAAACTTCTTTGCCCCTGAATAAATTAAATAATTTAGATTGAAAATTTTTAAATTATAATTATTTTATGAAATTTTTTATTTTAAGGCATATTTTAAATTTTTCATCAATATTGAATTCACTATTTTCAAAATTTTGTTCATCCTAGTCTTTTCGCTTAAACAAAATTTTACTTGTGTTTATTCAGATAAGGGAAAGGTTGGCTATTCTGGAAGTTTTTTACCCACACATCAATTTATTTTATTATAAATTTTAAAATGAGTTTTTAGTACAGATTTTGTTTTATGTCTAAATTTTTTTTAAAACAAATAAAAAAGTGAATAATAATCTAAATGAAAAAATAAACAATATTATTAATACCAGTTTTCCCTTCGAGCCAATTATGAATATTGATTTTGAATATTTATTAAGTTTGTTACTGTGTGTCCCTGAATTTGTCATAATCACTGAGTTCCTGCGAGTACAGGAACTTGGTAGTATAAGTTTAAAAAAATGTTTATTTTGTACGGATTTGCATCTTCGAAAAATCGAATTTGTAGCTTCGAGAGGGTTACCACTGGTGCTATCCTTTACGTTAAATGTGGAACAGTACTTTTAAAAAATAAATCTCATCATATACTGCTTTTCTGAACAGTAGGGCAGCTAAGAGGGGTTACCTAGTTGAAAGCAACTTGACACCCACTCTATGTAATTAAAAACTCTCGTGTTGTGGACGAGCGACCCTTGGAGACGAGCTACACGTATACGTGCCGCAGAAAACCATAAAAATCCTTGTTTATTCCCACCAGTAAAATTTTACTATAAAATTTGGCTTATTTAATCGGAGCATTTCTTCGATTTAATAAGGCACAAATTTCTGTTTTTAAAAACCAGTGAAAAAACATTAAAAATTTCGTAAAAGGCTCCAGTCGCGAAAGAGATAGGAGCCGTTTCCAACTTGCTTTAATTAGGTCTCTTTATCCATACCAAAAAATAATAAACAATACGTAATTTTATTAACATTTTATTTATGAATTTACACTCGCTATTCAATACAAATGATCATTTGACATAAAGATAACTATCAGAATCATGTGATACCATGGATAATCTCATAATACTCATGAAATTTTAATGATATTTGATCCTTTAATCACGAATCTTTTTTCTCCGGTTGTTTTCAATATTGAAAGATGTAAAAGTGTTAATGACTCGCTGCTTCGCATCTGGTATCCTGCCTCTTAGACCGGGCGGCGGCGACACGAATGACTACGTCATCGAGTTACGGGCTGAAATCATGATGTAGGACAAGGTTATTGGGTGTAGATTAAGGAATGACTGGTCTGCCTCGTCATTTCTTGGTACGATATGAGTAACAGAGGGCGCCAACTCGCTTTTTTGGCGTCACTATCACGTCATCGAGTTACGAGATGAAATTGGTGCCAGGCAGACCGAAATATTCTTAAAATACTTTATTTTAGCTTTAATTTGGCACCAATTTCATCCCGTAACTCGATGACGTGAAAGTGACACCAAAATAGCGAGTTGGCGCCCGCTGTTACTCATATCGTACCGAGAAATGACGAGGCAGACCATTCATTCCTTAATCTACACCCAATAATCTTGTCCTACATCATGATTTCATCCGGTAACTCGATGACGTAGTCATATTGAATTTTACATTATAACGTCATTTTTTGTTATAAATTTCAGTCTGCCGAGGGTTTGTACCAGGATATGCGCAGGCAGACCGAAATATTCTTAAAATACTTTATTTTACCTTTAATTTGGCACCAATTTCATCCCGTAACTCGATGACCTGAAAGTGACGCCAAAATGGGGAGTAGGCGCCCGCTGTTACTCATATCGTACCAAGAAATGACGAGGCAGACCAGTCATTCCTTAATCTACACCCAATAACTTGTCCTACATCATAATTTCATCCCGTAACTCTATGACGTAGTCATATTGAATTTTACATTATAACGTCATTTTTTGTTATAAATTTCAGTCTGCCGAGGGTTTGTATCAGGATATGCGCAGGCAGACCGAAATATTCTTAAAATACTTTATTTTACCTTTAATTTGGCACTAATTTCATCCCGTAACTCGATGACGTGAAAGTGACGCCAAAATGGCGAGTTGTCGCCCGCTGTTACTCATATCGTACCAAGAAATGACGAGGTAGACCAGTCATTCCTTAATCTACACCCAATAATCTTGTCCTACATCATGATTTCATCTCGTAACTCGATGACGTAGTCATGTTGAATTTTAGATTATAACGTCATTTTTTTTATATAAATTTCAGTCTGCCGAGGGTTTCTACCAGGATATGCGCAGGCAGACCGAAATATTCTTAAAATACTTTATCTTACCTTTAATTTGGCACCAGTTTCATCCCGTAACTCGATGACGTGAAAGTGACGCCAAAATGGCGAGTTGGCGCCCTCTGTTACTCATATCGTACCAAGAAATGACGAGGCAGACCAGTCATTCCTTAATCTACACCCAATAATCTTGTCCTACATCATGATTTCATCCGGTAACTCTATGACGTAGTCATATTGAATTTTACATTATAACGTCATTTTTTGTTATAAATTTCAGTCTGCCGAGGGTTTGTATCAGGATATGCGCAGGCAGACCGAAATATTCTTAAAATACTTTATTTTACCTTTAATTTGGCACCAGTTTCATCCCGTAACTCGATGACGTGAAAGTGACGCCAAAATGGCGAGTTGGCGCCCTCTGTTACTCATATCGTACCAAGAAATGACGAGGCAGACCAGTCATTCCTTAATCTACACCCAATAATCTTGTCCTACATCATGATTTCATCCGGTAACTCGATGACGTAGTCATATTGAATTTTAGATTATAACGTCATTTTTTTTATATAAATTTCAGTCTGCCGAGGGTTTCTACCAGGATATGCGCAGGCAGACCGAAATATTCTTAAAATACTTTATTTTACCTTTAATTTGGCACCAGTTTCATCCCGTAACTCGATGACGTGAAAGTGACGCCAAAATGGCGAGTTGGCGCCCTCTGTTACTCATATCGTACCAAGAAATGACGAGGCAGACCAGTCATTCCTTAATCTACACCCAATAATCTTGTCCTACATCATGATTTCATCCCGTAACTCGATGACGTAGTCATTCGTGTCGCCGCCGCCCGCTCTATCTATCCTCAGGACATAAGTTCAGCTGTTTGATTTTTTTAACTGACAAAACATATTCATTGTCATGATGTTTAGATAAATGAATGACGCCGGTAATTGCGAACAAATATATTTACTAGCAAAAGCCATGCTTTGTTTGGATTCGCGAAGCATTATTTTATAAAACTGATATTTGAAAGTAACAATATTTTTTTATTATTATTTTTGCATCTTTATTAAACAAAAACGTTATTTTATGTTTTGGCGCATTTTAATTTTTTATTTATGATGTAAAACTGGCATAATAAGATATTTTCGAAGCAAACTTTTACAATTTTTTTTTAAATTTTCAACTAAAAGCTCTTTTAAAGATGTTTTTACAATTTCAAGTAGCAACTGGTGTTTTTTAATTGTTTGAAATATGCATGTTTCCAATCTTTGTAATCAACATCCGATAATCTTTGATAGCTATTTTAGAATAATATATTTGAAGAAAGCTTGAAGAAAGTTACTTCTTCAAAATCCTATTTTCTGGAAAAAACATTTGAAATCTGCTTTCGTTGATACTATGAATTTTTAATTGTAAAACATTTTATTTTAATTTCTTCGTTTTTATACATGTTAGCGTATGAGAATTGCTGTAATTCTCTCCGCGTGGGAGAACTTTTTACTTTCTGCGAATGGCAACTCAATTAATGGAATTACCTTTTAACGAAACGCTCTCTCATTCTCGCAGTGACGTTTTCACGAATAATTATTGTTGTGTTTGCGAACTTATTAAAGTCTTATTTTTCTATAAAATCCTTCTGATTAATGAGTCGATATTATTTAGCCACAATACGACCGTCGCAAAAATATTTATAAAGAGCTTGAACCAACAACTTCACGCAGATCTTTTAATTTTTCATTTATATAACAAATTTAAGAATTAATTTTATTTGTTTACAATTATTTTGTTGCCAGTTTACAAAAAAAAAAAAAAAAAAAAAAAAATCCATAATACAATTCTTTTAAAATGTTTAAGTGTCATCTGTGCAAACGATTTTGCGGGAAAATGAAAACATGTTTTATTTAATAAATTAATCATGATTCTATCTATAATTATTTACTCCATGATTTAAACTTTTTTTTTCTGAAAATATACGCGTTTCATTTTTTATTTATTTGCTAAAATGCGTCCGTATTGGAAATGCATGTAAAATAAATTAATTAAAATAATAATTTTTTTAAAGTTTTACTGTAAAAAAAATTATATTGTGCAAATCTACAGATCATAATTTATTTTTGTGTTTAATTTGAAGTTAAAATATTGAATAGTTTTTTTGTAAAGCGTACGACAAATTGTAATTTGAGTGGACTAGTAGAGGATTCGCTTCGCTCATCCTAATAAATAAGAAAGAGTGATTTTTCGCATACATAATAAAATAGATTTTTTAAAATTAAAACTCCGGTATCGTTGTTGCACATTGGAATTAAAAGTTTGTGGTTTCATAGAGAAAATAATGAATGTTAAAGCCTCTCAGAGGCAAAGTACTTCTTAAAATGTCGAAAAGAGTAAATGACATTGTAATATACGAACAAATTTATTTTTAAATAATCAAAAACTTTGATTCACATTCTTAATAAAAAAAAATTGTTCCATGATTCTGGTGACAGTGTGGTATTTAGGAATTAAAACTAGGTGGTCCAAAGATGAACTACCGCCTTTAAAGGGGTTAAGATGAAATTTTGTGTTAGTTTTGCGATTCAAATCGATGCTCTTATTACAAAAATTTCCGAATATAGGAAAGGTTAACTTAGAAAGTCATTGAAACTTAAGCCGAATTTTATAAAAGTATTTCAAACCAGAATTTTGATTTAAAACTGTTTAACTTTTTTATTCGATGGTTTTCTTCTTTGTGTATTTAAAACTTATTTTACATTTAAATATCTTGTTTGAATTGAAATACATTGATATGGCAGCGGTCAAAAGACCGCCGCTGACCCATGTATACCATTTAAGGGGAGGGACATGGGCCTCCCGTTCCTCCTCTTTATACTTATTCAATGAACATCTAATACTAATCACGTAGACGCCTTATGAGAATAATCCTATACCTAAATTCTGAACGAAAATTGATAATTCTGCATGAAAAACCCATTTATAAAAATTAAGAGGAGGGGCATTAGCCCCCTTTCCCCCTCTTATGTATATCGAATGAACTCCAAAAACTTAAACTCCAAAAGCGCCTTATCAGAATGTACATGTATCCAAAATTTCAAGTGAATCGGATATTTTCATTATGAGTTATCGCGTTACGCACGCACGTACGCACGCACCCAGGTACATACATACAGACCGGACGGGCACATAAGCTCTCAGGCTTTGATAGACTGTGAACTAAAAATCATATGACTTGTTTAATTTACGCAGGTGCCTTGTGTCTGCCGATAATTAGATCTCCCGTCACTTGGAAATGAAATGGATTCTTACATTCATTGAAATGATAGAAAAGGAATTTTTATCGATCGATTTTTTGAGAGTTTTTTTTTTTTTTTTTTATTCGACTTTCATTAGGCAGAGAAATGATTTTTTGGATTTCTGAAAGAGGATTTTTTTCTGCATCTGTCGTCCAAACTCAGAATTTTTAGACTCATTATTTTCTGCGGTGAGAATCGATTTAAAAATGTCCAGTTCACTTTATTGCTTAAATTTCTCCCTGGGAACACGAAATTAATCTTGCGGTTTTGAAAAAAAGATTAAATTCTTTATGCCGTTTCTTCGCTAATTACCGCCGGATTTTGTCGAGACCGGAAGCCAAAGTGCCCCAAAAATTTACCATTTTTTGATACATTTGGCGAATCTTTTCACCCTTCGTGAAAAAAGTTTACTATTTACACACTAACGACAAATGGCAAACAGACGTAAACGAACATTAGTAGTATAGATTTTACGCTTACTCTTTTAAAATTCACATTTTTTCATTTGCACCATTTTTCTGAAATAGTAACATTTCAGTACTTTTCACGTTTCACAATAAAGTGAAAAGAAAGGAAATCTTACTGTTTCAAAAAAACTGGTGCGAAAAAAAAATCTGAGTTTTTAAAAATGTACGCGTGAAACAACATTATACGGCAGATGTGTCAGGTTGAGCTAATAGATCAACAACAGTAGTCGGAATGTTTCAGGATTCCAACACTTTAATCAGATACAGCAGGAATAAAGCATAAAAAAAAACATGTTCTAGAAGCAAATTTTATTGCTGCTCTTACATTCGTGATTTTATTTTTTATTCTTTTTTAGCTGCCAAGTAACACAATGTAAACAAATGTGACCAGGTGCAATTTATGGATAAGCTTATATAATTTAAATATTATTTGATCCTTTTGTCATGAATCGTATTTCTCCCATTGTGCGTAACAGTGAATGATGATGCGTAATAAAATGTAGCTGTTTTTTTAGTACTTGGGATACAGTTGTCAAGTAGTTCTTCTTGGAATAAGACGGTAATCCGGTTTCTTAAGATGCAGTTATCAGTAAGTATTTTTCTGCAAGTTATATTTTAAATGTGTAGGTATGTAGTTTTTTAATTTAAATTATAGGCCGGTAAATGGCAGCACAGACAATCACCTCATTGAGTTCACAAATGAAAATCTAGAATCAGTTTAATCTTGATTCGCATATTAAAACGCAGTCTGCCATGTCATATCTTGGTAAGGAAAAAAACACCTAAAAACCCGATTTTAGCAGTTGACTCGTAGGTTTACCATTATGTTTTCCTGATCCCAATCTACTATGTTTTCATACTTTTTGGGTGCAGGAAAGCACAATGGTAAACTTAAGGGGCAACTGTTAAAAACGTTTTTTTAGGTGTTTTCCACCAAGATATTACTTGGCTGACCGATTCCGTTTTCATATATGAATCGAGATTTAACTAATATTAGATTTTCAGCCGTGAAAACCATAAAAAAGTAGCTATTTCTTAATTCAAAAATTGAGTAATTATAAGTTTTCTAAATAAAATTTGAAATTATTTGTATGTTTAAAGCAAAAAAAAAAAAAAAAAAAAAAAAAAAAAAAAAAAAAAAAGGCACTCCGGGAGTGCCGACAGAAGTGAAAACTTGAACAATTATGTGTGTATTTTTTTAGTCGTCTGGACATATTTTATTGTGCAGAAAATACTTTTAAATGAAGTGTTTTTTATTCATTATTATAAATTACTGCTACAAAAATTATATTACAATTTTCATTTAATCTGCTATTGTACATGAAAAATAATGCATATTATTTTACATACAAAAATTGCAATCTATTGCTTAAAACATAAATTTACAAATGCATGAAATATGAAATATCGTCAGTTGGTATTCTTTGAAATAAATACCCATAAAACTTATGAATTTTCATCCCCATTTCAACAATTCTTCCATCATCATCATCATCATTATTATCATTATATTCTAGATTTGATATTATAGGTTTATGGTAACTAAAATATATAGCAAACAATTTTGATTCAATTCTATTTAAATATCTTGTAATGACTGCATCAATTGTAATTTTTTATCTCTCTGTGCTAAGATTGCGATGGTTGGTCATTGTTAAATCAAATTTTCTATTTAAAAATTCAATTAATTGTAGATTTTCATCATCCACAAAGTTGATGTTGAAATCCCTACTCAAAATCATCGGCAAATCATCAAATCTCTTTCCAATTCTATCTTGAAGTAATGCAGAAGCCTCTTTAGAAAAAATAAATAAATTTTCATACAAAAATTCTCATTTGCACTTAAAGACTTATCCGGTGAAATATAAATGGCAACCAATACAATTAGTTTTTCCTTTTCAGAGTGGCAACAACAAACACATATATCACTGATATCAAAAACATTACTACTAAACATACTGGTGTACCTCACATGCACATTCATATGAATTGTGGAAATATATGCCCATTACATCAAACAACCTTTTATAAATAGCTACTCCTGCTGCTGGACGACCGTATCTTCTGAAACTTGCAACAAATTGAATAGTAATCAAACAATATAAGTTGTTAAACTTTAAATACAATTTTTTAAAAAATGGTTGGAAAGTGCAGCATAATCGATGCACAATATCATGATTTTTCTTTCTTAACTTTTTATTCCATCTGGTAACAGTATATTTTGTTAAACTTTAAATACAATTAAAATTTTTAAAAATGGTTTTGAAATGTAGCATAATTGATGTGCAATGTCATGTTTTTTCTTTCTTAACTTTTTATTCCATTTGGTATCAATTTATGTTGTTACTATTTAAATACAATCAAAAATTTAAAAAAAAAGAGAGAAAAATGGTTGGAAAGTGCAATGTAATCAATGCGCGATGTCATACTTTTTCTTTCTTAACATTTTATTCCCTCTGGTAACAGTATAAGTTGTTAAGGTTTAAATACAATTACAATTTTTAAAATTGGTTGGAAAGTACTGCATAATCAATGTACAATATCATGGCTTTTCTTTCTTATCATTTTATTCCATTTGATAACAATATAAGTTGTTAAACTTTAAAAACAATTGAAAATATATATATATATATATATATATATATATATATATATATATATATATATATAAAGGTTTAAAAGTGCAGCATAATCGATGTGCAATGTCATGTTTTTCTTTCTTAACTTTTTATACCATTTGGTATCAATTTATGTTGTTATTATTTAAATACAATCAAAAATTAAAAAAACTGAAAAAAGTGGTTGGAAAGTGCAGCATAATTGATACACAATGTCATATTTTTTCTTTCTTAACATTTTATTCCTTCTGGTAACAGTATATGTTGTTAAAGTTTAAATACAATTATAATTTTAAAATTGGTTGAAAAGTGTAGTATAATCGATGAGCAATGTCATGTCTTTTCTTTCTTAACTTTTTATTCAATTTGATAACAATGTAAGTTGTTAAACTTTAAATACAATTGAAAATTTAAGGAATTGAAAAAAATGGTTGGAAAGTGCAGCATAATTGATGTGCAATGTCATGTTTTTTCTTTCTTAAGTTTTTATTCCATTTGGTATCAATTTATGTTGTTATTATTTAAATACAATAAAAAATAAAATTTTTAAAAATGGTTTTGAAATGTAGCATAATTGATGTGCAATGTCATGTTTTTTCTTTCTTAACTTTTTATTCCATTTGGTATCAATTTATGTTGTTACTATTAAAATACAATCAAAAATTTAAAAAAAAAGAGAGGAAAATGGTTGGAAAGTGCAATGTAATCAATGCGCGATGTCATACTTTTTCTTTTTTAACATTTTATTCCCTCTGGTAACAGTATAAGTTGTTAAGGTTTAAATATAATTACAATTTTTAAAATTGGTTGGAAAGTACTGCATAATCAATGTACAATATCATGTCTTTTCTTTCTTATCATTTTATTCCATTTGATAACAATATAAGTTGTTAAACTTTAAAAACAATTGAAAATATATATATATATAAAAGGTTTAAAAGAGCAGCATAATCGATGTGCAATGTCATGTTTTTCTTTCTTAACTTTTTATACCATTTGGTATCAATTTATGTTGTTACTATTTAAATACAATCAAAAATTTAAAAACTGAAAAAAGTGGTTGGAAAGTGCAGCATAATTGATGCACAATGTCATATTTTTTCTTTCTTAACATTTTATTCCTTCTGGTAACAGTATATGTTGTTAAACTTTAAATACAATTATAATTTTAAAAATTGGTTGAAAAGTGTAGTATAATCGATGAGCAATGTCATGTCTTTTCTTTCTTAACTTTTTATTCAATTTGATAACAATGTAAGTTGTTAAACTTTAAATACAATTGAAAATTTAAGGAATTGAAAAAAATGGTTGGAAAGTGCAGCATAATTGATGTGCAATGTCATGTTTTTTCTTTCTTAACTTTTTATTCCATTTGGTATCAATTTATGTTGTTATTATTTAAATACAATAAAAAATAAAATTTTTAAAAATGGTTTTGAAATGTAGCATAATTAATGTGCAATGTCATGTTTTTTCTTTCTTAACTTTTTATTCCATTTGGTATCAATTTATGTTGTTACTATTAAAATACATTCAAAAATTTAAAAAAAAGAGAGGAAAATGGTTGGAAAGTGCAATGTAATCAATGCGCGATGTCATACTGTTTCTTTTTTAACATTTTATTCCCTCTGGTAACAGTATAAGTTGTTAAGGTTTAAATACAATTACAATTTTTAAAATTGGTTGGAAAGTACTGCATAATCAATGTACAATATCATGTCTTTTCTTTCTTATCATTTTATTCCATTTGATAACAATATAAGTTGTTAAACTTTAAAAACAATTGAAAATATATATATATATAAAAGGTTTAAAAGAGCAGCATAATCGATGTGCAATGTCATGTTTTTCTTTCTTAACTTTTTATACCATTTGGTATCAATTTATGTTGTTACTATTTAAATACAATCAAAAATTAAAAAAACTGAAAAAAGTGGTTGGAAAGTGCAGCATAATTGATGCACAATGTCATATTTTTTCTTTCTTAACATTTTATTTTTTCTGGTAACAGTATATGTTGTTAAACTTTAAATACAATTATAATTTTAAAAATTGGTTGAAAAGTGTAGTATAATCGATGAGCAATGTCATGTCTTTTCTTTCTTAATTTTTTATTCAATTTGATAACAATGTAAATTGTTAAACTTTAAATACAATTGAAAATTTAAGGAATTGAAAAAAATAGTTGGAAAGTGCAGCATAATTGATGTGCAATGTCATGTTTTTTCTTTCTTAACTTTTTATTCCATTTGGTATCAATTTATGTTGTTATTATTTAAATACAATAAAAAATAAAATTTTTAAAAATGGTTTTGAAATGTAGCATAATTGATGTGCAATGTCATGTTTTTTCTTTCTTAACTTTTTATTCCATTTGGTATCAATTTATGTTGTTACTATTAAAATACAATCAAAAATTTAAAAAAAAAGAGAGGAAAATGGTTGGAAAGTGCAATGTAATCAATGCGCGATGTCATACTTTTTCTTTTTTAACATTTTATTCCCTCTGGTAACAGTATAAGTTGTTAAGGTTTAAATACAATTACAATTTTTAAAATTGGTTGGAAAGTACTGCATAATCAATGTACAATATCATGTCTTTTCTTTCTTATCATTTTATTCCATTTGATAACAATATAAGTTGTTAAACTTTAAAAACAATTAAAATATATATATATATATAAAGGTTTAAAAGAGCAGCATAATCGATGTGCAATGTCATGTTTTTCTTTCTTAACTTTTTATACCATTTGGTATCAATTTATGTTGTTACTATTTAAATACAATCAAAAATTAAAAAAACTGAAAAAAGTGGTTGGAAAGCGCAGCATAATTGATGCACAATGTCATATTTTTTCTTTCTTAACATTTTATTCCTTCTGGTAACAGAATATGTTGTTAAACTTTAAATACAATTATAATTTTAAAAATTGGTTGAAAAGTGTAGTATAATCGATGAGCAATGTCATGTCTTTTCTTTCTTAACTTTTTATTTAATTTGATAACAATGTAAGTTGTTAAACTTTAAATACAATTGAAAATTTAAGGAATTGAAAAAAATGGTTGGAAAGTACAGCATAATTGATGTGCAATGTCATGTTTTTTCTTTCTTAACTTTTTATTCCATTTGGTATCAATTTATGTTGTTATTATTTAAATACAATAAAAAAAATGAAAAAAAGTAGTTGGAAACTGCAGCATAATCAATGCACAATGTCATACTTTTTCTTTCATAACGTTTTATTCCATCTATTAACAGTATAAGTTGTTAAACTTAAATACAATTATAACTTAAAAAAACACATACGGACATTCGCGCAAGCGCCCTTTGCCGCCTAAACGGAGCAGCACACTCAGGCACGGTAGAAAGAGTGGGAGATACTAGTTCCTCTCCCTTCCCCTCGATCTTACGCTTTTTCGATCAGCATCACGTGACCCTGACGCGAGTTTGGAAGTTTTTACCCATACAAAAAGTGCTCCGCGCCGCTAAAGAAGTTTTCACTTCAAAAAAAAAGATACGATATACAGCAAATTTATATTTGCCGAAAATCCATCATGTGGGAATTTTACGCCTTAATGTTATTTTACATGATACGAATTAATACGAATAAGACATGGTTAAAAAAAATCTGCAAACCCGACATCAGTATTGAAAGACGGGCTATTTTTTAACCTTTTCCAGCACAGTGGTCCCACTTCCGGCCACGCCTAATTTTAATTCCAAACTTGCAATTCACACCAAGAATATTTTTAAAAAAATTTATTTTTACAATGAATGCTTAAAATCTAGAGCTCTTAATTTCTAAAAATTTCGTGCATTAATTCCTGTGTCGGTGTTTAATTTCTCAATTTACGAGCAGAATTTGACTCTTCCGGAAAGGCTTAAGTTAAGATTGGCACCACGTTCATAGGATAGTAAAAATTGTACTATATAATGGCATATTAAACAAGCTAAATTTTATTCTTTAATAAAGGTGGTGCCAATCTAATTTTTTTTTTAAAAAAGCCCGTCGGTTACGTCGATTTTCGAGCCCTGGAATAATATCCTTATTTTTTAAATTTTTATTACTTTACAAATGTTTGCAAATTTAATTTAATATTTAAAATAACGCGTACACGAAAAATGTCGAAAATCAAATTATTAGGAATGCTTGGTTCATCAGAATCCATATTTTAATCAAATAGAGATCGTACTAGCCATACATTAACCCCTTGGGAACGAGCGACACGTATACGTGCCGCAAAAAGGCTTAAACCTCTGACAGTCTTGCAAAAAGGTAAAATTGTAAAGTTGTTTTCTCAGCATTTTGTTTTAATTGCTAAAAAAAATATGATTCTTTCAAAATTATAGAAAAATCTTATTTACGAATATGAATGTTATCCTTGAGTGTGTTAGTCATTGCACAATGTATTAAAAATCCATTAAATCAACTGAGTTATATCATTTTAATTATTGCTTGCATTGCAGTGAAAGCTTAGGGAACGTCTATAGACGGACTTGTCAGTGAGAGGGTTAAGAATCCTCTTTTATCCCCACCAGTAAAATTTTACTGTAAAATTTGCCTCATTTAATCGGAGCATTTTCTCGACTTAACCCCTTGGGGATGTTCGACGCGTATACGTGCCGCACTAAAGCTTAAGAATTCTTGTTTATGCCCACCAGTAAAATCTTACTGAAAAATTTGCTTTAAGAATTTCGTAAAAGGCTCCCCTTGCGAGGGGTGAATGAAAATTTTCAGTTTTCATTTGAAGTTCCAGTTAAGTTTTTCTGATTTCAGTTGTTTTTCCGATTTTAAATCTCCAAGCCAACAATATCATCGGCTCGAGAAATAGACTACGACACCTCAGACCGTCACATTGACGAGAGGGAGAAATAAGGGGTTAAATTGGTGTAAAGTCATTTAACTATTTATAAAATATAATCCAAGGCAAACTGATTCAATTCCAATATTTACCGGAGGAAAATTAAACTTTCTAATTGCTGTTTTTCTACATACTATTAAAATTTTTCGCATCGAATAATCGTATCTTTTTAATTTAAACAAGTTAAACAATATTTGTTTAACCATTTTCCTAATTTTTCGAAGCACCGTGATTCAATTTCAAAAATTATTGGTAAAAAATTAAACATCCTAACACAGTTTTTCTGCATAATATTAAATTTATGCAAACAAAGTATGTCTAATAATATTTAGTGTATTAATATATTCATTTTCGAAATTTGTATTTAAATATATTTTGTTCTGACAATCTGTTTATTAAATTAAGTTCGAATGAAGAAAATTTACTATTGTTAAATTGATAAATAAATTTTGGTATAGTATGTTTTGAATGGTCATCTTTGGCATTGTAAATTTGTATAATGGCCAGAAAATATAACTTTAAGATCTGAGAAATTATCGACTGACACCGGAATTCATGAACGAAATTTTTAGATATTTTGAAACCCCTAATTTACGCTTTTATTGTATAAGTAAAATTTTAATAAAATATTATTGGTGTCGTTCGGAATAAAAATTATGTATCCCAGACCGGGCACATTGTGCCGGAAAAGGTTAAGTGGTTAGTTGCCGAAGATCCTCTTCAGACCTGAGCATAAAATAACTCTACAAACATATATTCATTGCTTACTAATTTTTTAACTATCAGCAATATAAATTTACGCAATAACAAAATCAAGGTCTTTAAACAAGTAAATGATCAGCAAATCCTCAAAAATTTTTACTGTAAAGCATTTAAGTTAAAATCAGGAATATTTCTTATTTTCTTGGCCACAATGTCTTGAGGGTATTTTCGAAATTGGGATGAAAATAATATTTATTTTATGAGGTAATATTCATCAGTGCTGACATTTACTGGTTTTGTTTTAACCCTCTGCGGGGCAGGGCAAATTCATTGTTTAAGTATTGAAATAAGTGACTAACACCGGAATTTGAAAACAACTTTATTTGTAAATATGAAAACGCTATATTTCACACATTCAATAAACCGTGATTTTCTTTAACAAAATTCTGGTGCCAGTGTGGCCTTTGGGAATTAAAATTAAGTGGTATATTTATGAAACCAGCACCCCGCAAAAAGTTAAAACAAAAAACACTCAGTAAAAATGCAAAAAATTCAAATAATTTAGTTTTTATGAGGAAAAGAATGGAGGTACACATTTGTGTACCTAGGATATGATTGTAATTTATGAAACTTGAGTTGTCTACATATAAAAAATTTTCCTTCCCTTTTTAGAATTGAAGGTTCATTGGTTAAGAATAAAGGGGAATATTAGAGAATTAATCCCCCCTTACTTTACCTAAAGGATTTCTGTCGATTTTTTTATTTTTCAAGGGACATTTATCTTTGAAATAGGAGTATATAATACAATTAGTAAGAATAACATAAATATGTAAAATAATAACATGTGAGCTCAATGCCATTAGTTTACTGCTCTTTTCATTATACTTTTTTAATCGTGATTGATTTATGAAATAATGTACATTAGGGGTACTCATGTTTTTAAAATGCTGAAATGTTTTATTGACACGAGTATTTGCTAATAAATTCGTTTGGAAATAAACCAAGTCCTTTTTTTTTTTCGTACATTATTGAAGGAAAATTTAATTAAATTCTGGTGCAAATGTGGCATTATGGGATAAAGTTGGGGATATTATATGGTTCAACGGGACAAATTTAGAAAAAGATAACTAACATTTTATGTAGAATAAATACCGAAAAATCCCACATTTGTACCAATAAAAACATATAGAAACTCTAAATATAATATAAACTTACTGATTTAAAGTACAAGTATCTTAACCCCTTTAACCCTTTCTTGCACAGTGCTGTCGGGTTGGCAATACTTAATTTTAAGTCCAAACTTGCAAATGGCACCAGTAATATTTTAATATAATTTTGCTTTTACAGTGAACGTTTAAACAAAGGAATTCGTAATATCTAGACAAGTCCTTTATAAATTCCGGTGTCAATCGACAATTTCTCATTTTACTAATAGAATTGGAAATATAGAGGAAGGGTTAAAGGCGATGAGTTAAAATATATTCCACTTAATTTTAATTACGAAGTACCACATTGACACCGGAATTTTGAAATGATAATTTTAATATCATGAAGTCTGCGAAGAAAAGCTTTTTATTTTAAATTAAATTCCTTTTTAGGTGAGTTAGTAGTTATATAAATAGGAAGCATCTATAGTCGTCATTCAATCTGCCCTTCCGTACGTCCACATATAACAACGCAAAAACTGCCCAACCAAATGCTTTGAAATTTTAAATATATAATCATTGCAAAATTTTGTCGAGTCACTTCAAATTTTATGAAAATCGGATGCATAGTTTAATTACAGGGACGATCAAAAGTTTTCATTTACATTATGCCCAATAGGAAAAATCTTTCAAGTGCATTTTAATGGTGTTACAACCCTTCAAACAAAATGAAATTGATATGCATTTACTGAAGTGTACTAAAATATACACTCTGTTACAATATGATGTGCAAAAAATTTTTATTATTCATTTACAGGGCCACACAAAGAATTCAATTACATAATGGTATAGGGTGCCACTTTGTTTTCGGCATATTTTAATCATGTTAAATTATTTCACATGTAATGAAATTGATGTACGTTGCTGAGGTTTAATATGATTTACATCCTATATCATAGAAAGTACATAGTATTTATAGGGACATACAAAAGATTTCATATACTATATTGCGACCGAAATACTGTACATTAGAGATGATTGCTAGAAGTGCATTTTTACTTGTGATATGTGTTTTTAAGTGTAACTAAATCGTTGCATATTGCGCTGTGTATATAAATGCTGTAGATCATATACAGGGTAATAGAATATAAACTGCACTAGTTACAAAACATGAACGTAAGCAGCTTAAAGGTGGTTATTAAATGAGCTATGCAGTTTTACGTTAAACTACATTTAGTAAACCAAAATATTTTTATAGAATGTAGAAAAATAATATACAGGGCCACACAAAGAATTAGACAAGTGGTTGTCTATGGAAGATATTATCTGGAAGTGTGATTTTACTAGATTTAATCGTATTTTAGACTCAATTAAATTTTAGTTAAATAGTGGTATAAACATATGTAAAGATAGTAGACAAAATACACGGATGTACAAAAGATTTAAAATATACTACCGTCTATTGGGTATGCATTTCTAAAAGCCAAATTTCGAACTATTAAACTTTAACAATTGAAAGAATAATTTATGAGAGTCTAGAAAATGCACATTATATGTGTATATATATAATATATTATATAATTAATATAATATGTATTATATATTAATATATGATATACAAGATACAAGATTTTAAGAACTGCATATATCACTCTTAACGCCGAAATCAGAATAGTAAATCTAATCATAAACAATGATGACGCAAATAGAACGTGGTTTGCCGAGCAAGTTTCTTTGTTTCACCATCCTTCTTACCTGTATTGGGGATGGACGTGTTCTTATCCATAGCTCCCGTAAGAAATAGTGCAGGAAAGAGACGCTAATACGACGACGCGTAATTTTTTTTTTCCGAGCACCTTCGAGCCCAAGCTCGCACTCTGATTGGTTGTTGCTCTCGGCACTGTTTTCATGTAACTTGGCGATAATCATACTTGGCGTAGCGATAGATGCTTCCGTCGAGAGTTTGATTTCCTTCCGAACCGAGTACAAAATAACTTTTCTCTTGCAGCATTGGATTGGATGGAGCGTGTCTTCCTGAAAGCTGTACTCTTTAAAAGTTTTTACACACAAGAGCACAAGACCACGAGGATAAGAATGAAGGAAGAATAAGAATGAGTAGCTTAGGTTTTAGGTTTACTCGTTCATTTACGAGCGAAGTATTTTTCGCCAAGTATGGTTATCGCCAAGTTACATGAAAACAGTGCCGAGAGCAACAACCAATCAGAGTGAGAGCTTGGGCTTGGAACGACGAAGGTGCTCGGAAAAAAAAATTTCGCTAATACGACAGGAAGTTCTCTCGGTTGCCACAATGTGGCGGAACTACTACCGCCGAAGTAAACTGCTACCAGTAAAAATAAATATCGTTTCCCTCGTTATTTTTAACTGAAACTATTTTTAATAAGCGTGTAAGTAAAGTAAATTTTTTTACTTAAAATTATTGGTATAAGTTTCCGCAGTTGATAATCAAGCCTCGCAAAAACGGTTACAGACAGTGTTACCGGATTGGGGATTTTGTACCCATCCAACCATTCCAACCCATCTTCGCCTCTGCTTGTTCCTAATCCCTTAATTTGTGTATTTATACCTTTTAATTTAATATCAAGTCATATTCTAATCATAATTCGAAATATATTTTAAAAATACTGTAGCATTAATTTATTTGTAGTAGTACCCCTTTAAGCATGTTTTCATCTCATACTTTACGTAATTCGAACTCTAGATAATTGAACATTTCCTGTGGTCCCGACGAGTTCGAATGAACGAGAGCCGACTGTAATTCCATTTCGTCATTATATTTCAATTTCACATTGCAAAAAGGGAAAAATTGTCTATCCCAAGTTTTTTTTTTTTTTTTTTTTTGGGGGGGGGGGGTAATAATTAATTGAAATATATACGAACCTAAGATAACTCGTCAAAGTAATTGGTGAGGGAAGCAGTTAAAACTTAATATCATGTATAGAATCATGTATATTTGTATATGAAGCTAATCCCCCCCCCCTCTTAATTTAGACAAATGGATTTTTCATGCAGAATTAATCTATTTGCTTCAGTTTGGTATACCGGTTTATTCTGATAGGGCTTCCCAGGTAAGATTTGGAGATTCATTGGTTAAATATAAAATTGTGAAACAGGGAACTCGAGACTCAATGACTAATTTAGCTAAATGAATTTTTCATGCAAAATTATTCAATTTTCTTCAAATTTGTTACTGAGATTTACTCTGATAAGGCGTTTCCCTGATTAGATTTGGGGGCTCATCGGTTAAGAATAAAAGGGGAAAACAGGGGACTGTAATCCCAATTCCTAATTTAGCTGAATGGGTATTTCATGCATAATTGTCCGATTTGCTTCAATTTGATATATAGATTCAAGCTTAATGGTCCAGACGGCAATAATTACTCATGGCTTGATTTAAGGCAAAAATCTCACGAGTTCTTTTATACGGAGATGGAAGGCAATTCCGTTATGGTTTTGGATGCATTTTCATATGGATTTCATGTCGCATATCCAAAGAGTTGAAGGGACAATTACCAACGGATGTTGTTTCGAAGTCTGATACCCTTTGGATAACTTTTAGGTGGTGCAAAATAGAAGTTTCAACACGATAATGCTCCCAGTCATTCATCGAAATCAACAAAAGAGTAACTTTAAAAAAAATAAATAAATAAATAAATAAATAAATAAAAATATTTTACTTTGGCCAAATTAAAGAACTGACCTAAAACTTAATTCATAAAAATTCGTTTGGTTATTTGTCTCGCCAGATGTTTTAAAATAACAAACAATATCATTCAACATATAAATTAGAAATGGCCATAACGGAGAAATGGGACAATATTCCCGAATCATTCTTTAAAAAAATCATTAACTCACCAAATCGTGTGTTTGAAGTTATTCAGACACCTTGAAGTTATAACACCTTGCTAAAAATTTCAGAAAAATGCCTTTCCAAGAGGAGGTCCTATAATTTTTCAACAGTTCTTTTTGACACTTTTTTGTTAGATTGATGTTTATTTTTTTCCGAATTAATTTCATTTGGTAAGTTGCTGCATTTTGCTAAAAATTTTATGTACAAATATAGGGTATTCTTTAGTTTGATTGAAATATTTCTTTAATTATCTAAATAGCAAAATATGTTGTGGTCTTATAATTTTGTAACAAACTGTAGTGCGAATATCCCGTGAGTTCAATGCCTTCAGTTTAACTGGGCATTATTCTTTTAATTTATTATACTGTTCATTCTGATTTTAGGTTCCCTTTGTTTGGTCTCTACTTCTTCCCATCCTCTTATGCGGAGCCATACCGACATCATCCGCAGATAAAAAAGAAACTGACCATAAGAAACTGTACGATTCAGAGGAAGTGGTAAAAATATTTGAGGAAGCCATGGCTTTAGTGAAAGAAAGCGCAGAAAAGTACACAGACAAAGCACGCAAAAACTTTCACGAATCTATGTCTTCGATTGGAAATAAGGCGGAGGAAAACGCAAAAAAATCGTGGAAGAAAGTGGAAGAGCTTGCTGACACAATGAAGGGGCAAATCGAAGGTGCCATAAGTGATGCTCAAGAAACATTTGCTAAAATGATAGACACGGCGAAAGTTGGTTCTGGGAAAAGAAATAAGGAAGCTCATGATCATTTTGAAGAAGCAATTGATAAACTAAAACATGTTCCTGAATCCATCAAGGAAAAAATTAAACACTCAAAGCAAAGCACATCGGAGGCCTCAGCAGCTGCTTCAACATCTGCCTCAGCGACTGAAAACTGAGGTTAAAGTATATGTTTGTATTGATACTGTTATTTTCCAGGTCAAACATTAATATTTTTCAACAGAAAAATAGATCTAATTCAAACACACGAAATTTCGCATTATTAAAAGAGACATTTTTTATAAGATAATACTGGCACCAAATAATTATCTGGTGTGAAAATTCTGGGACCAGTATGAACCCTGAAATATCTGTATATTTTCAGAACTTTTATTATTATTATTATTATTATTATTATTATTATTATTATTATTATTATTATTATTATTATTATTATTATTATTATTATTATTCTGTAAATTTTTTAATTTTAAAATTGCATATTATTGCTAAAAATGTTATAAAAATGTGACATAAACGTCCAAATAAGTCTTTTAACTCTTTTCTATTCTTTTATGTCCAAACCAGTAAAAAAAATGAATACTTTATACTTAATATATGAAATTAAGCAGGCACATTCTAGTTTTAGAATACGGATTTTTTTGTCTCTGCCTGATATTTTTTTCGATAGAACTTGTACAAACTTCATTTTATTAAAGTTATAAAAAAACACTATTTTTGTTTCCAATTACTGAGTAGTTTTTTAAAATTTAATTTCTCTATGGTACATCTTTTTTTTAACATTCTTATAGTGAAGTATAAATAACTTTTTTTTCTCACTTTATTCCCTATTGTTTCCCTAAATTTATAAAATTTGTAAATTTACCTATTTCTTTCCTATTTTTCCTAGATCATTAATTTGTTTTTCATTTTTAATTTTTTAAGAAGTATTTACTACATCTTAGCTAAATTCTTCTTGTGCGATGCCATACCGATATCATCTGCAGATGAAAAGGCGAATTACAATAAGAAACTGTACAATTCAAACGAAGTGTTAAAGATATTTGAGGAAACAATAGCTTTGGTGAAAGAAGGCGCAGAAAAATACACAGACAAAGCACGCAAATCTTTCACAAATCTATGTCGTCGATTGGAAACAAGGCGGAAGTAAACGCCGAAAATTCGTGGAAGAAAGTGGAAGAGCTTGTTGACACAATGAAAATGCAATTCGAAGGTGCCATAACTGATGCTTAAGAATCATTTGCTAAAATGATAGACACAGCCAAAGGTGGTTCTGAGAAAAAAATAAGGAAGCTCATGATCATTTTGAAGAAGCCATTGATAAACTGAAACATGTTCCTGAATCTATCAAGGAAAAGATTAAACAGTCAAAGCAAAGCGCATCAGAGACCACAGCAGCTGCTTCAGCATCTTCCTCAGCGACTGAAAATTGAGTTTAAAATATATGGTTTGTACTGATACCGTTATTTTCCAGCTCAAACAACAATATTTTTCAACAGAAAAATAGATCTAATTCAAACACACGAAATTTTGCATTATAAAAAGATCCAATTTCTATAAGAAAATACTAGCACCTAAGAACTATCTGGTGGGAAAACTGAAATATCTGTATATTTTCAGAACTTTTATTATTATTATTATTATTATTATTATTATTATTATTATTATTATTATTATTATTATTATTATTATTATTATTATTATTATTACTATTATTATTATTATTATGTAAATTTTAATTTTAAAATTGCATATTAATGCTAAAAATTTTATAAAAATGTGACATAAATGTACAAATAAGTAATTTTTCTATTTTTTTATGTCCAAACTATAAAAAAATTAATACTTTATACTTAATATGTGAGATTAAGTAGACTTATTCTAATTTTAGACTAGTTTTTTTTTTTTTTTTTTTGGTCTCGGTCTGATATTTTTTTCGATAGAACTTGTACTGACTTCATTTTATTAAACTTATAAAAAACGCTATTTTTGTTTTCAGTTACTGAGTAGCTTTTTAAACTACATTTAGCCTCTTACTGGTATGTCTTTTTTGAACATTTCTTATAGTGAAATATAAATAACTTTTTTTCTCACTCTATTCCCTGTACTTTCCCTGAATTTTTAAAATTTGTAAATTTGCCTACTTCATTCCTATTTTTCCTAGATCTTTAATTTCTTTTTTTATTTTTAACTTTTTAAGAAGTATTTACTACATATTAGCTAATTTTTTCTTGTGCGATGCCATACCGACAACTTCTGCGGATTAAATTGAGAATGACAATAAGAAACTGTGCAATTCAGAGCGAAGTGTTAAAGGTACTTGAGGAAGCCATAGCTTTGGTGAAAGAATCGCTGAAAAATACACAGACAAAGCACGCAAAAACTTTCACGAATCTATGTCTTCGATTGGAAATAAGACGGAAGAAAACGTCGAAAAATCGTGGAAGAAAGTGGAAGAGCTTGTTGATACAATGAAGGGGCAATTTGAAGGTGCCATAAGCGATGCTCAAGGAACATTTGCTAAAATGATAGACACAGCCAAAGGTGGTTCTGAGAAAAAAAATAACGAAGCTCGTGATCATTTTGAAGAAGCAATTGATAAACTGAAGCATGTTCCTGAGTCCATCAAGGAAAAAATTAAACACTCAAAGCAAAGCACATCGGAGGCCTCAGTAACTGCTTCAGCATCTACCTCAGCGGCTTAAAACTGAGTTTAAAGTATATGGTATGTACTGATACCGTTATTTTCCAGCTCAAACATCAATATTTTTCAACAGAAAAATAGATCTAATTCAAACACACGAAATTATGCATTAATAAAAGAGACATTTTCTATAAGAAAATGCTAGCACCAAGGAATTATCTGGTGTGAAAATTCTGGAACCCTTATGAACACTGAAATATCTGTATATCTTCATAACTTTTATTATTATTATTATTATTATTATTATTATTAGATGATACCCGTCAAGATTTGACGATAAACATGTTAAAAGATTAATTAGAGCCTGTAAATAAAGTTTTGAAAACTTGATTTATTTGAATGTTATCTATGTGATTCCAACAGATTCAAAGTGTTTCATGGTTCTGTCAGTTTAACCTACTCAAGCAATCATCTGAAAATATTTAAGCAGAATTTTAAGAATTTTAACAGAGCTTGCTTTTTAGCAGAAGGATAACTAAAATTAATTGAATTGATATTTATTTTGATGAATTTTCTCAGTGTTTTTAAAAAATAACATTGTTTAGTATCTTCTAATTTTTAAAATGTTGAAACGTTTTTATTAATTTTATTTTTATCAGTCTCATTTTAAATCCCGAAACTTAAAATTTCATGCTACGAAGTAACTATTTATAATACATTTGAATTATTTGAATTTTTCATAACGTTTCATACATTATTTAATTACTAGCTGTTACCCGTGACGTCGTTCACGTAGCATTAAAAAAAGATAAACGTTTTAATTAAACAAAACGTTTCATTAATAATAATTTAAAACATATATAACTAACACATATCTTATAGGAGGCTATGCAGTAGTTTTTCTTTCTAGGGGACTTAAAGAACTCAGTCAAATAAAAGGGAAATATGTTAGATAATATGAACAATCGCGAAAATGAAATTGCAACCATTTGTACTGTAGAACAACTGTAACGCACCCCAATTGTACAGAAATCATGTTGTAGTGGATTTCAGAATTCCATATCAAAGAAAGTAAAATCACGTGTTAACCCTTTAACGTTCATTGGTTTCACCACGAAACCACAAAATTTTAATTCCGATATGCAACACTGACACCGGTATTTTTATCTAAAAATATCCCTTTTATTATGTATGTGAAAAAATCACGTTTTCTTATTTAGAAATATATTTGTTCTTAATTACCGGTGTCATTCATTTATTTCTACATCTTAGCAATGAAATTGCTTTGATCGTTAAAGGGTTAAACCTAGGTAATAAAAAAAATATATTCAACATTTCCATAATACATAACTTCGCCGGCCCATTCTTTTCTGCAGCTATGTATATGATCTCTTTGTTTGTAAATACAGTCGAGTCTCTATATAACGAAATCCACCGTTCCAATAAAAAATTCGTTATATAGAGAAATTCGATGTACAGAGAATGATGTTAAAAATCGTATTTAATGTGTGAAATTTGAACAAATGTTATTTTTGATCTTTTGAATTAAGAATTTGAAATGTTTAAAAGTGAATATTAACCTAACATTTTATTTCTTAATTATTTAAGCTGTTTCAAAAAAAGAGAATATACATTTATTTGAAAGCTTAATGAAAGTTAAATAAAGAAGAATTGCATTAATTTCAGACGAAGAAATCTGTAGTATTTTTTTTGTTTTGATTTTAAAATTGTTACGCTCTCAAAAATAAATAAATAAATAAAAATAATAAAAAATAATAAATTTCTCAAATTTTACCAAGGAATGAAAAAATGTAGTTAACATTTTCCTCCATTTGAAGACCTCTCTTATGTGCCCCTCATTGATTCCTCTCTTACATGTGTATCAATCCAATTGACACTGTTTTGAGAAGGATGTGGAAAGGTGTGAGGGAGGTGGGATGAATTCGTTGGATTTAAAGAACAAAGAGAGAAGTAATGTAAAAAAAAAAAAAAAAAAAAAAAAAAAAAAAAACTCAGCACTGACGATAAATAAAAAAAAGTGATGGAAAATTGATTCAATATGATTTCGAAGCTTTTTAAAACTGAATAAATTAAGGCCAATTTATGAAAAAATTCGTTATATGGAGATAGATATTTCGCTATATAGAGACTGTTTTTAATGTAATCATGCGAAAAGGGAACTGTTCCTACTAAAAATTCGTTATATAGAGAAATTCGATGTACAGAGTTTCGTTATAGAGAGACTCGACTGTATTCTAAATACAACGTTAAAACTTTGTTTAGTTAGAAAAAGTATAACGAAGATTGAAATTAACCTTTAGCAATTTCTAATAATAGACAGAAACGTACTTGAATTCTTTTGTACAATCCTGTATATTACGTGCAGATATTTAGACCGCATATTTAGCTTAAATTATTCAAGCAAAAAACAGGATTAAAATTATTGAATTCATATTTCCGGGAATCGCTATTGCGCAGGTGACCATATATCCAGTTTATTGTATAGTCCGATACATGATTTATTTAAATTCTACAAACATCTCTTATTATACCAAATGTAGCTGAACTTCAGGATGCATTAGTTTTCCTTAAAATACATACGATAATTAATCCTTTCCGGCACACTGTGCCCGGTCTGGGATACCTAATTTTTATTCCAAAGTTGCAATCGGCACCAATCATATTTTAGTAAAATTTTGCTTTTACAATAAAAGCTTAAATTAAGGAATTCAGCATGTATAAAATATTCGTTCTTGAATTCCGGTGCCAGTCGATAATTTCTCATTTTACTAACAGATTTTGTCCGTGCCGGAAAGGGTTAAAAAAGCTCTTCAGCAATCTTTTCTAATAGACCATACTTTGGATACAATATCTGAGATCTGGACACAGGTCCAAAATCTTTTATTCGTTTCTGTAAATGAACAACAAATGTGATGCAAATCATACTTAACTGCAAGCATATTATAGTAAATTTCAGTATTTATCATTGTATTGATTATCTCAGTATATTAATTTCATCATGTTTGAAATAGTGAAACGCAATTAAAATACGCTGGGAATATTTTTTCCCCGAAGACTATTATATTACCGAACATTTTTCTGTGATCTTGTAAATGAATGTTAAATCTTTGAATGTTAAATCCCCATTTTCTACAGAAATTCTGTTTTAGTACACTTCAGAACTGATATCAATTTCAATATTATTAAAATAACCTTAATAAAATAACATTACTAAAATACGCTGCAAATGGTTTTCTTCAGAGACCATGATATATTGAAATACTTTTGAGCTCCCTGTACGCACACTATAAGTACTACACTTAACATATTCGATAGTAACCATGTTCTTGTGAACCTTAAATATGGATGTAAATTTCACTACATTTAAAATTATGTAACATTATCAAAATACACAACAAATGATTTTTTCGCCTTAGACCATAATGTAAAGTCTCCTTTTGAGTGCTCTTGTGATTCAGCTATAATTGTTACCTGGTTCATTTTCAATGCCGCACATGCTATGGCAAATCTCAATAACATTTATTATTTTCGTATGAATCCCACTATATTTACTCAAGTTAAAACACGGGCAAACAGACGGCAGACCCCATGCACTCGGCATCCAGTATACAGACAGGTTGAAGTCATAAACACTTTTAGACAATGTTAGAAAGTGTCAAAAAGGGGGTAGTTTCCATAAAACGAAAAAAACAGTGTTAGGAAAAATCTACTACAAAATTGTGTTTTAGGTGGCATTTTTTTGTAACATGTACATATATGCTTTGCATACCATAAAACTTTATAGAAATTTATTATAAAAAAAAAAAAAAATATTTTTAAAAGTGACAAAATATTTTTACTTTTTAAGAGCTAAAAAAATGTGGAATTAATATCCATTTACAAACCTATTTCCAGTACACTTCGAGCACATTATGCGAAATTGAGATATTGACTGAGGGAATGTATTTTCTCACAATTACATTAAATCTTTAGATTTTAAGCATGAAAGTGCATTTTTAAAGTGATTTTTATTTATATTTTCAGAATTGAACAATTTTAAGAATTAACACACAAAAATATATTTCTTTTTTATTAGTTGAGCTTTTCTTACTTTCTAAGAATGATAAAAAGTATTTTTCATTGATCATTAAATCATTTACGATATGGATAAATTTGCGTTATAAATTATTAACATTTTCTAGTCATTTAATATTTAACCTTTAAAAAAACATTTCATTTTAAAATTAAATATTTAAATTAACTACGCTCAGACGATACACTTAATTTTCTTTAAATAATAACTTTTGATATCATAATTCAATCTCATTTTATTGCAACATCAGAGCATATTTATTTTAATTTTGATATGTGACGTCACAGTAGTCTCTTTTTAGCACTTACTCAAAATTACATTGTTTTATTAAAAATGAAAACTTGAAAACTTATACTTTGTTTCAAATATGACGTTACATTGATATTTTTAAAATTCTTAATGGAAAGTATTCCTGTGACGTCACAATTGGTAAAAAGTTGAATTTTTTAGCCTCGAACCGAAAGAAAGAAAAAGGTTCATTTTTATTAATATCTAGAAAAAACTACTAAAATATTTATATTCTTGTAAAATGTGAAGTTATATTCTTGTAAAGTCTTCTAAGTGTAAAAAAAATTTTATATAATCGTCTGCTTGATATAAGAAGAAAAACAGTATTCTTCTGACGTCACAATTGGTAAAATTGCGGTTTTTAACCTCGAACCGAAAAACAGAATGGAGTACATTTATTTATTTCATTTTGTTTTATCACGTGAAAATCTTTCAATTGAAAATTAATTACAGAAGAGAAATAATTACTTACTTTTTGGCAACGGTTTTTTTACTTTTTGGCAACGAAAAAAAAAAAAAAAAACGATTAAATATTATGGAAAAATGTTCAATTTATTCTGTATGAAAAATAGTGAAATATTGAATTATTAAGAAAAATATTTGAATAAAATAAATAAAAATTAGCCTATGTTCATTTCAGACCAATAATCTATCTACAGTGTCTCACATAAGTGATGGGACACTTGTGCTTTACAAAAGGAAACTAATCAAATAAATTAAAAAAACATGTACACATTTTTTTGTGGGTGTGTTTCATACTTAAATTTAGTAAAGATTATTACATAACATACATTTTGTCAAAATATTAAAATATTAATTTAATAAAAATACAAATGTTTAGTACGGAGCAAAAAATAGCTCACATAAGTGATGGGACACCATTATATATGCAACAAAAATCGTCTGAAATAAGCAATAAAAATATTTTTTGGGGTTTTATTTTTACTTAAAAGCAATTGGCAATAATTTATAAAATCGTCTGCAGTATTTCTCTCCAGTTTGTTTTGGAATTTTTGTGTTTTTTAGCTCTGTGTAGCCATGAATGCTAAACGAAAAGAAACTTCGCCTGAAATTCGAAAATTAGTTATTAATTTGCATATTGAACGTGGAAAATCTACAGTCCTGGACAAAATTATAAACTCAGAAAATTTTTAATTTGTTTGCATCATAATACAAATAAGATTAGCTTTACGTTAATAATATAATTATGAATATTTATATTAAGGCATCTAAAATTAATGTAACTTATAAATAAAATAGAGTAAGTAATTTAAATGAGAAAATACATAACTTAAAAAAAATAACATTATGTGAAACCTGGACAAAATTATAAACTCAAAGTTATGATTTTCTATATTCTGGCACATTTAATATAAATAAATGCATTTTGTGATAAAAAACTAATAAATAGAGTCATTATGAATCAATACATTTCAATACATCAATACATGTTTTAATTTTTTTCATAAAATAACATTATGTGATACCTGGACAAAATTATAAACTCAAAATTATGAATTTCTACAATCTAGTATTTTTGATATAAATAAATGCATTTTATGATAATAAACTAATAAATGGAGCTATTAGGGATGAATACATTTCAATACATCAATGCATTTTTATAATTTTTAGTTAAACAATTTTGTTAAATACGGTTTATTAATATGGTTTTTGTATATAAAATGGAGTGGTCAACTTCCAAAGTTACAGAAAAAAAATCAAAGATCTATGTTATGAACAGCATTTAGTACTGGAACTTCTTCTAGCCGAATTGTAAATACTTTAAAGCTAAATGTAAGCTCTCGAATTGTTAGACGGATTATTCAATGAGCGCCGAATATGAAATGGAAGAAAATGAAAGCTGAGCCAAGACTTGAGCCCCATCACATGAAACCCAGATTTCATTTTGCACAACAGCACGTGTCATGGATAATATAATGGAGCACAATCGTTTGGTCAGACGAAAAGAAAATTAATTTAGAAGCCCAGGTGGCATAAGATACTATTGGAACGATATTTAGGCTAATGACAGACGAGCGATTTTCGTCAACGGAAAAATGAACGCACGCTTTTCAGAGTGTGGTCGTCTGCTGCGCTGTCCACACGGACGACTCATTTCCTTCGCGTGAAAAAATGCGAAAAACCTAACGCGTTCCCCTCAACACGCTGGGAAGCCGTTGCGTTTTGGCGGATATGGCATATTAGAGTCTGTGCATACGAGCGATGCTTTCACGCAGAAATTTCATTATGAGAGTTTTGTTTTTGCAGTTCATGATCAAATTTTTTCACTGAAATTTTAAATAGTTTTAATAGATGTGTCATTAGATGGTTGCACGGACCAAAGTTTTCAGGCCCGGCATGGCGCGACCCATTAAAAAAAGAATGGCCCGGTTGACCGGACATAAAATTTCAGCCCGAACCCCACTCGTCCGGACTGTAATTCTACAATATAAGGATTTTTTTTACGACGATATGGAAAAAAATTGTTTCGGACGAGGAATTCTGACAAGAAATACATATTTTATTCTTTTTAGTTGCGTTCGTAATTATATAATATTATATTCTTAGAACCTATAGTCATCGTTCAGTCCATCCGTCCGTCTGCATATGACAAAGCATAAACTAACCAACCGAATGTTTTGAAATTTTAAATGTATAATTTTTGCAAACTTTAGTTAAGCAGTTTCAAATTTTATGAAAATCGGATATATAGTTTAATTACAAAAGCGATCAAAATATTTCTGTTACATAATGGCCAACCGGAAAAATTGTTCCACGTGCTTTTATTGGTGTTACAGGTTTTCAAACAGAATAAAATTGATATTCATTTATTGAAGTGCATAAAATATACTCTCCGTTACAAAATGAAATGCAAAAAATGCTTATTATTTATTTACAGGTTCACACAAAAGAGTTCCGTTACATAATGTTATAGGGTGAAACTTTGTTTACATTGTATTTTAACCATGTTAAACTATTTCACAGATAATGTAATTTATAAATGTTGCTAGGTTTACTATGAGTTACATCCTGTGTCATTGTTATATCGTGTGGGTTCGAATTACTTGTACTGTAATTCCATCAGGGAAACAGCCTTTATATTTCCATCATTTATTTACATTATGATACAACTGCCGCTAAGCAGCATTTCGAACAACAAAACATTCTTACATCCCCGATCTTATTTGGCCAACATGCATTGCCTCACAAAACAGATTACGGTATCGTTGCGCCATCTACATTTAGGAAGTGGTACTATTCGAAGATATCACACCCCTCTCCTCATAGTTCAAACGAACTACAGGCAATCTTGGTCTATTGCTTCTTCGAACTGGAACACTTTTCTTCGGGTCGTCATTATTATTTTTAGTCACAGTGTCCTTTACAGCTATATCTGTCATAGCATCATTTTTATTACTCACAACAGTACCTGCTACAATATCATGTGAAGGCTGAGATTTGTTTGGTTCCATAATATTCTCATTATCACGTTGGTCTTTTATTTTTCCATTAATCTCAGAAAAACGGTTTTTATTAACCCTTTCATAATTATCATAAACATTGTAATTTTTACCACTATAACCCATCTTTTCAACTCTTTCTGACATTTTTTTGTTATTGTGGTCATTTTCTTCAATTCTTTCAGATTTTTCGTAACTTATCTCTCTGTTACGTCTCAACTGATTCACATGACGCTTACACATTATTCCGTCACATCTATTTACTAAAACCCATCTACTTCCTAATAATTTTATAATTTTTCCTTTTACCCATTTCTCCCCCTTTCCAAAATTTTTAGCGAAAACTAATTCATGAAGCTTAAATTTGTGCAGGGGTTGCTGTATTTTAGGTTTTGATGGTAATACCAAATGAAGGGCTGTTCGAATTGGCCTTCCAAACATTAATTCAGCAGGAGTTTTACCAGTCACCGAATGAGGAGTTGAATGATTTTCTAACAAAAGTCGTGCAATTGATAATGATATGTCATTTTTATCCAGTTTCCTAAGGCAATTTTTCACAGTTTGCACGTATCTTTCCGCCTGTCCGTTCGACGACGGATGATATGGTGGAATAGGTGTATGCTTAATTCCATTATTTTTAAGAAATTCCTCAAATTCCTCACTTGTGAACGCGGATCCATTATCACTGACTAATTCTACTGGTAATCCAAATGTCGCAAAAATTCTTCTCAGTACTCTAATAGTATTTCTACTATCGGTCCTGGGCACTACTTCTACTTCTAACCATTTTGTATAAGAATCAACTACTATTAAAAAAAATTTCCCTTCAAACGGACCTGCATAATCTATGTGAATCCTTTCCCAGGGTAATTCAGACTTCCATTCTAAGGGTTTCATTTTTGGATTATCCCTCGCACACATTTGGCATCTACTACATGAATTTACCATTTGTTCAATTTCCTTATCCATGTTTGGCCACCAAACCACCCCTCTAGCTTTAGCTTTCATGCTAGACATACCCTGATGAACAGAATGCAACAATTTCAATATATATTCTCTACCTTCCTCTGGCACAATTACTCTATGCCCCCATAATAGACAATTTTCTAAACAGGAAATTTCATCCCTTCTACGAAAATAAGGTTGATATTCTTCTGCTTTAACCTTTCGAGGCCACCCATGTAGTACCCACTCTAAAATTTGTTTAGTTACAGGATTTTCAGTTGTCCACTTTGCAATCGTTTTAGAAGTAACGGGCCAATCATTATTATTTGAAACAAACATTATTTCAGCAGGATTACTAACTATATTTACAGTTTCTGGGAGAGATAATCTACTTAATGCGTCCGCATTTTTATTATTTTTACCTTCGCGATACTCAATTGTATAATCATATCCTGCTAACATAAGCGACCATCTCAGCATTCTAGGTGATAATGTATCAGGTACCCTTTTAACAGGATCAAACAATCTAATTAAAGGTTTGTGATCTGTTATAATTTTAAACGGTTTACCAGCTAAATATTGGTGAAATTTAGTAACACCAAATATTACAGATAAAGCTTCTTTATCTATCATTGCATAATTTCTTTCAGTTTTATTTAAAGTTCTAGAAGCATAAGCTATGGGTTTCTCTTTACCCTCAATAATATGGCTTAATACAGAACCAATGCCATATTCTGAAGCATCACAGTTCAAAACAATATCTTTGTTAACATCATATAATTCTAAAACAGGTGATGTACATAATAATTCTTTAACTTTTTGAAATGCTTTATCATGCTTTTCTGACCATGTCCACTTAACATTATTATCTAATAATCTATGTAAAGGTTCTAAGACATCTGAAATATTAGGTAGGAAGTTTCTATAATAAGAAATTAAGCCTAAAAATGAACGCAACTGTGACACATTATTTGGAATAGGTGCATTCAAAATAGCATTAACTTTTTCTGGCATAGGTCTAATTCCTTCCTGAGAAATTTTATGTCCTAAATAGCAAACTTCCGAAACCATAAATTTTAATTTTTCCTTATTTAATCTTATACCATGCTCAGAAAAGCATTTCAGAACACTTTCAACTCTTTCAGAATGTTCTGATTCATTCCTAGCACTTATGATTACATCATCTAAAAATACACCAACATACTCATATTTTTTTAATATATTCTCTATTTTTCTCTGGAACATTCCAGGAGCACACTTTACGCCAAAAGCTAATCTTAACACATTAAATAATCCTTTATGAGTATTAATAGTTAAAATTTTACTACTTTCATTATCTACAGGTTGTTGTAAATAAGCATCTTTTAAATCAAAAACAGTAAAGAATTTTCCACCTGACAATTTAGAGAATAATTCTTCCATCCTAGGAAGAGGATAATTATCATTTTCTGTATTTGCATTTACTGTGGCTCTATAATCACCACAAATTCTAACAGTACCATTTGGTTTTGGAACAATTACTATAGGACTAGCCCAATCTGAATGATCAACAGGTTTCAAAATACCCTCTTTTGTTAATCGTTCCAATTCCAAATCAGTAGCTCTTCTCAAAGCAAACGGAACAGGTCGAGACTTAAGAAAAACTGGTTTTGCATCCCTTTTCAAATTTATTGAAACGGGAGGACCTTTTATTGTACCGATCCCGTCAGCAAAAACATTTGGAAAATTTCTAATTAAATCATCTTTCGAAATACTTTTAATCATATTTACATTAGGCCAAAATAATTTTGATGATTTTAACCAAGTTTTTCCAATTAGACTCGGACCTTCTTCTTTAATAACTAACAATTTTAAATCAGGTATACAATATTCATCAACAAAAACATCTACTTTTAACTCGCCTAATACAGTTAAAAAATCTTTAGTATAAGTTTGTAACTTAACTTTAGATTTAATTAAAGGTAGCTTACCTGAGAACAATTTTTCTGCCACATTTTTACTTACAATCGTATGCGCCGCCCCGGTGTCAATTTCAAATTTAACATTCACCCCATTTATTTTTACATTTTTTTGCCATGTTATACTATTGGAGTTGTTGTCCACACAATTAAAACAATATTCCTCTTGAACAGTTTTAATTTTACTGTTTTTGTTCTGTTTATCATTTTTCATCATAAATTTTCGATTTCTACAACAAATTCTTAGGTGACCAAATTTGTGGCACAGATGGCACTCGGCATTCTTGAAAGGGCACATTTTAGGATTATGGTGTTTCGAACATCTATAACAAGGTTTCTCAGACGCGAATTTTTCTTCTTTGGGCTTAAATGGATGAGAGAACTTTTCTGGTTTCGGTTTCTCCCCTTTAGCGCGCACTTGGTTGACAGCTGTACTTTCGCCTATATGTAGTGATTTCACACCGGCTTCAGCAGATTCAAACGATTCGGCGATCTCCACCGCAGTCTTGAAATTTAATTCTTTAGAATCCAGCAGCTTTTGTTGTATATTTTCATCTTGTATTCCGAACACAAGTTGGTCTCGCAGGCGGTCATTTAAGGTGTTTCCGAAATTACAGAATTCAGACAATCTTCTAAGTTCTCTTACAAACTCAGCTATGCTTTCCCCTGACTTCCTAAGACGTTTCTGGAATTTGAATCTCTCTACAATTTCACTTGGACAAGGAGAAAAATGTTCTTTAGCTTTTTTTAAAAGATCTTCATATTTTATCTCCTTTAACGTCTTCGGGACAATAATATCTCTTAAAATCGTAAATGTCGTCGTACCAACAGAACTAAGCAAAATATTCTTTTTCATTTCTTCATTCTTTATATTATTCGCACAGAAATAAAAATCCATTTTCTCAACATAAATAGTCCAAGGAACCTTTGAGTCATATTCTTCTAGCCGACCCAGTGAAATAATTTCTTTTTCAACAGCCATTTCTTTTCCCGGCGTTTACTTTTTTTTTCACAATATTTTTCTTAACAAAATAATATGGGTAAATAATCCCATCTTAGTCGCCACTTTGTTATATCGTGTGGGTTCGAATTACTTGTACTGTAATTCCATCAGGGAAACAGCCTTTATATTTACATCATTTATTTACATTATGATACAACTGCCGCTAAGCAGCATTTCGAACAACAAAACATTCTTACATCCCCGATCTTATTTGGCCAACATGCATTGCCTCACAAAACAGATTACGGTATCGTTGCGCCATCTACATTTAGGAAGTGGTACTATTCGAAGATATCACAGTCATATAAATTGCATAGTATTTACAGGGGCACACAAAAGATATCGGATGCCATACTGCAAAGGAAATATAAGAGATGATTGCTAGAAGTTCATTTTTAGTTGTGATATAAGTTTTTAAGTTTAGCTAAATTTCTGCATATTGCATTGTGTGTATGAATGCAACAGATCATATACAGGGTAACACAACAAAAACTGCACAGATTACAGAATATGAACGCTCAATTGAAATATGAAATTGCTCAACAGGTGGATCTACTATACAGCATTCTTCATGATTTCCACAAAAGCTCAATCTAGAGAACTAATTTATGGATTTCATTAAACTTTAGATTCAGTTAGTCTTTGACATGAATCAACGTTTTCTACCTTTTGGTGTAAATAGTTCAACAGATGGCAATGCTGTGCTTCATTTTGTTGCGATTTCAGCAACAACTATCATTAGAAAAATTGCACGGATTTTCATACAACTTCAGATTTAGTTATTCTTTAATATGACTTGGTGTTGTTTGCATTATGGTGTAAATCACCTAACAGGTCGCACTGCTATACTGCATTTTTCGCAATTTCCGGCATAGCCCTGTCTCAAGAACTAATGCATGGAATTTAATCAAACTTTAGGTTGAGTTGGGTGTTGACCTAAGTTGATGCAAATCGGTTTTCCGTGTACATCATCTAACAAGTGGCTCTGTTATGTTGCATTTTACATGATTTATATTATTTTATCGATAATTCTATCTCAAGAACTAATGCACGGAATTTCATATCATTAGAATTCCCTTGAAGGGCATAGATTGCCATTAATTTGGCACTGTGCTAACGAATTTTGAAATATTAACATGTATGGCATAAAAGAAAGTTTTGTGATTGCCACATCCTTCTAGATAATGTTTATAATTTTCATTTTTAAAGAAAGCTGCAATATAGATATATATACATTAATAAATCTGTATCCAAATCTTTCATCTGTTACTATTATAATTAATCCTAATTCCATGTTTTGGAGAATCAAAAATCAGAAAAATGTTATACAATAAAATATTCTAAGACTGAATCTTCAAAAAATGTATAATAAACAAGTTGCTTTTTGAACTTGTTTCTAATGTTCATTTTTATGTCTATCATAGCAGGTGTAAATGTATGGTATTTTTTTTCCACGTATTATTATATTCATTTAGCATGGATTAGCACATTTATACATTAAAGACAGAATTCTGTCGTAAACGGTTTTTTTTTTTTTTTCAAAAATTTACTGTATGTTAAATTTATTGCCTAGACATCCACTATTTTTTAAAAAGAATAAATTTTAAATGTAGAGTAATGGTGAATTAAACGTAAATGCACTCTTTGATAAAAAGTTTTTGATTATATCAAAAGTTATATCGGGCCAAGAATTTTCTTACAGATTGGGTCGAGGTCGGGAATGAAAATTTAGGATCGTGAAGACCTAAGAAGAATGATATCAATACCAGTTCGGTACGGAAAAAAAAGTAGGTTCGGCCTGGTCTGATCCTTCATAATAAAGTAAAGCCCAGGTCATAGTCTAGATGGGCTCGACTCCTTAGCAAAAGAAATGGCTGCGCCCGGCCCAAGTGTCATGAATGAAAATAGTCCCTTGCAGTCTACGTGAAGTATGTAATTTTTTAAATAGAAGAACTTCCGATCTTATGTATGGTATTCGTTGTCCGAATTATATAAAGATAGTAATTATAATAATAACTTGGATAGAGACCTGTGGCATCTGTCATTATTTAGAAGAAAAAAAAGGTTTAGTAAAGAAGAAAAATAAGAAAAGTCTAATGAAGATCACGTAATTATCTGTAAATTATTTTATTATTATTATTATTATTATTATTATTTTGCATACATACAAAGACGGTTTTTCTGTCTTTTTCTTGCTTTCTTTCTTAAACAATTTTTCGTTAAATGCCATAAAGAAAATTTCTTGTTCAATTCCTCTTTCATTATCTATTTCTCTTTTGCCGCATTTGTTTGAACGCAGACGAAAAAGCGCTCGTGTGGCAGGTGACGCGTTTTTATGCAGAAACCACCAACGTGAAAATAATCTGTCGTCTGACATTGGCCTAAGCCTGAAGAACGGCATATCTTAGTCGAAACTTTGGTGAACAATCAGTGATGGTGTGGGCTGGTTTTTCTCAGAATGGTAAAATTGCTCTAGATTTTCTTAATTGAAAACAAAAAGCAGAGGACTACCAGTTAATGCTGAACGATAATCTTTTGTCATATGGACTGTTGATCGCTGGAGAAAACTGGGTATTTCTGCAAGATAATGCAGAAATACACTCTACAAAAAACATAAAAGGGTAGCGGCAGCGCTGGTATGTAAATATGTTGAATCGACCAGCCCGCAGCCCTGATCTAAACCCCATTAAAAATTGCTGGAGTGCAATCGTTCGAATAGTCTATCGCGATGGACGCCAATATCAAAACACAAATGATTTAAACATTGCTATACTTTCAGCCTGGAACCAGTTGTCTATGGAGCAGATGGAAAAAAAATTTCAATCTATGCCGAGTCGCATATTTGAAGTCATTCAGAAAAATGGCGGTTCAACACATTTTTGAATGTATGCATTATTACTTTGCACCAGGATTCAAAAGTATGTTCACTTCTTAAACTCTATAATTTTATGTTTTCAATTTACACATGTACTATATTTATATTTTACTCATATTTTTTGAAAAAAAAATTATAAAAATGCATTGATGTATTGAAATATATTCATCCCTAATAACTCCATTTATTAATTTATTATCACAAAATGCGTTTCTTTGTATCAAAAATACCAGAGTGTAGAAATTCATAGCTTTGAGTTTATAATTATGTCCAGGTTTCATTTAATGTTATTTTACGAGAAAAATTAAAATATGCATTGATGTATTGAAATGTATAGATGCGTAATGACTCCGTTTATTAGTTTCTTATCACAAAATACATTTATTTATATGAAATATGCCAGAATATAGGAATTTATAACTTTGAGTTTATAATTTTGTCCAAGTTTCAGATAATGTTATTTTTTTTAAGTTATGTATTTTTTTATTTAAATTTCTTATTCCATTTTATTTATGAGTTACATTAAATTTAGACGTCTTATTATAAGTATTCATCATTATTTTATTAATGTAAAACTAAGCTTATTTATATTATGATGTAAACAAATAAAAAATTTTGTGAGTTTATAATTTTGGCCAGGAGTGTATTAGAAAACTGCTGAAACAGTTAACTTGAGGCATTCAACAGTTTTCAATATCATTAAACGATATAAAAAGAATCATATGATTCAGGATAAAAGAAGACCTGGCCGACCATCAAAGCTATCCAATGAAATAAAGCGAATTATCGTTCGAAATATTAAAAAAAATCCAAGAAATAGTGCTTCAAAAGTTGCTGCTGATTTACAAGCATTATATGGAATAATTGTTAATCCTGAGACTATTAGAAGGGTAATTCGATCTGCTGGATATCACGGTAGAGTAGCCAGGAAAAAATTCTTCGTAAGTGAAAAGAATAGAAAACTCAGACTAGCTTTCGCAAATTCCAACATAAATAAGAATTCTGATTACTGGAATAAAGTTATATTTGCTGATGAGAGTAAATTTAATATATTTGGTTCTAACGGTAGAATCTTGGTGTGGAGAAAACCCAGGGAAGAATTTCGCAAACAGAACTTGGTACCAACAGTAAAACATGGTGAAGGAGGAGTTATGGTATGGGGGTGTATGGCGTCCGCTGGAGTTGGTAATCTTGTTTTTATTGACAGTATAATAGATCAGTACAAGTATATTAATATTTTAAAGCAAAATTTGAAATCTTAAGCGCGAAAATTGAACCTTCATAACGATTTTAAATTCTACCAGGACAATAACCCCAAGCACACTGCTCTGAACGTTAGACTCTGGCTGCTATATAACTGTCCTGAAATAATAAAAACACCACCACAATCTCCAGACTTAAATCCCATAGAGAATATTTGGCAAGAATTGGAATCAAGAATTCGCAAACACACCATTTCTTCAAAACAACAACTAAAATCGGTGCTTCAAGAAGAATGGGGTAAAATCACTCCAGAAATCACAAAAAAATTAGTCGAATCCATCTCAAAAAGATTAAATCATGTTTTAAAAGTAAAAGGAAATCCAACAAAATATTAAAACCTTTTAAAAAATAAAATTTTTGGATAAATATTTGATGGAAAAGTAAGTGTCCCATCACTTATGTGAGCCATTTTTTGCTCCGTTCTGAACAATTGTATTTTTACTAAATTAATATTTTAATATTTTGACAAAATGTATGTTATGTAATAATTGTTACTAACTTTAAATATGAAACACACCCCAAAAAATTTTGCACATGTTTGTTTATTTATTTTATTGCAGTTTCTTTTTATAAAGCACAAGTGTCTCATCACTTTTGTGAGACACTGTATATACAAAAATTCAAAGACATTAATCCATCCGCTTTGAAGTCAATTTCATTAAAATTTTTCGGACAAACTTTCACATTTATAATATATATAAGGATTACAAACACAAAGTAGTTTCAAACAAGTAAATATATAGACATTTTATGCAAGTAATAAATAAAATAATGTTATACACGAACTAGACATTTTTATGACAAACACATGAATATTTAAAAAGTTTTAGGTAAAAAAAGTTAAAACAACGCAGAAAATTTCTAAAAAAAGTTAGTAATTTATAAATTAAAATTCTATAGCTCGTAGACTTTTTTATAAATCAGCACGAAAAAGTTTACTTTCTTCCGACCAATATTTAAAACAAGATTTAAAAATTATGTGGCAGTTAAACTGTTATCTATTGAGTTATGGCAACTTTTGCAACAAACAAAAGTAACTGTTGGGAAAAATAAAAACTTTCAGTTTAGTTTTTAAAGTTGTTTAAAAAAGCTGCATGATCATAAAGTTCACTTTTTTTAAAACAGTAAGTTTTTAATTGATATTTCCATAGAAATTTATGTTTTAATGTAAGATACCTAAATTAATATTCATGCTAATATAAGCCTGAAAGTTATGGGGGTGACCAGACAAGACAATTTCACATCACCGCATTTTTTAATTTAATTAACTAAATTTTCTTTTAATCTCTAACTAGCATGCATTAAAATAAAAGCATATTTTCAATTTCACTGTAATGAAAAAAATGGCATCAATAAAATTAAAATGCATAAATGCGCTATAAACCTAATAAGCATTCTCGTGACGTCGCAGTAAATGTGAATTCTTATTCGCTTATTAAAATAAAATACACGTGCATAAATACTTTTTGCCTAAATTTAACTCGCAAGATACGTCTAAAAAGACACGTGTCTGAATATTTTTCATTAATTTTCTTTTCTCTGCAGCAATGGAGGTAATCCAGTTGCCACTGTTTTAAAGAAATTACATAAAAAAGGCCTTTAAAATTAAAAATTTAATATAAAAATGGAAATCCTTCTATAGTAAAAAAAAACTAGCCTTAAAAGGAATGACTCCTGGAATGATGCTGATGTGGAAGATTTCCGGAACTAACGAATCCGGGTTGTCCACTCCTTCCATGAGTCGAATAGACCAATCAGGAAAGGGCTCCGTCTATGCATCGCCATATGGGTTACCATAAAGAGAGGAAAGGTTACCATTGCCAACAATCGCCAAGTTTGTCGCCAACTTGGCGATATATCGCCAAATTTGGCGACTAAAATTAGTTGTCAAAAGTGACGCCAACTTGGCTATAACTGTAATATTTCGCCAAATTTTTAATTTCTTTACAACATCAGTCATTTGATACATCATTTGAGAGGTTTGCAACTGCTTATTCATTTAAAGGATGTCTTGTGTGTTATTCCCCATTCTGCTCCCCAGGGGGGACACATTTTTAATTTCTTTACAACACCAGTCGTGTTACACAAGATTTGAAAGATCTGCAACTGCTTATTCATATTATGGATGTCTTGTGTGTCACCCCCACACTCTGCTCTCCCCAGGGGGGGTCACATTTTTAATTTCTTTACAATACCAGTTGTGTGACACATCATTTGAAAGGTCTGCAACTGCTTATTCATATTATGGATGTGTTGTGTGTCATCCCTCACTCTGCCCCACAGGGGGGCACATTTTTAATTTCTTTACAACACCAATTGTGTGACATATCATTTGAAAGGTCTGCAACTGCGTATTCATTTTATGGATATCTTGTGTGTAACCCCCCCTCTGTTGTCAGAGGGGGCGCATTTTGTAATTTCTTTACAACACCAATTGTGTGACACATCATTTGAAAGGTCTGAAACTGTTTATTCATTTTATGGATGTCTTGTGTGTCACCCCCACTCTGCCCCCTCCAGGGGGGCACATTTTTAATTTCTTTACAACACCAGTCGTGTGACATCATTTGAAAGGTCTGCAACTGCTTATTCATATTATGGATGTCTTGTGTGTCACCCCCCACACTCTGCTCTCCCCAGGGGGGTCACATTTTTAATTTCTTTACAACACCAGTTGTGTGACACGTCATTTGAAAGGTCTGCAATTGCTTATTCATATTATGGATGTGTTGTGTGTCATCCCCCACTCTGCCCCACAGGGGGCACATTTTTAATTTCTTTCCAACACCAATTGTGTGACACATCATTTGAGAGGTCTGCAACAGCTTATTCATTTTATGGATATCTTGTGTGTAACACCCCCCTCTGACCTCAGAGGGGGCGCATTTTATAACTTCTTTACAACACCAATTGTGTGACACATCATTTGAAAGGTCTGCAACTGCTTATTCATATTATGGATGTGTTGTGTGTCATCCCCCACTCTTCACCCCAGGGGGGCACATTTTTAATTTCTTTACAACACCAATTGTGTGACACATCATTTGAAAGGTCTGCAACTGTTTATTCATTTTATGACTGTCTTGTGTGTCACCCCCACTCTGCCCCCCAGGGGGGCATATTTTTAATTTCTTTACAACACCAGTCGTGTGACATCATTTGAGAGGTCTGCAGCTGCTTATTCATATTATGGATGTCTTTTGTGTCGCCCCCCCCCCCTCTGCCCCCCAGGGGGGCACATTTTTAATTTCTTTACAACACCAGTCGTGTGACACATCATTTGAAAGGTCTGCAACTGCTTATTCATACCATGGGATATTGGCGAGCGCAGCAAGCAGGGGTAGCCAATAATTTTGAATCGCGAAGCGATTACGCGCGGGGTTGGCGAGCATAGCGAGCAGGGGGGCGGGGCCCCCCTAGTAAATTAAACAATAGTTAGAATGGGCACATCTACATATAAGCAAATTTCATTAAAAAAAATAACTATCAAAATCGATCGGGTAGAAGGTTCAGGGTTGATGACTAAAAAAACAGCCTGATCTTTTAAATATATAGATTATTTTGAAAAAATAGACATTAGATTCCATCTTTTGAACGGGCTTGAAATAATTAAACAGTGAATTTTTTCTTTTATCAGCAAGGCACTGTATTGAAAAGCTCCACTACAAGTGAAAACAGTTTTAAGCTCAGTACTTTTTTCCTCTTTATTTATTTATTCTTTTTGCAACCATATCCTTGAGGTCTTCGCGACGAGAAAAATTTTTAATGTTTAGTCACCGGATTTTTTAAAACAGAAATTTGTGACTTATAAAATCAAGAAATGCTCTGAATAAATAAGGCAAATTTTACATTGAATTTTACTGTAAAATTTTACTGGTGGGTATAAACATAGGTTCTTAAGCCTTTTTGCTGTACGTATACGCGTCACTCGACCTCCAAAGGGTTAAGATTTAGATTAAAAAAACTGAATCCCCCTGACGAAAAAAATTATTTTTTTCAATTTTATCTTGGAGAAAATAAAACGCCAGTAAAAGCTCATAATTGATTTTTTTTAAATGTCCAATTTCTATGTTGTGTTGAAAGTTAATTTCTTTAAAGATAATCTGGTATGATGACAAATAAAAATTAGTTTAACATATAGATCGGGAGGCAGCATCACAGACAATAAACTCATCGAGCTCACGGCTGAAAATCTAGGATTAGTTAAATCTCAATTCATAGATTAAAACGCAATCGGCCTGCCAAGTCATATCTTGGTGGAAAACACCTAAAACCCCGATTTTAGCAACTCACTCATAGGTTTACAATTATGTTTTCCTGCTTTCAATAAACCATGTTTTTTTTTTCATGTCCAGTAAAGTACAATGGTAAACCTACGAGTCAACTGCTAAAATCGAATTTTTGATGTTTTCACGAAGAAATTAAATCACAGACCGATTTTGTTTTAATATGCGAATCGAAATTGAATTAATTCTAGATTTTCATCCATGAACTCGATCAGGTGATTGCCTGTGATGCTGCGGCTCGGTTTAAAATTTCCTTTTACATTTTTTACTGTCTTTTGTAATCACTCTTTAAAATTAAAAAAGTCGAAAATTTTTATATACCTTTCATCAGATAGAATATTTCGATAGTCCGAAAAAATAGTTCCGGATAATCGAGGTTACTAATATTAAATAGGTTTCTTCCCATTATTATATACTAAGAACACATCAAATTTCAAGTCTCTATCTCAATTTATTCGAGAGATGGGGCGTTTATAGACACACGTTATTTTAATTGGAAATGAGACGCTTAATCCGAAGCAATTAATTATTAGTTGATATGATTACTATTTTTTGGAGTTATAAGGATGTTTCTTTAACGCAGTTCTGTACTACTTGAGTAATTTGGCGTTTAATATAATTTGTCGAAATGGGTTCATCAACAATTCATTAATAGAACATTACTATGTATATTAAAAATGTTTAACACGTTCGCTGCCGATAACTCCGCCCTCTGTGTTAAATGATTGAGACTTTCGCTCGCTAGCGCGTGACCGGCAGCCAATGTGTTAAATATACGTTTAAATTTTGTTTTGGAATAGAAATGCATTTTATAAATAGTTTGCACATGTTTTATTTTCATATTTTATATTATGCATATCCATGATGTTTAAGTATTACGCTGCCCCCCCCCCCGACCCACACACACACAACGACTAGTTTTTGCATGAAGGATAAAATAAAACATAAACCAGAAATCTCACATTAGAGAAATTGCACAATATTCACAGAGATAAGTACCTAAAACTAGGTTAAATGAAATACCACAAAGTAAAACCCACGCTGTGACATTACGTGATGGAACTCAAAAGACGTATACGGACTAAGCCCGTAATCCGATTAGATTGAAACGCTTTGAAGTAAACTGGATAAACTTGCTTGAGTATAAGTATTACATGTATGCAAGGAATAGGTTAACAAATTTTCATGATTCTATAGGACAGATTTCAAAGTGGCATAATTCTGAATAAGATATTCATAAGAAAGGCCATTTTATATTCTATAAAAAAGCAATGCAAGGGACACATAGTTTTCCTGATATTTATGTTTTGTCTAAGTTTTCTGCATTACCGGCTGAACTTAAAAAACATTTACCGAATGCTGTCAATCTTATCACAGCTAACTTTCCAGGTAAGTCAATTCATTTTATATTCAGGCAGTGTTCTCCCTGACATTTGACCAACGTTAGTAATTTGGCTAATTAAAAATGAAAAACATTCGCCAAATGAGAAAAGTATTAGCAAAATAGATTCGCCATGTTGCGCACACACACACACACAAAAAAAACATTTAATTCTTTAATGTATTCCCTTTTTTACAATATGTTCTAAAATAACCCAAGTTTTTATAACTGTGACAGCGATTGTTATTAATCTAATTTCAACTAATCCGCTACAAACATAAAAAAAAATGTATACATTAAATATATATGCATATGTGCGAAAAGCGAAAAAGAAAAAAAAGAAAAAGAAAAAATTGAGCACTAGCAATTTGGCGAATCTAATCGCTTGTTTACTCGCCAAATGAAGAATTTAGTCGCAATTTGGCGCATTGGCGAGCGACAGCGAGAACACTGTATACAGGGTCTATTAGTCTATAGGAATTTAGTCTGTTCTATTTACATACATGATATGTTATCCCAGAAGTCCTTTCTTATTTTCAAAATTCAGAAACAAACAACATGTCGTAATAGAAATAAATCTCATTCATAGAGTATTATTTATATATAGATTCAAGAGCTTGATCACATTTCAGAAATTTAGGGAAAAAAATTGTTGTATTGTAGAAAAACCTTAAGTGCTATTCTTACAGTACTAATTTACGCATATGATGCCCAATAAGTCTGCTCACCTTTCAAAAATGCATAGGAAAAAAATATATTATAGAAAGTCTCATTCTTAATGTTTATGAACAGGGTGCCCCATAAGTCTGTTCACATTTCAAAAATGCAGAATAAAAACAATAAATTGATCCATCATAGTAAGTCCCATTCTTAAGATCTATTCACATAGAGAATGTCCCATAAATCTGTCGCATTTGAAAAATTCCGAAAACAAAAAATTGCTGTGTTATAGTAAGTCTGATTCATAAATTACTATTTATGTACAGTGAATCCCACAAATTTGTTCGTATTTGAAAAATTTAGAAAAGCGCATCATAATGATTGTTACTCTTAAATTGCTACTTATATACAGGATGTCCCATAAGCTTCTTTACATTTAGAAAATTATAATTAAGTTAAAAAAAAAAACATGCGTATTATAGTAAATCCCATTTTTAAAAAGCTAATTACATACAAGGTGTTACATAAATCTGTTCACATTTTTTGAATACTTAGAGTAAAAAAAAAATCTGCGTAATGTAATAAATTTTATTTCTAAATTATTAGTTATATATAGGTTGTCCCATAAGGCTTCACATTTCAGGAATTCGAATAAATAAAAAAAATTAGAATATTATAGTAAGTCTCATTTTTAAAATACTAATTATATATAAGGTGTCCCATTGTCCCATAAGTCTGTTCCCATATTTTTTAAATCGAATAAAAACAACAAATTAGTGTGCCCAAACAACTCTTATTCTTAACTTACTAGTTGATTTACTAGTCTTATTCTTAACTCACAAGGTGTCCCATAAATCTGTTCACATATCAGAAATTCAGAATAAAAACACCTATTTGGTACGTGGTAGTAAGTCTTATTCTAAAGAGCTATTCATATACAGGGTATCCCACAAATTCATTCGCATTTAAAAATTTAGTATAAAAACAACAAATTAGGGCATCTTAATAAACCTTAATATTAAATTACCAGTTATATACAGAGTGTCCCATAAGTTTGTTCACATTTCAAAAATTCAGAATAAAAACAACAATTTGGTCCTTTGTAGTAAGGTCTCATTCTTAAGATCCATTCATTTAAAAATTTAAAATAAACACCACAATTTAGCACATCGTAATCGATATTAATCCTAAATTACCAGTTATATACAGGGTGTCCTATAAATATGTTCACATTTAAAAACGTAGAATAAAAATAACAAGTTAGCGTATCATAGTAAGTCTCATTCTTTAGGAAGCTTATTTGTAATGTTTATTTATAATGTCAGCCTATTTTCTATTATAGCATACGGATGTCCGATTTAACGTTTGTATATCTAAGAATGGATTGTTTATCGCAATTTTATGACAAATAATTAAGAATTATACGCAATGACTGTAGATAAATTCGGACACAATCGTTCACAATTCTTTGTTAATCGTATGAAATCTGTTGAAATTCTGTTAAATTTCTGCCAAAAAATTTCCCCAGTCGAATTTACAAAATCCCTAACGAAATTGTCTACTTTACGCTGGTATGTTGTTATGCTTATCATATATGGTATCCCATAAATCTGTTCACATTTTTAAAAATCAAGATAAAAATAGCAAATTAGCTCAGCATAATAACTCTTATTTATAAATTATTAGTTATATGCAAGATGTTCCATAAGTCTGTCAGATGTCAAAAATTCAAATAAAGATTTAAAAAAAGACATAATTTAGCACCTCTCAGTTTTAAATTGCTATCTATATATAAAGTATCCTACAGAATGTCCAGCGAATAAGACTGATTTAAAAATTAAATTTCTCAAAAACAAAGATCGATAGAATTATGCGATAAACGGTTTGTTTATTAGGTAAGCTATAAAAATCTTATACATAAGTTTCGTAAGGTGAATACTTTGAAAAGATTGTGTTCTGATTTCAAAGAATACTTGACTTGACATTTTTTCTTGTTTTAGATAGCTTGAAGAGAACCAGTTTTTTGAGCACACTGCCATATTTTAATGATTTTTGGAATTAAATTTTCGGAATTCCGCAATTTCAAAAATCGTTAAAATATGGCATTGTTAGCCAAAAAAAATCGATCTCTGCTAGCAATCTAAAACAAGAAAAATGTCGAGCCAAGTATTCTTTGCAACAATCTTTTCAAAATATTCACCGTTCGAAACTTCTATATAAGATTTTTACAGCTTGCCTAATAAAAAATCGTTTACTGCATTATTCTATCGATCTTTGTTTTTTGAAAATTTAATTTTGAAATCATGATCTTATTCGCTGGAACCCTGTATAAGTTTATTCGCAATTCAAAGATTCAGAATAAAAATAACAAATCATCATATTGTAACATGCGTCATTCGATGCAGCTTTTTGTTGCTCGTTTAAGAATCTTTGAAATGCGAACGAAATTTTGTGTCACTTAGCACTTTATCTCAAGCAGGATGAAGTAATTACGAAAATGTCAAAACTTATCCAATATCACTTATCGAATTTTCGCGATAATCAAAGAGATAAATTACTATTTTTTCTTCAGTTTATATTTGTCTTATCAATATTAATGATATTTTTTTCTTCACTACTTCTTATCTAATTTAGAAATAACATGCTTGAAACTGAAAAGTTCTTCTACTTTTATAATCGTATAAACAGGCTGAATAAACTCCCTTTAAAATGAGTAATATATATACTTATAAGTATGCTTGCACAGATTTTCATGTTTGTTTAAGAATATCTTTTAGTTAGCGCATTTTTCAGTAATAATTCTTTAAAAAAAAGGATATTTTGTATGAAACATTATGGAAAGGACAATTTGTTTTCCTGATGTTTATGTATTGTCCAAGTTTTCTTCACTTCCAGCTGAACTTAAAAAATATTTACCAAATGATGTTAATCTTATTGTAGCTGACTTTCCAGGTAAGACTCATTCATATATTTTTTTAATAATGTTCACTGTTGAAATTATAGTAAATTTACTAAAAATTAAATAACCAATAACTATGCTATTTTTGGTGATATAGCTGTATCTCTGCAAATGAAAACAAGTTACTGAAACGAACTAACTCTTACTAATAATATCAGCCTTTAAAATTGTTCTAAACTGCTCTGCTCAACAAGCGCAAAACGTTTTGACATATTTACAAATTCAATTTTTAACGGAAAGAATCTAAAATTGGAAGGCTTGACCATGGAAGAGATTTGGAATCGAATAGTGTTTTCTATTTTTTGATTAATAAATATATCTATTGAATTGTAAATGATTTTGATAACGTGACAAACACGTTTTTCACTGCTTGAGTGGTTATTCTTCTTTTGCGCAGAAATTCGCTTCAAAACGTTCACTTTGACACTATTTTCTGAAAAATATATTGCATTTGTAAAAAAAAAAATAAATAATTAAATAAAAAATAAAGGAGGGAAGAGTTCAATTGATTAATTTTTAAACAACAACATTTGCTAGTTTCACAAAAACTTTTTGAATAAAATTAAAATAATATTTGGGTCATAAAGTTGCTCTTTGGTCAGAAAGAGCTCTTTTGAATTTGAGGACAGCATTAATCAGAGATTACACGCGCTCAAGGGTTATGCACGGTTATTAGCACACGGGCTATCAAAGCCTGAAAGCTAATGTGTTCGCCAATTCTATATTAACATATGTACATATGTGTAAGTAACGCGATAAATTTTATAGAAATATACAATTTGTTTTATTATTTTTTTCTAGGATCAATCTAATAAGGTGCTTCCCTATTAGTTTTGAGAGTTCATTGGTTAAGTATAAAGGAGGTAACGGGGTCTAATACCCCTCAATGTAAATAATTGGGTTTTTCATACAAAGTTATTCAATTTTCTCCATATTTGATATACACGTTTATTCTTATACGGTACTTCCTTCAATATATTTGGTTTTCAAGCAGAATTATCCCATTTGATTCAAGTATTTTCGAGGTTTATTCTGATAAAAAGCTTTGCTGATTAGAATCTGTGGTTTATTGATTAAGCATAAAGGAGAGAAAGAGGGATCTAATTACAACAAAGTTGAAAATTTCTTTGCTTTCGGTTTGTCTGGCCGCCTGTCCGCACTCTTACGCTCGTAAATATGTTCGGATTGCCAAGAAATTTTTGAACGTTATATACGCTTGCCCTAGCACGAACCCTATTGAAAATGAAGTTCCTACATGATTAGTTTTTTTACCGAGGTAGTCAAAAGTTTTCCGCTACATTACGGCTGTTGGAGAAGAATCGTTTCGAATAAACACCCGATCAAACATATTAAAATTTATATGCATCTACGAAGTGCACTGAAATATGTATTCTGTAAAATATGCAGTGAAAAAAATAGTGTTATTCATTTACAGGGCCACACAATAGAATTCCATTACATAATAATAAAGAGAGAAAATGTTTTAATTATGATAAACGATTTCATGTATAATCAATTTGATATATGTCGCTGACGCTTAATATGAATTATTTCATGCATAATGCGAAGTGCATAGTACAAAATATTTCAAATAGTATATTCTATCCGAAGTACTGCATATTATGGATGATGGCTGTTGGATGGATGAAATGCATTTTCAATTATGATAGATGCTTTTAAGTTTTCCTAAGAATGTGTACATTATACGGTGTGTTTAAATGCTAATAGTTACACAATTTAGATATACATGGTAACACAAAAGAGCTCTAAAAGGTTACTAAATATAAGCGCAATTTACTTAAAGGTGGTTTTTAAATAAGTGATGCATTTTTAAGTTGAGCTGCATTCAGTTTACTAAGAAATGTTTGTAGAATATAGATAAAATGATATACAGGATCATACAAAGAACTGGATACAGATGTTCTATGGATGGTAATTTCTGGAAATGTGTTTTTAGTAATTTAAAGAGTATTTTTATTTGAACTAAATTTTAGCAAAATACTTTCATGTAATAAAGGTACTAGGTAAACTACACGACTGAACAAACATATTCAAGTATGTTTCCATCTATTAGTATAAATTGCTGAAAGAAAAATTTCAACCAGATTGGCATTTTCTTGCAAGACTAAATTTACTCATTATATAGCATATATATCAACCGACAAATCAAATACATGGCTGTTCAAAAGTATTGGAATACATATTTGGCTATGGACAGTAACACCTTATTTCCCTGGATAACGAAGTTTTGTTAATGATTTAAGGAAGTGTTGGAAAGTGCTTCATAATTTATGCTTAAGGCGGGGTTTTTCTTACTTGCTTTTTTTTCATTTTTGGGAATTTATTTCTTTTATTTGGAGTAACATGCGAAACTGGTTACATTTATTTTTCGCATACTTTATTGATTCCAACCAAGAGAAGTAAATAAAATATCGCTTTATATCAAATAAACTTAAAAGAAATAGTTACTATTTAAAAGTATTTTATAGTAGCTTTTTGTTGCGTAATGCATTCAACAGTAATAAAGTCTTGTTGCACTTGCTCCGAACGGAAGAGGAATAGAGGGTAGATAGAAATTCTTATCAACGAAGAAAGTAGACAACGCTCTTTCTCTTTCTCTTTTATTTATTAGTAAAACACAAGCTTCACTTCAAATATATTTTTCATATGATTTCTCGAACTCTGATTATATATTCATACACATATTAAGAAGAATAGGAAGGCCAAGCGTTGGGGTATTCTACAATTTAGAATTAAATAATATTATAATATTATAATAATTTTAATAATAACTTTGTATTTTCGTAAAAATAGATAACCGACTAAAAAATTATAACATACTATTTTGAACAAAAAACCATGTTACAAATAAAAAGAGAATTTTTTGTTTGGATCAAAAATGATATCGATATCAAAAGATAACCCCTCCCTTTCCCCTAGAGATAACTTACGATATCATGTACCAGACCTCCATTCCCTCTAAAATTATAATGTTATACATACACAGCTCCTTATCCAAACTACAAAATAAAACGTGGTTTCTCTATCAATCTGTTTTATTGGTAAACCTGCATCGGAAAAAATACTACAATCTGGAAAAAAATAGTTTTATCTTGTATTTCTGACATTGTAAAATCTTCGTTTACAATTAAAATCCATAGACGCACTCAAAGGTTTTTCCTGATTTCTCAAAATTTGAAATTCTGGATAAAGCGAGTTTTGAAACTCATGTCCTCATGTGAATATCCTTCATTTCTATCAATTGAAAGAGTGTAACATCATTAAAATTCAGTTGGAACTATTTTTTTTTCATTCGTTGTAATGTAACGGAACACTTTTGATTGTTCCTGTAATTGAACCATACATCCGATTTTCATAAAATTTGAAATGAATCGACAAAATTATGCAGCAGTTACATATTTTAAAAATTCAAATGATTCGGTTGAGTATTTTTAGCTCTGTTATATGCGGACATACGGACGGACTGAACGAAAACTGTAGGTTCTACGTATTTACATAATTATGAACGCACCAAAAATAGCTATTAAAACTTATAATTTCAAATTTATAATTTTGGCAAAATTTATAATTTTTACCGATTGTTTTGTTAATGAATCATGAATTCGTCAGTCGGCCTTATACTGTTAAGACTGTTTGACTAACGGTTATATTACTCATTATGGTATATAGAAGGAGCAAATGTTCTTTATGACACTTTCCAACAAAGTTGAAAAGTATTGATCGACAAAATGGTTCCTATAAAGTTGAAATGTATAAGCGTTTGGTTTGTCAGTCCGTCTGGCTGTCAGTCACGCTGTAGCTCCCATAAATACACTCGATTTTCATGCAATTGATAAAAGTTATTTAAGGTCATCAAAGAATGTTTAAAATTAAATATGAAGTACGTATGATTAGTAGTTTATTTACAAGGGCACTCAAAAGAATTCCATTATATTATGCTATATGGGAAAAGTCGTTATGTTATTGCAAATATATTGAAACTGATGAAAATCATTTCTTTACGATTACGTTATAAAAGGACATTTATAGCATATTTTATTCATTTACAGGGGCACTCAAAAGAATTCCATTACATTATATTATATCAGGGAAAATCTTTTAGAGAATATTTTAATAAGATTACGCTGTTTCAAATATATTGAAATTTATGTAAATCACTGAATTTCTCTACGATTACGTTAAAACAGAGCATTCATAGCATTTTTTATTCGTTTACAGGGATACAAAAAGCAAATCGTTTACAATTCGGTCTTTGAGTAATAATTGCAGGAATGTGTGAAAGAATTTTAAAATTCGGTATTCGCTTTCAAATTTAACTATTTTTTTATGTTATTCGTTTCTATATCTCATGTTAGTCCAAGAGCCGCACAAAACACTAAGTCATCAAGTACAATAAAAATTCCTTTATTTTATGATAGAGTAGTATAGGGAAATCTAATCATCCATGTCTGCCGGAAGCGAAGTGGCGCATATGACAAAAATAAATACCACCAGTGACTCACTCGTAGGTTTATCATTGTGTTTTCCTGCACCCAATTTTCCATGTTTTCATACGTTCGATTGTACGGCAAACACGTGGTTAAACGTACGAGTCCAACCACTAGTGCTATCAATTTTTGGCTTATGCACCACTTCGCTTTCGGCAGACATAGATGATTAGATTCCGCTATTACTACTCTTCCATAATACAAAGGAATTTTTATTGTACTCGATGATTTAGGATTTTGTGCGGTCGGCTCATGGACTATATAGAGGGTTGCACAAAAATATTCAAGTACCTTTCTCCTTATTTGAAGAAATAACTGCAGAAATAACTGAAGGGGGAGTTTTCAACTGAGGTATATGCATTTCTTAACTAGGCTAAATTTTGGCATGCATGTAGTTAATAGATACAAATCTGTACAAGGCTACATCATATCTATAATCTATATCTGTAAATTATATGAGGAGCCCAGAAGCCAAGGGTTATAAGTGACAAAATTGAAAAAAATGAGTTAAGTGCACAGGTTATCTTGAAATATGTCTATTTATTTGTAGGTAAAGAGTTAAGAGTGATTTTTTCATTATGTACTGAGTTATAGGGGTCAGTCACTTAACCTCTTTCCCAAAACTGTGAAACGCGTGAAGGCCAAGGGGTATAAGTGCAGTTGTGTCCGTTAACGTCTATATAGCAGAAGCACAACCAACGACATACATACAAAGCCATTTGCTTTTTTTTATGCATTAAATATATGCATTTTAACTGTTATCAAGTAAGAAAAATCATGCGTTAAGCATGGATTATGAAACACTTTCCAACACTCCCTGAAATCTTCAAAAATTTTTGCTATTGAGGGTAATAAAGTGTTACTGTCCATTACCAAATATGTATTCTGATACTTTTGAACACCCCTATGTTTTATTTGTCGGTTGATATATACTGTATAATGGGAAAAATTAGTTTAGCAAGAAAACGCATAACAGTTTGAAATTTCTCTTTCAGCAGTTTATACTAATAGATGGAAGCATACTTGTATACTTTTGTCCATCCTGTAGTTTATCTTGAACCTTTATTATACGCCAGTATTTAGCTGAAATTTATTTCAAATTAAACACACTTAAGACTGCTGAAATCACATTTCCAGAAATTATCATTCATCGATGACCATGTATAAAAATTTGTGTGTGATCCTGTATATCATTTTACCTATATTTTACAAGCATTTCTTAGTAAACTGAATGCAGTTCAGCATAGAAATACAAGACTTATTTAAAAGAAATTTTTAAGTAAAGTACGCTCATATTCTGTAACCTTTACGAGTAATTTTGTGTAGCCCTGTATATGAATTATAGCATTTATACATATCATATAACATGTATAAATTTAGTGAAATTTAAAAGCGCAAATCATAATTAAAATAGCATTTAGTTCATCCATCAATCATCATCGATAATTATACAGTACTTCGGATAGAAAGTCGGTCCTATTTGAAATATTTTTTGTGTCCCTGTAAATACTGTGTATTTTGTATTATGTGCGAAATAATTTATATTAAACCTCGGCAATATACATTAATTTTATTATACATGAAAATTGTAATATAATTAAAACAATTCCCTCTTTATCATTAGATAATGTAAATCTTTTGTATGGTCCTGTAAATAAATAAAAACTATTCCTTTCACCTCAGATTTTATAGAATATCTATTTTAGTGCAATTCATAAATGCATATAAATTTTAACATGTGACAAGGTGTAACATATTTCAAATTCATTTAAAACGATTTTTCCCATAACCTGTAATGTAACGGAAAATTTTTGATTGTCGCTGTAAATAAACTAATCATGTTAGAAACTTCATTTGCAATAAGTTCGTGTTGAGGTAAACATGAATAATTCGCAAAAATTTCAAGGCAATCCGAATATATTTACGAGAGTTAGGACAGACGGACTGACAAACCAAAATCATATTCACTTTTCAACTTTGTTGGTAAGTGTTAAAAAATATGAAATTCCAATGTTTCTAAACTTATAATAAAATTTTAAAACTTATATTAGAACAAAAGTTTTTCATTTCATTCATTTATATCAACATTGTTCATAAATTTTTCGTAAATTCATTTTTTTATTTCATAATTTTTCCTTTTTTAGAATTTATATTAAAACAAAATTTTGTCCTTTGATTTATTTGTATCAACATTAATCTTAATTTTTTCATAAATACAATTTTTTACAGTGTCTCACATAAGTGATGGGACACTTGTGCTTTACAAAAGGAAACTAATTAAATAAATTAAAAAAACATGTACACATTTTTTTGTGGGTGTGTTTCATACTTAAATTTAGTAAAGATTATTACATAACATACATTTTGTCAAAATATTAAAATATTAATTTAATAAAAATACAAATGTTTAGAACGGAGCAAAAAATAGCTCACATAAGTGATGGGACACCATTATATATGCAACAAAAATCGTCTGATATAAGCAATAAAAATATTTTTTGGGGTTTTATTTTTACTTAAAAGCAAATGGCAATAATTTATAAAATCGTCTGCAGTATTTCTCTCCAGTTTGTTTTGGAATTTTTGTGTTTTTTAGCTCTGTGTAGCCATGAATGCTAAACGAAAAGAAACTTCGCCTGAAATTCGAAAATTAGTTATTAATTTGCATATTGAACGTCGAGAATCTAATAAAAAACTGCTGAAACAGTTAACTTGAGTCATTCAACAATTTTCAATATCACTAAACGATATAAAAAGAATCATATGATTCAGGATAAAAGAAGACCTGGCCGACCATCAAAGCTATCCAATGGAATAAAGCGAATTATCGTTCGAAATATTAAAAAAAAATCCAAGAAATAGTGCTTCAAAAGTTGCTGCTGATTTACAAGCATTATATGGAATAATTGTTAATCCTGAGACTATTAGAAGGGTAATTCGATCTGCTGGATATCACGGTAGAGTAGCCAGGAAAAAATTCTTCGTAAGTGAAAAGAATAGAAAA